>JAHWGI010001092.1:12500-200000 GCA_029379305.1 Frankliniella fusca | reverse complement strand
TGAGGCTATCAGCGGTGGATGAAACGGAAAAAAAAATCCTGAATTATATTTTCAGTGCACATGATGTGCTCTGTAACGTGCGGCTAGGCCTCGGCCGAGTGCATCGTCAAGTACGTTAGTTCGTGCCGCGGACGCGCGTGTGTGTGTGTGTTTGTGTGTCCTACGGTTTGGCGTCCCGTTCAAGTTATGCCCGGCATTCAGAGGATTCATAGTACCATCCTGATGAATGTGGAAACAAATTAGCACGTTTTTTTTGCCCTCGTGACTCGCCGGGCAACAGAATTACGAAACGATTCTGCCGCGAAAATAGAGCCAATCCACCGTCATTCAAGAAGCTCGAAAATCGAGGCTCACAGGCCCCGATCCACGTTAAAGGGAATGTGACCAAATATTCCATCGCGAACGTGTCACGACACTGGAAAAACTAATGTGACATATGTCACATGTGCACGTGTGACCAGTTTAGGTAACATCACGTAATGTTACCATATTTTCGGTAACGTTTGTAATGCGACATCCTCCATGTTATTACTATAGGCAGACATAACACGTGGCACCGGATGTCACATTACCAAACGTGACCGAGAAATTGGTAACGTTTTAAAATGTGACATAAACTGGTCACATCAATTGATGTGACTCATGTCACATTAGTTTTTGCAGTGGACGATTCATACTCAAGCAAATGTATGACGTAACATTCCTGCAATGGCAGTGTTGCAGGCACGTCCCCCGTGGTGGCGTCGTTTTCATTAAAACGAGAGTCTGGATGTGTGGTGCCCCCGGTCGCTCGTCCGCGTCATGGCAATATTGTTGGCTGCCCCGCCCCGCCCCGCCCCGCCCCGCCTTGTCCAGCCTCGCTCGGTACAGCGTCTGCCCAACTGGTCCAACTCTGCTTGCGCGAGCATCAAAGCTTTAGCTGTTCGGAATGTTTAGGACTATACGATCAGGCGTAGCCGGGGGGAGGGGAGCGCGGTGGCTGCAGCGCAGTAGGGCGGCAACCCTTTTGAAGTCTGCGGACGCGTGGGGCGGGCTGCTGGGACGAGACGGGACACATCAGGGGCGGGGCGGTTCGCTTCCTAGAAACACCCGATAGCCGCTCCGCGCCACCGCTTTGTACCGGAGTACTCAAGGGTATCTCCGGGGCGGGGACAGGCGCGCTGCACCGGTTTTCAGTTTTCCCCCTTTCGCGTGGGGCTCGAGGGTGCTTACCATTCCCGACAGGTCCCGCCCCGCGCGTCCCGGGAGAGGCGAGAGGCCCCTGCTCCTTCTTGGCGTGCTCGCGAGCGCTTGACTCGCGCGGCACAGGCGGCGGTGGCGGCAGGCGGCAGGGCACAGCAGGGCTGAGTGACGAGGGGGCGCTGTCTGCAGGCGAGGGGTCCACAACTACACTGTGAAAAAGAGTCGTAAGTTTACGGGGAAATTTTCCACGAAGTGCAGTTGTAAAATTACACTTGCAAATCGTAAAATTACAAGCACTGCATATCGGCTTGAAATTCATTCACGAGCAAAATAGGTCCGTCGTAAATTTACAACATATTTCGTAAATCATGATTTACAAAATTTATTGTAACTCTACAAATATATTTTTCACAGTGTAGGTTTGAGCGCGTACCAAGTGTTTCTTTGAATGCGGGTTTGACAACCCCATTCGCCCGTAAGGCGCTATGGCCCCTGCGGCAGCGCTGGCAAGTATTTTATCCCGCAACTTTGTGACGCGTATTCAAGGAAACACCCGGTCCGGTACACCGGCCGCCCGGAAAACTGAAAAGACCGGGAAGACCAAAGAAAATCGAAGAAGGCCATTAAAAATCGTAGGTCACAATAAATGGTAAAGGGAAAATCGAAAAATATTAGGGAGGACGGGAAAAAACTTGAGGGAAGACCGAGAAATTTTGAGGCAGCCTGGCAATTGAAGGGAAGACCAACGAAGATGAAGGGAAAATACACAGAAAACGGTAGGAAGCCTTTAAAAGATCCTAACAAACCAGATATTGGGAAAACCAAGAAAAAGTTGGGAAGATCGGGAAAACCTATATCAAAAGCCCAGGAAGCCCACAGCACAGCATGTGTACCGGGTGTTTCTTTGAATGCGTAACAATGTTTCGGGTTTGCCCGGGTTTGCCTATGCCACATTCGCCCGTAAGGCGCCATGGCCCCTGCAGCGCTGGCGAGTATGCAATCCCGCAACACTGTTACGCATTCAAAGAAACACCCGGTACACCGGGCCGGCAGACCGTACTTGCAGACCCGTCGGCCGTCGGCCCGGCGGATCTGCAGCACCACAGCCCTGCGGGACGCGCTGCGCGGGGGGTCCAGGGTCCATGGCGCGGTCGGGCCGGAGCAGTGTGTGAAGAAACTCGCCTTCTTTCGGAACGCCACGCCCCGCCACGCCACGCCCCGCCACGCCCACACCGCACGAGAAAGCAAGGGAAAGGCATCTCTTTGGCGATTGAGCTTTGGCTCCCGCAATAATATTTCAAACGCTGTCTTAGACGTCGCCTCGCTCGCTCCTACCCACCCTTCTCTCCCTCTGTGTGTGTGTGTGTGTGTGTGTGTGTGTGTGTGTGTGTGTGTGTGTGTGTGTGTGTGTGTGTGTGTGTGTGTGTGTGTGTGTGTGTGTGTGTGTGTGTGTGTGTAGGGGCGTGGCGGGTGGGTGTCGGGGCGGGGCGGGACGGGACATGTGCTGCTGCGTGTGCTCCCGCCCTGACAAATGTGTTGACGTGGATGAATCGGCCGGGTGCATCCCCCTCTCCCCCCCCCCCCTCCTCCATCCTTTGAGTTGGTCAGGCGACACCAGCCCTGTCTCCCCCTTCCCTCCACGTCCTCTCTCTCTCTCTCTCTCTCTCTCTCTCTCTCTCTCTCTCTCTCTCTCTCTCTCTCTCTCTCTCTCTCGCCCTCTCCCCCTACCTCCCTCTCTCTCTCACTTAAATCCCAGTGAAAGCCCCCGCCCGTGCGCTTCTCTGCCCGCCCCCGGAAAGTGACTTTAATCGTCATCCTCCCGCCCCTCTTACCCCCCCCCACCCCTTACCCCGGTCCCCCCCCCCCCGGACCCCCCTGGTCCCCCCTGGTCCCCCGGTCCCCCTCAGCCCCATCCCCCGCTCCGCATCAAAATGTTAATGTGTCGTGTTGGTGGTGGTGGTGGTGGTTGTGGCGGCGGCGGGATGGTCGATTAGCGAAAGCCAAGATCCGGGAAAGGGCCGCTGTAGGTGAAGGCTGGGAAAGGAGGGAGGGAGAGGGGGGATGAGACATAGAGAGAGAGAGAGAGAAAAAGAGAGAGAGAGAGAGAAGTAGAAGAGGGCTGGAGAGAGGAAAGATGCGGGGGGAGGAGAAACAGTGGGAGGAGAGACGAGATTCCGATGTCGACGAGTTGTTCCGTGAGCCTGCATTAATTTTCACGTCGTCGGTTTGCGGTTGGAGGTCGGGGAAACTGTAGGGGGAGGGGGAAGGGGGGCGTGGGGCCGGCGGTGGCGGTAGCGAAAAGGTGCGGGTGGGGGGGAGGGGTGGGGGGAGAGAATTGTAGCGGGGGTTGGGGGTAGGGACGACAGGGGGTTCAAGTCCTTGCTAAAGCAAACTCTCCCTAAACGGGGCGAAGGGTTTGGGTAAGGGTTGAAGAGCGGTCGGGGGTGTCGGGGGTCGGGGAGGCTTTTACCGGCTGCGGCCCCCGGGGGTGAGGGCGGGGCGGGGCGGCGCGGGACGGCCGATACTACCCCTGCCTGCCCGCCAGTTGTGGTCCTTATTAATACCGCGATCGCAAGCAAGAACGCTCGTCTTCGTCCCTCCTTTGACATCAATTTTCACTCAGAAATTTTACACCGCTTGACTTTTTTCCTCGTGCATTATCGGTCTGTGTGCGTATGTCTAGAGTCGTTACAAATGTTTCCTCTTGTTTTCTTTCTGTTTTCTTCTCTTAATTTTTGATGGTGCGGATGGAAAAGGTAGCGCGCGCGGGTACTCGATCTCCGCGCTCAGACGCGCCGAGCAAAGGGAGGAAGTTTCATAATGCGGCCCGGCGATATGAAACGCTGCGCCGCCGCCCGCCGCCCGCCGCGCGCCGCGGGACAAGTTGCTCAACAAACTGAAACACGCCGAAAAATACGACGGCAACTCGACAATAGCGGGGCGCGCGGCGTGCGCGGTGTGGCAGCTCGGGCGTCGCGGCGGCGGCGTAGAGAAAGGGTTGAACTGAAAGCGGCGCGGCGCGGCGGGTATGAAAGCAATGGAACGCCTCGCCCCACCCCGCCCCGCCCCGCCTCACCGGCCCCGCGTTCTGCTTATCCCTTGTGGCTGAAAGAGTTGAGTCGCACCTCTGAGAAGGGACTTACAGCGCGCGCGTGACGGGGCGGGGTGGGGTGGGGCGGGGCGGGGCGGGGCGGGGTAGACCACGGCGGAATCTCGGCGGCGGCTCACCGAGCCGCTGGGGGAAATCCAATGCCCAAGGGGGTCTCCTTCGGGCGGGGCGGGGCGGGGCGGAGCTGAGCGCGCTTGTGGTTCAGTGGTTCAGTCGACTGGGCGCCCCGTCCCGCCTGCGCCCCGCCAGCCTGGGCCCCGCCCCGCCCCGCCCCGCCCCAAATTGTACCCCGCCGCCGGGCGGGCCTGGCCTGGCCGGGCGCAGGGTGCGGGTAACCCAATATCGGTCTAGCCCTTCGTCCCTCCCCGCCCCGCCCCGCCCCGCCCCGCCGCGCCCCACCCGTCTTAGAGTACAATGGCCGGGAGCTGGGCCGGGCCGTTATTGGCCTCTGCTGGAGGAGAAGCAGGACGTGAGGAAGGTGTGTCGTGTCGTACACAAATACACCGGGTAATGTACTCTGGTCCTCACGCGCCACCAGAACGCGCCGGGGGGGGGGGGGAGGGGGGAGGGGGGGGCAGAGCTTGGGATTCCGTCCGTCCCTTCCCCTACCCCTCCACTTCCCAGTTTGCGCCCGTGCGCTAGACACTGTAAAAGGTTGTGAGGGTTATGGAAAAAAAATTTCCAGGACAAATGTCGTCAAGTTACGACTTCAAGCTGTAAAGCTAGCTACGAGCATTTTTTGACACCATGTGATGTTGACTTAGTTTTCTTCAATGTGCAAGAATTGGCTCTCGTAGAATTGCGACTGCTCTCGTAAATTTACGAACACTCTGATTTCCTATACGGACTCGCTTACGGAGAATTTTGTGCAAGCGTGGCATGGATCACAAATCCTCCGTAATATGGCTAAAATCTTCTGTAATTTGGATGAATTCGTCCGTATTACAAACAGACCTTCATCCGTAATGTATGAGGAGAGTTTTTAATTTCTCCGTAGCTTACAGACCTTGCAGTCTCCATAATACGGATACATTTGTCCACATTACGGACGATTTGACCATATTACGGATAATTTGTGATCCGTATTAGGGTAAAAGTACCAAACATGGATCAGGTACCAAACTTGGATCATTTCTGTTTGGCGGGCTCTAACGGCTGATTGGGTCGACTGAATTAAAAATTTCAAAGTTCCTCAGGTAGACGAGTACATATGCAACAATATGTGTATGTGACATTTTACTGTCTGCTCGCTCCTCTGCCCGCTGGAGCTCTCCGAAAAACAGTCTGCACAACAGACCTCGTCAAAGCGCGCAAAAAGACAAGGCAAGATACATGACTGTACTTATTTCCTATTTGTAAGAAAACCAACCGGAGGAAATACTTGGTACTCGATGACAAGACACTTTAAGATATGCCTTTTAAGACTCTGAAGGTTTTGATCCTTTACCTTAAGTATTTTGAAAATGCGGGTAGGGGTAAAAACATAGAATTCGAACCGTTCTCAAGTAACTTCTTTAGTTTGCGCCTCAATATCAGTCATTAGAAATCGTTCATGCGTGATGCCACTTTGCACACGGCAAAATATGACCAAAATAAAGGGATTGATGCAAACAAACAGCACACATTTCCAATAGGAAACTTTTTACAAGCGTTTACATCTTCCATTGCGCCTTACGAGAGGTCCGTGAAGGCAACCTGGCGCACACATCAGATCTGTTTCCACTCTTAGCGCCTTAAGGAGCACGTGACTGAGCAAGAAAATACAATAATTTCAAAAGCGTATGTTTTAAGTTTATAGAACAGGTTTCAGGCAGTATTTCTACCGCGAATCGGAGGGTCTATGTCACGTGGTTAGTTACGATATATAGAAAAGAATCGAATTTCTCGTTAAAGAAATGCCCTTTCCCAGGCCCCATATCAGCCCCGAAGATGCAAATGGGCGGAAGCAAGTTGTAATTTCGTGAGCAGAATAGTGAGAGAAACACGTTGGTATGAGAAACTATTTATTTCGTAGACAGACGAGCCTGCAAAACGTATCCAAACAAGCCTAAGTTTTGATCCATGTTTGGGTCAGCGTCCAAACATGGATCACAACCCCTAAAAGGGGGAAGGGGTTGTTTTGGGATAAAACAAAAAAAGTTGCCTTCCCCTAACACTGTTGTGTATCACATATGTGAAGGACAACAGTCTAGCTTGGTGATCCATGTTTGGGTACCCCCACCCAAACATGGATCAAAATTGGAGGTCATGGAAATTCCCTATAACTCCGAAAGTATTGGAGCTAGGAACTTTATTCCCTCAGGGATATCTTCCCTGGGGGTTCAAACTACACACCGATGAAAAAAAATTATGCTCATCACACCTTTATCGATCCCAAAACTGTGGTTTTCCGAAAAATGATCCATGTTTGGTACTTTTACCCTACGCTTGCACAAAATTCACTGTAACTTACGGATAGCACATCCGTAAGCAAATGAGAGGGAAATTGAAATTCCCGATTTTTTTTTACTACGGAGACGTGTTGGGATCTCCACAATTGCTTCGTATCGAGCCAGTGCTGGGAAATGCACAAGAAAATTTAACAGTGTTTCACAACATCAGTGTACTCGCTGCTCCGCTTCGTGTGGAAATGTCCTCCCGTAAACGTAGGAGAATTTTTTGACAGTGTGCACTGATAAACCGAGTGTGCAACTGCTCAACACTTGTAAGTGTGCAACTTCCAGTCTGCACGTGCACGTGTGTAACTCGGCAGCTGTGCAATTGCAAGTGTCAAACTCGCCAGTTGTACACTTGTAAGTGTTCAAACTCGTTAGTTGTGCACTTGCAAGTGTTCAACAAGGGAAGTGTTGCACGCGGCAGTTGAACACTTTGCAAGTGCGCAACTGTCGAGTTGAATACTTACAATTGTGCAACTGGCGAGCTTGACACTTGCAATTTGCACAACTGCCGGGTTTAACACTAGTGCTTATTAGACTGGAAGTTGCACACGTACAAGTGTTGAACAGTTGCACACTTGGTTTAACAGTGTGGTGAGTGCGCGCGCGCGCAGACCTGCGCGATGGTGTTGATGCGGGGCGCGGCGCGGGCGGCGACCACCGTATATAAGCAAACCACGAAGCAAACGGCATGATGATGCGGGGGTGCGGTGCCGTGTTTGTGGCTCCGCCAGTGTAATGAGGTAGGAAGTGTGGCTCCAGGTGGGGGGGCGGGGGGGGGGGGGTGCAGGGGGTAAGGATGCGGAGGGGGGGGGGCACACTTCCTTACACGTCGACGACTGCTGCCGGGGTGGGGAGCAGGGCGCAGCGCGGCGCGGCAAGTTTGTTTGAGTTGCTGACAAGTGGCACGCACGGGGCGGGCGAGGAGGAAGGTGCCCTGAGGTGTGAGAAGTGACGGGAGACGAGCAGGGGGTATGAGGGGGTTTGGGGGTTGGGGGTAGAGCCAGCCACCTTGCAGTAATATGCCTGCTGCTCAGTAGCTCGTCCTGATACCGGTTGCGGGCGCCTTGGAAATTAAACATAAACAAGCAGTGTTGGCGTTAGCGCGGGCGGAGCAGCCTAAACAGCCAGCGCCGCGTCGACCGACCGGTGTGCAGCCGAGGGGGGAGGGGTCGGGGGGGAGAGACGCAGGAGAGCAGACAGGGCGTTGTCGTTTCTCCCCTGAAGGGGTTTTGGTGTGAGAGGGGAGCTTATCTTGATTCTCTCCCCTGCGCGCGGGCTTTCTCCTTTTGCTCATTCTCGCCCCCCCCCCCCTTTCCCGTCCCCTTCTCTTTCTCTCTCCCTCTCTCTCCCTCTCTCTCTCTCTCCCTCTCTCTCTCTCCCTCTCTCTCTCTCTTCGCGCGTCAGTACCACTTCTCCTTGGCCTGAATCCTGCCTGCCAGCAGCGCTGAAGGCAGCCTGGGTGGCAGCCAGGCCCGCGGCGTGCCGCTGCTGACCGGGTTGCCTACCTGCCCGATGACAGGCGCTCGCGCAGCAGATCGCTCTCGCGCCTCCGTCCCTGTCGCACTCATGGGGCACTACCACCCCCAACATAGGGTACGGGCATAGGTGCGACAAGGACGGACGGACGAGAGCGATCTTCGGAATCAGACGGCTGCGACTGTGCTGTGCATGGCGTGCTGGGAAGCCTCTTCGCGCGGCGGCCTCGCGGCCCGGTGCGCATACGGCGCAGCTGCCGCAAACACTCTGCGCTGCCCACGGGGCGGGGCGCGGGGCGGGGCGGGGCGGGGCGGGGCGGGGCGGGGCGGGGCGGGGCGAGGCGGGGGCGTGGTGGTCCTCGGGGTGCTTGTCGAGTTTGTCCGGGGGATGGTTAACCCCCTTGGGAGACGAGGACGATTGGGTCGTTAGGCCACCGAGCGGGAGGCGGAGGGCCCCCCGTCAATGGGTTTGCTGAGGCCGCCGCCTGGGGGCGAGGCCTGGCGGGGCGGGGCGGGGCGGGGCGGGGCGGGGCGGGGCGGGGCGGGGCGGGGCGGTGTAGGCCGCTGGATCTTTGGGGAGGGGGAGGGAGGGGGGGGGGGGGTTGTCGAGGAGGATCCGTCTAATACGTCTTTTGACCTGGGCATGGCCTTCGGGCCCCATTGGGGTGACCCACCAGGAGACGCCCCACCCGCCCCGCCCGCCCCGCCCCGCCCCGCCCCACCGCCTTCGCCCGGTCGGTGTGCTCGAGTGGCCGCAGGCTCTAATCGCCGTCGAGTGGAGTGGTTGGTTGGCCCGAGAGTTGTTTGTCGTGGAGTCCTGGGTCCTCCTCCAGCAGGCGCAGTGCGGGTGGGTAAATGCCCCCCGCCCCCCTCCATCCCCCCGATAAACAAAAGCAACAAAAAAGCAAAAATCAATAAATCTAGATTTGCCGTGCAAAGTGCTCGATTGCTGAGGCCGCCGCTTTCCGCGAGTAGTGCGAGCGAGTAGTCTCTGAGCAGGCGGCTGTGCGGTGCGACCCCGTGACCTCTCTCTCTCTCTTTCTTTCTCTCTCTCTCTCTCTCTCTCTCTCTCTCTCTCTCTCTCTCTCTCTCTCTCTCTCTCTCTCTCTCTCTCTCTCTCCCTCCCTCTCCCTCCCTCCCTCGCTCCCTCCTCCCTTCTTCTCCCTCCCTCTCTCCCTCTCCCTCCCTCTCTCCCTCTCTCCCTCTCCCTCCCTCTCTCCCTCCCTCTCCCTCCCTCTCTTGCTCGCTCGCACACTCAGTAGTGCGTGAGCTGCGGGGGCTGTGGCCTCCCCCCTCGCATGCTCTGCGGCAGTGACGAGTGAATTGCCCCCATTCGATTAATGCGGCTGATGCTTCGCGCTGCTGCTGCTACTTTCCCCGAGTTCCGCGGGCGGGGCGGGTGACGTACTTGAACCTCCCTGTTGCAGGGAATTGTTCCGATGTCGGTCGTCTGAAAGGGCAGGGCGCAGGGCTCCCCGTGGGCACAATGGGTGCGTGCCCCGCCTCGCCCCGCCCCGCCCCGCCCCGCCCCGCCCCGCCCCGCCCCGCCCCGCCCCGCCCCGCCCCGCCTCACCGCGCTTGAAGCACCTCTCTCATAGTATTGACACATGTTCCCGCGGGGCTGGCGCGGGCGGTGCTCCGTCTACCGCGCTCCCTGTGCTAGAGGTCTTGGAGCGGGGGCGGGGCGGGGCGGGGCGGGATCGTTGCGAGACCGCGCTACACACACACACACTGCAGACCGGGCGGGGAGGAGAGGCCAACAACTGACTGTAAAATAACACGCGTCTGGTTATCGTAACGTGCTGCGGTACGCTCGAGGCGGAGACAAATCTGTGTTCGGGGGAATGATTTTCTTGCCATCAAGTGGGACTCTGTGCTCGTACACTTAAGGGCACGAATGGACATTCGCACACCTAGAAGTGTGTGACATTCACACACGACTTGGGTGTCCAGTGTGGCTCGGCTGCACCACTTGGAATTATCCTTAATGCCGTCAGTCTACCTAAAAGATTGAAGCCTCTATCAAAATGTGAAAAAAAAAATTATAATACGAAAGGGATTAAAAAAAGAAAAAAGAAAGAAAAAAAGAGGTCTGAGAGCAGTGTAGAGGAAAAGCCCCGGCCCAGCATGTCAAGTGTTATGCGCGATGATTGACGTTTCATCCTTTCCCTGGTCGGAAAGCGCGTTGTATTTCGCAGAATCGTTTTATATTTTTATCCTTTTTTTGTTGTTGTTTTGTTATTTCAATGAGTCTTTTCTCCGAAACCGTCATAATAACGGACACACACACACGCACACACAGTGCGCGCGCACGCAATATATATATTTTTTTAAAAAAAGAAGAGGAAGAGCGTGTGTTTGAGCGTACGGTTGGCTTCCTCCTACAGCTATAGTCCCGCCCCGCCGGCCGGAGCTGCCATCATAGTGGAGGGAGCGGCCCAGGCCCAGGCCGGGCCCGGGGGGCGCCCGCCCCCGCCAGGGCCGCCCCCGCCAGGGCCGCCCCCAGCAGGGCCGCCGGGGCCGCCGCCGGGGCCGGGGGACCATGGCCGTGTACTACTACGCCTCGAGGTTGTGCGGCTCCAACTTCTCCTCGTCGAGCTCCGCCTCCAGCCTGGCGGAGCCGCCCCCGGCAGGCCCGCCCCCGGGGGTGGTGGACGTGGCCGTGGGGACGGACGAAGCAGGCCAGCATTGCGTCCACGAGGACTGTGCGGGGGCGGCGGGGGCGGCGGGGGCGGCGGGGTGCTGCTCGGTGGAGACGCAGGTGGGGGCGGGGTGCTCGGCGCTCGCCACGCACGCGACGCAGACCGTGCAGACGGGGGTGGTGACCACGACCGTGGTGCAGGTGCTGGTCGAGGAGGAGCCGCGCGCCCGCCGGCACCGCAGCAGGAAGAAGGTGAGTCACGCTCGTGCAGCGCACGGAAAAAAGATTTTGTCATAATAACCCTAACAATGTTTATTTTTTTGTTCCAGCAACTACAAATCTGTTGGCTGAGCAAAGCGTTTGTTACCACAACAGAAATTTTGTTGCAGTACTGTTGTAGTAACAGACGCTTTGCTCAGCCTCCAACAAAATTTCTGTTGTAGTAACATATGCTTTGCTCACCAACAGATCATTAGTTGCTGAAACAAAAAATATTGTTAAGGCTATATGAAAAAATTGCTTGTTGTGAGAACAAAATCCTTTACTCCATGCACAGGTGTGTGAATTGCAAGTCGCATACCTGAGCAACAGGAAGCTATGGGTCCGCGCGGAGTCTTTAAAATATGTGGTGGGGATTTTCACGCAAACTTTGAATTTTATACAACATGCCTTTGTACATGAAAGTATACTCCATGCTTCGCAGGGTCAACTATATGAATGAATATAAGTCACACACGTAGGTGTGTGTGACATTCGCTCGCGTTTGGGGGTTTTCGGTGTTTAACCCGCACTGCCTCTCTGTTGGACGTGCGCGGGCGCGCGGCGCGGGAGGATCTCTTTCCTGCGCGCTTCATTTCAAGCGTCAGACCGCTTCAAGCGCAACTGTACACTTCACTCAAAGCGCACAATAATGTACGCTGTAGTTTCACCGGTGTATCCGCAGTTCGCTCAGCGTGCTCAGCATGTCCGTCCAGTTTGCTGAGCGTGCTGAGCGGCGCCCAGTGTGCGCAGCAGGGCAGCGCAGCAGCGCGGCAGCGTCGGTCCGGAAAGAGCATAATGCTCTGCTAGCTCAGCCTTCCGCCCGCCGCGCCCCCTCCGCCCCTGCGGCTGAGCTGGGCGCCCCGCCACGCCCCGCCCCGCCTCGCCACGCCCCGCCTCGCCACGCCCCGCCTCGCCCCGCCACGGCGCGCTCTTTGTGCACATTTTCCCAGGGCTACAAATTAGGGGGCGTTCCATCCCGCCCCGCCCGGCCATCTCGCCGTCCTGCTGGGGAGGGTGGGGGGCGTACCCCACTTCCCCTCAACCCCTTTCGACCCCACCCTCTTTTTCCGTTTTCTCCCCAAGGGCCTAACTTTTATTGGAACTGATGACTGAATGTCATTTGAACGCGGTATGGTGTGGTGTGATGGGGTGACGGGTGCGTGGGCTTTTGTGGCAGCGGGGTAGGGGGGGGGGTGGAGGGGGGTCGGGGAGGGGGGGGGGTAGGGGAGAGGGGTGGAGGGGAGGACAGCTGCTGTCGGCCCGCGGCTGGCTGTCTCGTCCGGCCCCCTCGCGCGCTGCCCGCGTCGGCCCGGCGGGGCCCACCTCGCCATGTTTGCGTATGACACAATGGCAAGGGGCGGGGCGGGGCGGGGCGGGGTGGGGCGGGGCGGGGCGGGGCGGGGCGGGGCGGGAGCAGAGTCAGGAAGCACACGCAGCCGCACGCTGCTGCTGTGTGTTTGATGCAGGCTGGCCCTTTTGTGTCTGTGTGTGTGTCTGTGTGGTCGTCGTCACTTTTGTGTATCAGCGAGTGAGTGATTGTTTGTTTCGTTTCGATGGCGTGCTGCTGCTTTGTGAGTGGTCCAGCTATTGGTGAAGCCCTCCAGATGCGTCAACGGGCGTTCTACCCCCCCCCCTCCCCCCTGCTCCCCCCACCTCCCGCAGTCCTACCCCTCTGTCAGTGTATATACCCCCGTGCCCCCACCCCCCTCCCCCTTCTCTCTCGACAGCTCCTGCCGTCCCTTTTGTTGCAGTACAAGGCCAGCCGGGTCAGGCCACATTGTCAACTCGGGCTGTGTGTGCGCAGCCGGGGCGCGGGCGGGGCGGGGCGGGGCGCGGGCGAAGTCAACTAGCAGGAATGACCGGGAACGCGCTCCAGCCGTGTCCACGTTTATATGTGCGTACAGTGTTTACGCGTTTTGCATTTTCCTAGTGGAAATATTTTTATACAGCAGATGATACAACATTACACTCTATAGTTTTTACTACCAGATTTGCTTAATAACTAAGTATTTTTGTGCTGTCATAAGTTATGAAGAGTGTAAATATTCAACAAACGTTATTCTTGAAAGCATTAAGGTATAATGCGTGGGGCATAAACGAAAGTGACACATTGTGCAACGCCTAATACTAGTCGAACACTGGTAAAAGCGCAAGTGAGCCCTAATGGCGTTAGCTCTTGTACGCTTGAGAAAGGCGTACGCTTCAGGTTTACCAGTGGAGGCGAAGGCTCAAGGATGAGCACGAGATCTTAAACGTAAAGTTCCCTTTTTTCATGTTATTGTTTATAATCTCATTTTCATGTTGTAGTATTTCGTTTCGTTTGTTTGGTTACTAACCATGTTACAGACCTCGATTGATTATTTTTTTTAAGAGTTGATCAAAATTTTACAACTTGGAAGAGTACAAGAATTTTGGCCTCAAAATTTATTGCTACCTCTCAAGAGTAACTTTTTGCTCTCTGAAGTGCCCTGCCTCTCCGCTCTATTTCCCCGCTCCGCCCCTCCTGCACCGCCCCGCCGCCAACTGAATCGTCCCGATATTGCATTCTTTCGCCCTGTAACTGTTTTCCCCCCACTCCACCCTTCTTCTCTTCTCAGAAACTTTTGTTTCGTCACGGCGGAGGGAAGGGGGGGAGGGGGGTAGAGGTTAAGGTGTCGAGGCGGGCGCCTTCGCGCAGGCTATTGTTCCACGAGCACGAGCGGTTCACTGCGCCCGAAATATTCGAGAACGGATCTTACCTCAGTAGCCGCAGGCCTTGCGCTCTCGCAGTGTAACGTAACGTCTGTTTGATGGTAGTGAGTTGCGAATGAAGAAACATGCGAAAATGATGTGGTTGGTGGAAACCTATGCCATCGGCGCCGTTGAATGGTTTTCCCGCTCCGGCGTGCGTCGTGCAGAGGGCATGACCTTGAAAGGGGGGGGGGGGATTTCTTTCCATTGTGCCTGTTGTAGGGAGAACTGCGGCTGAACGAACGGAATGGAATTGAACGAGTCCCCTGGCGAAGCAGTCGACCTTATTTGTTGTGGTCTCATGTTGAAATCATATGCCTATTGTTGGCGGCCTGTCAGCGAGAGTCGCCGCCCTTGCGCCTGCGCGCTCGTGCTCGTGTGTGTGTGTGTGTGTGTGTGTGTGTGTGTGTGTGTGTCGGTGTGCGTGTCGGTGTCTATGTGCGCGCGCTGTGACCACTCTGTGCACTACTGCTAAGGGGCTTCAAGCGATGGCCTAGGCGCTTTTCTCTCTCTCGCTCTCTCTCTCTCTCTCCCTTCTCCCTTTCTCTCTCTCTCTCTCTCTCTCTCTCTCTCTCTCTCTCTCTCTCTCTCTCTCTCTCTCTCTCTCTCTCCCTCTCCCACTCTCTCTCTCTCTCTGCTTCCCTCCGCTCTCCAGACACACTCATGTATCGGCTCGGCACAATGCGGTGCTCCACACAGTCCAGTAGCGCCCCATCCCTGTTTCCCCCTGCCGTAGGTCTTTGCGCCACCCCACCCACGCACCACTCCTTGCTGCCCCCCCCCCCCTTCCCCTTCCTTGTTACCTCCCCTGTTACCCCCTCCCCTCTTACCCCCCTCCCCTCTTACCCCGCTCACCCCCACCTTCCTTGCGAGCGGCACGGCAGCACTGTGACAAGAAGACGGATGATTGCCTGTGCTTTGCCTGGGCTTGCAGCGGAGTGACTGAGTGAGAGAGAGAGGGAGAAGGAGCGACAGACAGAGACAGACAGACAGACAGACAGACAGACAGACAGACATGCAGGGGCGTTATTCATCGCTGGCCACACCTTTATAACTTTGTTGCGGAAACTTTGGCTTTGCAAGTTCTGTAGAAAATTCACCCATGTCTTTTAAGTGTGTGACAGTCACATGCTTTGGGATTTTCAGCGTGCTCGTTCGCACGGTGGCTGCACGCCGCTCACGCCAAGCCGTCGTCTCGTCTCGCTCTAAGCCCTACAAAGAACCGCGCTGTGTGCGCCGGAGACCTCTGGGTTTCCGATGTGGAGCGCACTGCTGCCCCTGGTGTCCGTAGGGGCGAGGGAAGTGCGTCCAGAGAGTATAGAGGAAAGGACCTGCGCTCTACGCCTCTCGCCATAAATATTCTTTTGATGAATGCCGAACCAGCGTGTCCTCCGTTTCCATTACCCCTCGCTTTCGCTCCCCAGTCTCTCTCTCTCTCTCTCTCTCTCTCTCTCTCTCTCTCTCTCTCTCTCTCTCTCTCTCTCTCTCTCTCTCTCTCTCCCTCCCCCTACTCGGTATGGGCCAGGCCACCCCTAACTTAGTTAAGGTACGGCCGCTGACGTTCGGAATTACTCTGCGCGCAGGCTCAGAATGGTGCGCGGCGGCGCGGAGAGAAACGTGGCATAGGAAGTGGACGTAAGGGGGGAGAGAGAGAGAGAGAGAGAGAGAGAGAGAGAGAGAGAGAGAGAGAGAGAGAGAGAGAGAGAGAGAGAGAGAGAGAGAGAGAGAGGGCGGATGGAGCGAGGGGCTATATGGCCTAGGGCTAGAGGGTTCTGATGTCGTGGCAATAGTCCTATTCTTTATCTTAATAAACCCGCCCGGGCCGCGCGCGCGCGCGCTTTTCCTCGACTTTATTCCTCCCATGCGCCGTACTGGTCGTGCAGGCGGCGAGCGCAGCGCAGCACCACACCACCTCCAGCAGAAGCGGCTAGTGGCCGCCCCGCCCCGCCCCGCCCCGCCCCGTTCGGCCGACACCTTATCCCTCCCCCGAGCCGGCCGGGCCCGGCCCAGACTGTGCTTATCTGGCTCAGGGCTGTGAGCCCCCTCCCCCCTCCTTCTCCCCCCACCCCTCTTCCCCCCCCCCCCCAACCCCTTCGCCCCTGGCCCATCCGTTTGGGGGTCAATGCCTCCCATCCCTTTCTCTCCTCCCCTGCGCCCCTTTCTTTTTCACCCGCCGCATGGACCTGGCCAGATCTGGGAAGAGGTAGCCTGTGTGCTTTGGAGACCCAAGTGCACGAACATATTCATTTATGTGGTACATCTCGTATTAGACGTTGTCGATCTGCATCTTACACGTGATTAATTTGTATCCTGTTCATGGTCATTTTGTTTTCATTCATCCCTCAGAGGGATGCAAATTTGTCATTTTCTGGATTGAACATTGTCCCTGGTTAATATGCTAATATGTTAGTATGTGCACAAAGAAGTCGTTTTCTATGGAAAAAGTAGTAGTCCTTTAAAATGTCCCTCAGCCCTGCTTAAGAGTCTGGAGTGCAACGGAGGTGTTCTCTAACCTTCGCGTAGCTAAAATCTATATTTTTTTTCCGACACCTGAAAACCTATAAGACTTGTGTGTTGTGTACAACTTGTGAACTTACGGCGCACCTCTGCACTGGAAAAACAATGGTAGGACCCGAAGGGTTTTAATGCCTTTACAAAGGGGTGGCGGGGTTCACAAAGGCATTAAAAATTAGCACCCCTGAAAAACAGTAAAACTGCCCATGCCCAAAGATGTTAAATTTTAATACCTTTGGGCCATTGCAAAGGCATGAAAATTTCACGCCCCTAGAAAGGCATGAAGTCCTATACTTTTGTTTTTTCCAGTGTGCACAACCCGCAAAACTTCCAAAAATAACATAAACCAGACCCACAGTCCCCTGGCGGCGCCACGCCCTCGCTGACAGCAGAGCGCGCTGATGCGACAAGAAAGCGCTGATCCCGTAGCAGCAGCAGACTTGCTTCCGACTGAATGGAATGGACCCCCGAAATGCTGTTCATCAGAGAGGGCCTCCCCCCCCCTCTCCCCCATTTTACTTCTACTCCACACGAATCCTCGTGCGACTTGACTTCACTCTTTTGTGCGACTATATTTTTTTCCCTTGAATCTCCACCAGGCGAGACACCAATTTTGTCTCGCGCTCTGTGCAGTTGCCGCCCCCACCCCACCCTTTCGCACGGGTGGGGAGGGGAGGGGGGGGGGGTAATCCTCTGGGGGTAAATGAGGTATGTCGGGTAAATTGCCAGGAGTCGAGCGGGGGTGGCGGAGGGATGGTGGTGGTTTCGAGCGCCCCCTATTAGAAGCGAAAAGTTCCAGAACCTGGTCGAATGTGGTCCGAACGAGCCCGATACCCTTCGGTTTGTTCCGCCAGGCGTCCGGTTCAGCCCCGGACTTGCTCCGACTTCAGCCCGCTACCGGACGAGGGCAGACCGATAGGAGCCCGGGTGCGTCCGGGCAGCCCGGTTAGAACCCTTAACGTATCGGACAGACCGCCAACAGCCCGGGGACAGTCGGGCAATCCGAAGTACGTACCGGAATTCAGGCAGCCCGGTTCTCGTCCGAACACACGCAACGCTCTACGCAACACATCACATTTTTAACAAGTTCAGTGCTTAGGTTTTTTAATGCATGGTGAATACCAACTCTGCACGACCACAAGTGTAAACGTTGGCACTGAACGCGTTCAAAAATGTCTTTCAAAAATGTCTTTTTGAGTCGTAGGCTTTGGGTAAGCGCCTTGGAGGTGGGCAGAGAAAACGCACAGATGCGCACTGGGTTGCCTACCTCACACTATAGCAAGGCGCCTGCAGAGCGCCACCCTTCAGGACGTGGTCAGCGAAAAAGCACTAGCAGGTCGTGAGTGGTAGAAGAAGTGGTAAAAAGTACAACTTGATAAGAAACAGATAGATATAATAAAGCGTTCATTTTTAGGAACAGTTGTAGTCTTATTCTACTTCCAAATTATTTACAGGCAAAGCCATATATTCAGCTCCATCTATCAGCATATAGATACATGCAGATTTGATTGATTTCACAGGGAATACACGAACTACATCTGAAGGTGTGACTTTGTTCAGATATGGTAACGCAGGAATATCAGCCTCGTGAATGTCCCAATGGACACGATCATACACTGTGGCAAAGCAGATGTACAATTTTTGACAGTCACAGTTGGCTAGGCAGTTGGCATTACAAGCTGTCCATTTAACAAAATTATTAATTTTACACAAATATGGGACATCATTTTGCAAAATTTCAACAAAACAAGAGAGTTTTTTCTCACTTCTGTTGTATGCCTCAGAAGTGAAAACATTTCCCTTTATCTTCAGTCTTAAAAAGTACTCCCATTGACCTCCATCTACATTGAAAGTGTCAGTCAGGCATCTCACATACATATCTGGAACATTTACATACGTCACTAATTTACCCACAACAGCAGTTTCATTATCAATGTTTTCAGTTATTTTAACTCGTAACCCCCCTTTTTGCTGTAACTTAGAACAGAATTGTTTTACTCTCCCATTAGGTAGAGAATTTACCATTACAGTCAAATTCATGAAAACAGAACTGGAAGAACAGATTTGGAGTGCAACATGTCTACTTCCATGGACAAGTTGGCGAAGTTCGCCATTTAAACTTTCGTAAAAAAAGCAAGAATAGACCCAAGCAGGACCTAAATTTTTAACTACAAGTGGTAAATGCAAAAGCTGATGAACTGTGAGAGAAAGATGTCTTATACCATATAGTCCTTGAAATTCCGCCACATAAGAATGCAACATTTCTTCTGCAGAATTTATATCATTAACAGAAATGCTTTCTTGACATAAAATTGAAATAGCTGTTACAAGTTTAAGATGGTGAAACCAGTATGGTTGTGGCAAAATGCCAATTAGAACTGGCAATGAGTAGTAGAAGAAAAATGCTTTCCAGTCAGAGGCCTTGTACATGGCAATTTCTTTGGCTAAGCTGCGGGGAAATCTCTGGAATGCAAATGGTGGTTTGATACTTTTCAGTCTCTGATCAACTACATTAACAAATTCAGATATAGAGTAGTCTTGGCCTGAGTAATGGGTATCAGTCCATAATGTGGCCAAAGTTTTCATTAACCCCAAAAAAACACCATGCATAATATCTTGTCCCACAGCCAAAATAATATTAGGAAGCATGATGGATAACAATGTAGGGCCTTTAACTCCATAGACACTTGCATCAGGGTCGGCTTGACGGGCTGCAACAGCTAGCTCTCCAAACTGGATTGTTTCCTCTTTAGTTCTAAGCCGGAAATTTCTGTTGTAAGGAAAAACCTGGATAGTAACTCTTCCTAAATCAAATCTCCCTCCCTTCTCCATACAATGAAAACAGGAATATGCTCCATTATATTGCCTAAATCGCATAAAAGCTGCCTTTGCAGGCATGTCACCTACTGCTCCAAGTAATTTCCCTTTCACTCTGACCTTTTCCCTGTTTGGTAATTCTAAGTCCACTCCATCATTTTCTAAAGCTGATAATTTTTCCTGTAGAGGTTCTAAGAATAAATTAGGATTTGGTTTTAATTTGCCAAACCATAAACCTGCAAGTACTGTATTTTCCTTTCTTATTCTTAGCTTATACTTAAGTTCATTAATAGTGAGGTACACTGGCCAAATCGAAAAAGTAGAACTTTTAAAAAGGGCAATGCCGTCAAAGTACATAAAAAAACTAATGTTGTTTCGATTGGAAAGAAAGCCTGTCCTAATTAAGTCTTTATATATCAGGCCATCATAGATATCTTCAACGTTACTGTCATCTTTTTTTCTTCTATGAAACCTGAACATTAATGAGTCGTAAAATCCAGCTCTCTTGTACATACTTTGAAGTTGAGTCACTATTGGAAATTCAATAAAATAAGCTGTATTCTTTGAATTCTCACATGTGGCACATATGGTACCCCTATTGGCTAAAGGAAGCTCACATTCAGAACAAAAATAATGACATGTTATTAAATTTTTCCCTATCATTTTGAAGTAATTTCTGAACCTATGTAATGTACTGAGACATATATTGTCAGCCCCACAATGCAGCATTATTAATGAAAGTAAATCACTTACACATAAACCGGTAAGTTTGTGAGTTAAAATAAAAGTTAATATAGCTAAAAGACTCTCTTTAAAATTTATCTGAGCTCCAGGATATATTGGCCTGTTATTCAGAGCCTCAGCCTCATCCTCATTTTCTGAATCTGAACCTGCACCATCACTGTCTTCACTTTCTCCACTGTCTCCATGGTCTGAGTCACTTGTTTCTGCTGCAGATTCATCTGAATTCAAACTCCCGTCAACAGATGCTTGGTCACTGGCTTCACTTGGACCAGCTGGTGAGTCAACATGTTCACAGTGTTGATCCTCCTCACCTGCAGAGTGTAAAAAGAAAACAAAATGTTCAGAATTCACAAAAAAAGGAAAAGAACTCGCTTTAGTTTCAAAAGAGTTCATATAGGAGCTATTATTTCCCAACCCAATCAGGGCCAAAACCTTGATGTCACTGATGTGTCTGAAAATCACTTGTTTTGATTGTCTACTAGTAGTGACTCTCCAAAAATAATGGCATGCCCGTACCTACTATGGGAGCTGAGATAATGTCAAGTGACTTTTGGTAAGTTGAGGAATTTGGTGCAAATATCTATCTTGGGCAATTTTTATCATCGGATCAATCTCCATCAGAGCAGCGCAGCCCAAAAACCATTTGTTTTCACTCAAAATTACCGCTGCTCAAGACAAGACTGTTCGGTGAGTCCATATTCAACCTTTTTAGATGCCCACCTTCATTTGCCAACTGAAAAAATACATCACTCTAGGAGAACAAGCACTCTGTCATCCAAAAGCCATTGCATGAAGTATTTGTTTTTCTAGTTTTATTAGTGTGATATCCATTGAAGTTAAAAGATTAAGGGCATAGATAAGGTCTTTTTAAATAACTTTCCTGTTTAAATCTTAATCTTAAAATAGTTTTTGAAGCTGTAACCCCGTCCCAGTCCTTTCTACACTTGCCTACAAATTTATGTTTGAAAAGTTAAAAAGTAGAAATACATTAAATGTATTGATACTAAAACAAATACTCATCTTGCTGGGCATACCCCACACCTTCATCCTTTTTATTGCAATAGACCATTACTCCTTCCTCCACTCAAGTGTCTCACAACCTTGTACCAATGGTCACAAGGCATTAGTTATGAGAAGTCATCAACAGACAACAGAAGTAAAGAAGTAAAGACAGTTTAAAAATATATTACAGTGTAATTTGAGAAAAACAAATACTTCATGCAATGGCTTTTGGATGACAGAGTGCTTGTTCTCCTAGAGTGATGTATTTTTTCAGTTGGCAAATGAAGGCGGGCATCTAAAAAGGTTGAATATGGACTCACCGAACAGTCCTGTCTTGAGCAGCGGTAATTTTGAGTGAAAACAAATAGTTTTTGGGCTGCGCTGCCCTGATGGAGATTGATCCGATGATAAAAATTGCCCAAGATAGATATTTGCACCAAATTCCTCAACTTACCTAAAGTCACTTGACATTATCTCAGCTCCCATAGTAGGTAAGGGCATGACATTTTTTTGGAGAGTCACAACTACTAGACAATCAAAACAAGTGATTTTCAGACAAATCAGTGACATGAAGGTTTTGGCCCTGGTTGGGTTGGGAAATAATTGCTCAGAGAGGAAATGAAACAGACCATCATTGGCGGGTTGATTATTATTGTTGCCGCCAGCATCAACTTCAAAATATCTAGGGTAACCTGAAGTAAAATAAAAATATTTATAGAAAACTTAATAAAAAATTATAACTGAAAAACTTGCAGGCTTACCATTGTCATCTTCCCCAATTATGTTTTCATTTCGCTCAGGTGAATGTTGCGATCCAGATTCATTAGATTGATTCTCAGACTGATCGGAGTGTCTCTCATCACAGCCTCCATCAGCTTGATTGTCTACATGTCTCTCATCACTATTATCATCAGTAGAACTATCTTTCCTGCATACTCTCTTTTGGGGTCTTTCTGCGCTCTCACCTACAAAACAGTAATGTTTATCAAAGCAATTCACCAAAAGAAATTATTTGTAGAAAATATCATTATTTTTGAAGGTAAGTTTTGTGGATAGCAGTACAGAGTGTAAAGCTTGTCGAACAAGGGCTTCTTACTCGTTTCAGTTATACTTACTAGTCTCAGAGAGCTCAGAGAGCTCAGAGCCAGCATCAGATTCTGAATCAGAATGATCAGAAATTTCCTCCAAATCCAAGTGTGCATTTTGGTCTCTCCTAAGCCGCCGGCCCCTCCGTACCTTACAGCTTGCATTATCACTCATGTCATACAAAATATCTTGACCACAGCGAGGAAACGTGAGCCGACTGTAGAAAACATAACCTAGAGAGTCGCACAGAGCGGCAACGGTTCGCACAGCCGCACAGCCGCTGCTCCGCTCCGCTAGGCTGGCTGGGCTGCTAACCCTGCACCCTGACCACAGTCTGCCGAGCTGCAACAGCTGCAGACTGCAGCTGCACGACACCAGCCGCCAGCACGCAGCCCCCGTAGCATACTCGTACTTTTGACAAACTCTACGTACAATACATTCCGAAAAAAAATATCTGTTGGCCCTTTGGCATTAAAGGAACGAGATTGTAAAAATTTGAATTCAAATCGGCCGCCATGGCGCAACTTCACAGGATGGCGTCAGCTTCACAACTAAGCAGACAAAGGAACTTACATATTTGAAATTTTTTACCACATAAATTTATTTTAAAAAAATTAACAGTTTTTTTCTACGTTTGGTGAGTTATCGACGATTATTTGTGGATAATAACAACTGAAACTAGAGCGTACAGGGCGTCAACGACTCGGACAGTAGCGGCCTCCGGCATCCGCTCCTCGCAACAGTCGTGTGAGCCCCGTGCTGGCTGGCGCAACGGTCGTTGCCGAGTGGTCTCTTCAAGTCTGAGCTGGTTTCCCGGTGCCGCCCACCTGTTGTTAGCAATCATGCCTCCCAAAGATCCTCAACATGCTGTGGTTTATTGGACTAAGGATCAAAAGGCAGGCATTGAGCCGTTGAATAATGTTCCAGAAAATTCTCGTTTCGAAGGAAGCGTCACGACTGTGATGTTCAGTGGTGACAGGAGATGGTATCCAGCCAAAGTTATTATGATCAGTGGTGAGTACTCTAGCTCCTCTCATCTTCTCGTTAAAATTTACTTTACTTTTCGTTATGGATATTCGACACAAGTATCCTAATTCTGGAGAACTGCTACCCAACCTCAAAATCTAACCGTCTTTGTGTTATCTAACTGTCCCGCGTTGTAGTCGAGTTGTTTCACATTAGGGCTCTCCTTACTCCAGCTCTACGAAATTTAATGTTAAGTTCTATTCACACTCCGATTTCGTGTTGCTCTATCGAAGAAACTCAATTAATCCATCATAACCTCACCCAATATCAAACTTCAATTTACTGTCCTGATGTTTTTTAAAAAGTTCAATCAGTCCCATGAGTCCTTGCCCTCCTCAAGATGTTCACACTATTATTTACTATTTTATCACTTAAAATTTCATTGGTTTCTTTCACAGATCAGGTTTAACTGTCAAATTATCAATGCTATTTGTGTTCTCTTTGTTTCTTGCAGATGACATGGATGCTCTTAGTGCGAAAGAGGAGGAAATCGCTCTCAGTATATTGGAGCAGAAGAAGAAAGATGACACCAAGTCTTTACCCCGTACAAGAGGTAAAAGGAAAAGTTCAGTTGTTGTGGGTGTCGCATCAGAGCGCCAAGTTGCGTCTGCTGTAGGGGCCAAGCCACCAGTGCCAAAACATCTGACTGCTGAGCACAAAGCTGCTTCTCAGGCGAAGAAGAATGCTAAAATGCATAACCGCAGTGGGCAAGATCAACTTGACAACCAAGTTCTAAACAAAGTCAAAGTTAATTTAATGGGCTCCTTTAATAACCAAAATGGTATGATGAGCATGTTGGTTTTAATCATTTTGTTTTGCATTTGTTAAAGCAAATTTTAATTTAATTTAAGTTTTGTGTTTGTCTTTATATAGATGAGAAAGATGAGAGTTCATGTGGTGAAGACATGCATGATGACAATGAACTCGATACTAAGGATGCTGATGATCGTGAGCTGGATTCTGAAACTAGTGACAGTGAGATGATGCATACTTCAAATGTGAGTGGTGCTGAGAAAGAAATGTCTTCTTCCACACCAAAGTGGTGTGGTTGTACACCATGCACAACCTTAGAGAAGTATGGTATGTATTTTCTAATCTAACATTTAGACCCTGCTTTGTTTGCTTTGTAATTAATTAATTCTTTCAATATAATATTGCAGATAGTCCAACTTGCATAGCCATTTTGAAGGATGTTATTAAACTCTATGAAGAAAGGGATGGGGACTCCAGTTCTAAGCCAAAATATCTAAAGCTGCAACTGATCCCGGAGGGAGTACGACAGGTAAACCACTTAATCCACATGAGTGCATTCATCGTGTTTTATTATTTATTGAATGAGCTGGATTTGCCTTTTTTCATATCAGGTGGAACTCACTATTGGGTCTGGAGTGCATATCTCTCGAGCAGTCAAAGATCAGATCAAAGTTGATTTTGTTAATAAACCATCGGCTTTGATTCGTGAGACCCTCTTTGCGTTGTTTGGTAAACAACCATTCCGGACTTTGGCCATAACAGCTCGGGGGAATAAACCTGGCACCTATGGGATTGAGGAAAGTGTACTGATAGCACTAAATGGTAAGTACTTGATTGTTTTTGCCAGGCAGGCCACTCATTACTTTACTCCCACATGTTTCCTTTTAATATAATTCATTGTAAAGACAGAATGTTCAAGTTTTTTTCCCAAAAAATATTTAATTTTATTGGAGAGATAAGGTTTCCTTTTTTTTTAAGTTAAAGTATTTGTATTCACTAGAATGTTTTGCTGTAACTGAAATGTAAAAGACAAAATTACATTGTAAATGCAATTAACTCGATTTTATTTTGAAAGTCTTCAAATTTAGAAGTTAGGTTTTGACAATCCAATTACATTGTACCATCAGTGTGGATCTAGTAAAATTAGACATCTTTATGAACTTGCAACAAGTCACTGACATGAAAGCTATACACCTTTTCATTTCTCTCTCTTTATTTCAGCTTTCATTAATCGCCACTTAGAGAAGAAAATGAAACTGACTGAGGTTGTTGCTGTAATCAACAAGAGAGCAGCAGAGTGGCGTTCTAAGAGTAAGACTCCCTCTCCCAAGGTAGATAGCAAGAAAAAGAGGACCCTTAACTCTGGAAAGGTAATTAAATATATCTTCAATTAAGTCTTATTCAAAAGGTTTTGGTTTATTTTTTCAAGTTAACGGTTTCTTTCACTGTAAGAGCCACAAAATTTATTATATTTCAATATCCTTACAGAAAGACTACGGTGTGTGTGCGAAATGCCATAACATTCAATTCAATGACAATTTGTTTTGATTCCAGGTTGTCAGTACTTCCCCCTTCAAAGTGAGAAAACTCCAAGAGAACCCTCCAACAACAAACGCTACTTCCCACGATGAAGATTCTATTTCCAAGAAATCTCCTGTGAAGAACAGTTTCATGAACAGTCCATCACCGAAGAAAAATTCTAAGAAGGCATCTCCCTCAAAGTTGGTGAGTCCAGTGTCCACCAGTATGAACCCTCCCCCTCCTGTGGGACCTTACAACCAATCATATGTTTCCCCTTACTATTCAAATTATCACCAAGGCTCAGGTTTCGCTCCCCAACCAACCCCTTCAACATCCTACTCACAATCTGAAGCCCATAGTCAATATAACTGCTGGCCTCTGCCTTCAAATGAGTATACTCCTTCCTCCTGGCAAGGATGGAATGGGCCACATAGATCTGATCAACCTGTTTATGCCAATATCTAAGTAGTTTATTTTCTCAGTATTACATGTGTTCACTTGATTTGTTTTACACAGTGATTTAGTCACAATTTGTGATTTTCTTTTATTTAATCCTTTGCCACTTTGTTCTTTGTTTATGTTACTTTGTTTACCATGTGTATGTATCACAATTTGTGATTTACAATTCTTCAAATTTATTAGTTATACCCATTGTTTCATGAACACGTCCTTAGTATTTTAAATTGTTGTATTTTTTATGGATAAGAAATGCTGTTGAATACTAAGTTGGTGATACCATTCTTGTGATTCATTACTCCAAAGACTTGAATTAAGGTTTAGTGTGCTTCATGCTCAATGTATCTGATGGTCTCAGCCTCATGAGTATCACTTTTCGCTGGGATAGAGAGGGTGTCAAGGAGATAATTTTCCAAGTTCTACAGACACTAATATATAATTGGTATCTTTTCTTAGCATTAATGTTAGTTTTTGACATTGATATGTCAACTTAATTTTTTGTACTCTGTAATTTTGTGACATTTTGTGTTTTCCACTATTTAATCCAGCTGTTTCTTAACCCTTTTTCGTCTTAATTTCTGTAGTAAGTGTTTTAATAATAACTTGCGACATACTTTTATTGACACCTAAGTTACTATTCATTGTTTCATGAAGCCTTACTTGGTATTTTTACCTGTGATGTTAAATGGATAAGAAATAATGTTTGAAGACAAGTAGGTTATATCTTTATGCTGATTTATGTTCCCAAGCCTTCAATTAAAGTTTAGTTTCTTTCTTAATTCATGATGTATTATTTGCTCATCTTTTTGTTGAACTCGTTGGTGACATAGCAGGGTCACATGTGCTATATTTTAGCCGGGAGGGGTGGTGGTGGGAAGGGAAGGGAGCAGCACTGCAGAAGGGTATATTTTTGTGGGGGTGGGGGGGTGGGGGGTGGGGGGCAGAAGCAAGGGCGTGTACAGGAAGGGGGAAAGCAGGGACCCATACAGGGGGGAGGGGAGGGGTGCTGCTCAGAAAGGGGGGAGGGGGGATGGGCCTAACGCGTTGGTCGACCGGACGATTTTCGGACCAGCCCGTCGGATGCTTTCCGGAACAAGCCCGAAAAGGGCAGTCCGATCGAAGCCCGTCCAGCGAGGCTCGCCGGGCTTTCGGACTCTCCGCCAACTGGCCGAAACGGGACAGTTCTGGAGCTATCTGCGGGCTGTCCGTTCGGTCTGCAGTCGGGCTGTCCGTTGTGCGGACTCGTATCGGGCGAGAACCTTTTTAATCGGGCCATGGCTGTTTTGCACTACGCCTCGCTAGGAAACTTTTCTGCACTCCGGCAGACCTAACGTGGCGCATGCGGAAGAGGTAAGTAGTAAGTAGGCTGTGAGAGCGCGTCGCAGGGCGGACCGGAAACGCCAGCCGGAAGTGAAGGGACCGCCGCGAGGCTCCCGCCGCAAAGGCAGGGAGGTACCTGCAAGTGTCACATATGACTACGGAAATGCACAATTTCACTCGCTTACGTGTACGAGCAGGAATTTCACTTACTCGAGTTTCCAGAGTGTTGGTGGAGGCGATTAGCATCAGAATGTATTTTGCGCTTTCTATGTGTACGTGGCGGGGTGCCAAGCCTACTGGCGGCCCCGCCCCGCCCCGCCTCGCCCCGCCCCGCCCCGCCCCGCCCCGCCCCGCCCCGCCCCGCCCTGCTCGGACTGCACGTAGCGTAGGGTTAGGGGCGAGAAGAGCCCGCAGAAAGCGAGGCGCTGAGGCCGACCTATTTCATTTCTTTTCCTTTTCTTTCTTTTTTTTTCTCTATCTCTTTCTGTTTCTCTTTCCCCATCTTTTGCCCTTTCTCTTTTTCTCTCTTTTTTTCCTTTAATATAACACGGAAGCCGGGTAGTCAAATAACGTGTAAAGGATGAGTGATGACCCACGAGCACGTTCCGCTAGCCCGCCGCGACCCCAAATGAACATATAGGCGCGCCAAAATGCTTTTTCTTTTTTTTTTCCATAGTTATTGTATTTTACGTTTGCTTCTCCCCTTCTTTATTTTCTCTCATACAAATTCGGGGTGAATAAACATATGACGGGTACGTCTCTCTGTTTGCTGTGGGGGAGCGTGGTCAGGAGGGGAAGGGGGTCCCTCGTGGTTGCTATGATTCCATCCCTCTCCCGCTCCCTCTCTTGTCTGATCTCTCTCTCTCTCTCTCTCTCTCTCTCTCTCTCTCTCTCTCTCTCTCTCTCTCTCTCTCTCTCTCTCTCTCTCTCTCTCTCTCTCTCTCTCTCTCTCTCTCTCTCTCTCTCTCTCTCTCTCTCGCTCGCGTATGCTCGCTGATCTCAGAAGATGACGCGGCACCCAAATGGAAAGCCCACTCACCTCAGCTGCCGCCTCGTCGCCCTACCCTTCCCATACCACAAGCCCTTTGATGGCCGCTTCATTTGCGTGGGGCGGGGCGGGGCGGGGCGACTGCGTCTCCTGCTCTCTCTCTCCCTCTCCCTCTCTCTCTTTCTCTCTCTCTCTCTCTCTCTCTCCCTCCCTCCCTCTCTCCCCCCCCCTCTCTCTCCCTCTCTCCCTCTCCCTTTCCGGGTGGGAAGTATCCTAGGCTAGGGTCGGCGTGGGGTGGGGTGGTTTGAGGGTGGGCAGCCCTCCCCGACCGTGCGTCCCCAGCCACCCCCGTGGCACCTGCAGGAGAGGCGCCCCGCCACGCCCCGCCACGGCCCGCCCGTGCCACTGCGTACGGCCATCGAGGGAATACATGTAATGTTTGGAAATAGGCAATTCGGGTTCGACCGATATGTGCTTCTCCTCTCTCTCTCTCTCTCTCTCAGTCGCGCTCATTCCATGGGTCGCACGCGATGGGGGAATCGCGATGTTCCCTGCTTGTCCCTTGATTAGTTGATCAGGATGGGTCGCCATCGTAGTTGAACAGGTACTAGAAAACGAGAAAGGGAGGGGGGGGGGAGAGAGAGAGAGAGAGAGAGAGAGAGAGGGAGAGAGAGAGAGAGAGAGAGAGAGAGAGAGAGGGGGAGAGATCTGGAAATAGATGGGACCGCAGTCACAGATGGAAATGCGATGGCAGCAGGCGCGCCCTGCCCCACCCCGCCCCGCCCCACCCCGCCCCGCCCCGCCCCGCCCAGCCCCGCCCCGCCCGCATCCAACACGCGCGGCGGCCCGCGGCGGTCGGGTCTTGATTTATCCCCGAGTCTGATGGAATATCGGCAGAAACATTTGTGCTCTGTTTCGTGGTGGTGCCGGGGTGGCGCGCAGCGGGTATGAGTGAGAGGTGAAGGAGACATGGCGAGGTCTGGCAGCCTGTTAGCCATATCCGCGAGGGAGTCTTCTTACGCGTCTCTAGCGGCCGGTAATGGTCATGTCCTCGAAGTGTGCCGCCCATCTGAGGTAACCTGGCGAACTGTGGAGTGGTCATTCCTGGTAATCCGTTGTAATCCATCGGTAATTACCATTACCATAGGTGATGCGTTGAGAGTTCCTGGAAATCTCTCCGAATCTTCCCCCGGTATTCTCCTGGTAAATTGTTGGTAGTCTTTGGGAATCGTTGGTGATATTTGGTGAGGCAATCTCGCGCGGTAATATTTCGTGATCAGGCTACAATCCCTTTATCAGTTTGTGTCTTTCTCGGTATAATCTCACTTTCTTTTCGAATCGTCGGGTTTGGTGATCCATTGCAATCCGCCGCAACTTTTCGCGGTAATCGCAGGAAATCTCTGGTAACCACTGGTCAGCTCCTGGTAATAGGCCATGCAATCTCTCCCCGGTAATCTGGTGTAAGACAAAAATTTTGGCGAGAGGTGGGCGGGCACGGGCACCCCTCAGTCTTTATGTGGGTCACTCTGCGCACGGCAGGGTGCACCCTCCGTCCGTCCTGTAAGGTTCGCTCCAGAGCGCGGGGTACAGTAGGGCCCCCCGGGGAGGGTGCGCGCTCTCTCGTGCAGCATTGTGGCCCCGGCGCTAATGGAGAAAAGGTCCCCGGGCGGGCCGGCCGGCGGCGCGGCTCGAACCCTCTCCCCGTTCATTATGGGGCTGGCACCCTCGGCTGAACCGCAGACAGTCTGGCCCTTTGGCCCCACCCGGCCTGGCCCTGCCCCCCGCCGCACATCAGAGCCCCCCCTCCCCCCCGGGCCGAGCGCTATGGTTTTTACCCGCTGGAGCAGCCCGCACCTCTATCCCCCCGGGGCAGACATAGGCCACACAGGCCACGCGCAGCTTAAGGCCACCCAAGCATGAAAGATCTATGATTTAAATATGTCTATTTTTGTTTTTCTGTTTTTTTTCCCTCTCACTGTGAAAAATATTTCCGTAGATGTACAACATATTTTGTAATTCACTATGTACAACATATCTCGTATATGTACGACTTCACACTTTTCGACTTTGTTGGCTCACCAATCGATTCTGAGTTGATACGTATAGTTATAAAAAAATCTACAATATAAATCGTAATTGTACAAGACCTCTCATGGAAAATTTTCCCGTACCGATACAAGAATTTCTCACAGTGCTCTCGTTTGCCTACGACGATTCTCGCCTTTCTCCTGCTGGTTGCCCTGCGCTGTGAAAGAAAAAGGCCACGAATTGGAGTTGTAACATGCACAATTTCAAATAGTAAAATTGCAGACAACAACCTATCTACTTGGAATCCAAATCTGAGCAAGAATCGGCTGTTGGCAATATGCATTTGGAAACTTTGCAATACGAAAAGTTTCCTTGCAATTACGAAGTATTTACTTCGCAGCTTACAAAGAAAGAGGGATACATCACATCTCTGGGCTTACGAACAATTTTGTCTGTTATACAAACAAATGCTTCGCAAGGTTCTAACAGTGTACAAAACATATTGTAAATGTACAAAGATATTTTCAATATTTCTTTGCCGGGACAAACGCGTGCCCCCGTATGAGACAGCCTCCTGGGCAGCACTATGCTCACCTCCCGGACGAGCACCGTTTTCTATCCGCTTTACTTTGCCTATACATATTGCGATTTCGATCTTTTCATAAATTCTCTTTCTTTTTTTACGGTGTGGAGCCTCCGGGCGCCGATAAAGCGATATAGGGGTGCCATGGCCAGCACAGCGCTTCTCTCTCTCTTTCTCTCTCGCTCGCTCGCTTGTCCTCTCTCTTCCCCCCTCTGCCGTTTGGTCGTAAGCGCCTTGCTTCCTCTTTTTCTTTTTTTCTTTTTTTTTTCTACTTTCTTTTGTGTAATGTCGGGAAAAACAGGCAACGATGGCTCCAATATCCCTTTACACATTAATAGTATGGCAGCCGCTTCTCCTATCACCACCATCCATCACCAAATCAAGTTAAAATTTAATACGTTTCATTTCGCATTCATGCGTAAGAGTACTTGACTTAATTCAAGTTTACGCGCAAAAGAGTGTAAATAAAAAAAAAATCCGTGAAAGATTTGACTCTCCATAAAACATGGGAGGACAGTGTATTTGAGGGCCGCTCTCGGGCAGGCGGCAACATTCCTATAAAGGAGGTATGGGGCCCCACCATGTGAACGAACTGCGCGCGTTTGACGACAGCACGCAGACATTCTTCATGCCACGAGGCGGAGATTTATAAAATGAAGGGTGCCTTTCGCAAAATTTTATGAGTGATCCCCTTTGCTCGACGTATTTTGCCCCGTGCGGCCTACAAGTCATTTTTCCTCGACGCATTGGCCGCCCGCTGTGGCTGGGCCCCGGCTGGGCTGTGACTCTTCACTCCGAGGCGACGTGCCGTTTTCCACCTCCACCACTACCACCTCCGTCCTTCCGCCTTCTTTGCTTTTTTTTTACAAATATTTTTTTTATGCGATGAACGACTACGCTGGTTCTGCCTATGATTTGTTTGCCCTGCCGCGCTGTTCCTCTCGCGCTACCAGCCCCTCGGCCTCGGAGCAGGGCGGTGTGGAGTGGATACACGCGAGGCCAGTGGAGAGTAGACGTGCATGATTGGGAAAGTTGTGCCTTATTCACGGCTCCACGTCCGCGCAGAGCCGCGACTGACGGCCTCCAAGGGAAGGTGGTGCTCCGAACGTCCCGAGAACGCATGCTGTCAACCCGCTGGTCTCACCTGCCAAGTTTTTGCTTTAATTTTTCGTGTTTAATTCTTTTTTCACGTGAACTATCCTGATTTTTTTAAATATATATTTTTTAAAATTTATCTGAATATGGTACTTAATTTCCCAACTTTCAATTAAAATATTTATCTGATGTGTGCCCTTTCGGTGGTTATTCGAGCATTGCATTCAATACTTATAACTCTTATCCCTCTCAAGACACTTTGTTCCAGTATTAAATTTCGTTTTATTTAATGTTTGGCTGAAGATTTTCTTGTCCATTTTCGCACTCCCCAGGAAATGGTGGAGATTTTGTTTTTCGTGCTTGTCGAGGCGAATAGTGTCGTGTTGCGACGGGCGGCTCGGCTCGCCCGGTCCCTCCCCTAACATGTCAAAGTTTGTCCCTTTTTTGGCGGCGTCCGTATATCCCCATAGCTGTAGCTGTCCACGCCTCCGCTCGCACCATCATCTCTCTCTCTCTCTCTCTCTCTCTCTCTCTCTCTCTCTCTCTCTCTCTCTCTCTCTCTCTCTCTCTCTCTCTCTCTCTCTCATTCTCTCTCCCCCTCCCCCCTCTCTTTCAGTCTCTCCCCTGAACATCTGTTTTTAAACATTATTGTAATTACGAGAAGAAAGAAAAAAAAAAGAAAGAAAGAATCATGCTGTCTGCTGCGAGTATGAGTACACTGTAAATACCAGAGCGAGGATTCTCACCCACAGGAGAGCGAGAAATTTTCTCTCACTCTTTGAGAGCGAGGTTTGGTTTCCTCGCTCGATTAGAGCATTAGTCTCAACAATCTCGCCCTAATTGAGTGAGGGTTGGGAAACCTCGCCCTTTTTGAGTGAGGATTTCTATTCTTTATCTCGCTTAATTTGAGTGATGTCATGGATTCTTCCTCATTAAGAGTGAGCTTCCCAAACTTTCACTTAAACGGAGCAAGAGAAAAAATCTCGCCCTTTTTTTAGATGAGACATCTCACCCTTGTATTTATTGCAGTGTATATTCAGCAGGTTGATTAAAAGGGTGAGGGGGGGCATAAATAGAGTGGTGCTGTGAGGTTGAAAGAAAAATACAGAACGAGATTGAGAAAAAAAAAGAAAAGAAAAAATAAATGAAGGGATCCCGTGGTGGATCAATGTTACGGCGTGTCTCTAGCCATGCGGAGGCTAGGCACCCGAGGCGGCGCGACGGCCCCTCCCGGCCCCTCCGCCCTGTCAGTGCGGCAAACAGAACGGAGCCCTTACTGGGGAAAATATTGTCAATGAACTTACAGTGATGTTTTTTAAAGCTGGAGCAAAGAGGGGGCCGCGTGGGTCATGCCTAGCTCCATTGAATGGCTTTCCTTTTTTCTCCAGTGAATTCGTTAGATAGGTTAGTTTGTGTGTGTTTTTTAATATCTATTCTATTTCTACTACTATTTGCAACGAGCAGCGGCGAGTCTCTCGCTGCTATACCCTTCTCCCAAAGAATGCTTGCTCCCGCTGGACGCATCTCGCTGTCTCGCTCCTTCGCTATCTCGCTCCCTCGCTATCTCGCTCGCTCGCTCGCTCCTCCTTCGGGGGACGCGTCGGGACGTCCAACTTGGACAGTAAATCAAACGTCGTGGCGGAAGCTGTGAAGCCGAGCGGGGTCGGGGCCACGAGCGGGGCTCATGGAGCTTGTAATGCAGTGGGGGGTGGGGGGGGGGGGGCGGCTTTATGACGACAGGTTAGGAACGGACACGAGGATGGAGTGTGATGAGTGGCCAAAAGTGACCTGCCGACCTGTGGCGGAGGGAGAGAGAGAGAGAGAGAGACGCGCGAATGTTAGACAGTCGGGGGCAACTTTTTCGTCTCGCGCGCGCCAGTGACTGGCTTCTTGTTAGAGAACGATGCGTGGGAACGAAGAAGAAAGCTTGAAGGAGGAGGGGTGAGGGCAGAGAGAGAGAGAGAGGGAGAGAGAGAGAGAGAGAGCGAGAGAGAGAGAGAGAGAGAGAGAGAGAGAGAGAGAGAGAGAATCCGAGCCTGCGCCGCGGCGGTGGCAGCTGCCCTGTCTGCCGATGTACTGTATAAGTCTAGTCTGTAAGGCTGGTATGTCGATAGTGTTTGAACCGCGTTGTGTCAGGGTGAGCTGGGGCGGTGGCTCATGTTTCAGCAATAGCGGGGCTGATCCGACCCCCAGCATATAACCTTCTTCTTTCTCTCTCCTGCATTCCTATCTCGCTCGCTCTCCCTCCACCTCCGCTCCCCAGCCCTTTCTCACTCTCTCTCTCTCTCTCTCTCTCTCTCTCTCTCTCTCTTTCTCTCTCTCTTTCTCTCTCTCTCTCTCTCTCTCTCTCTCTCTCTCTCTCTCTCTCTCTCTCTCTCTCTCTCTCTCTCTCTCTTTCTCTCTCTCTGTCTATGCCTCCGACAAAAGATCTGTCATGTCGACACGTTACTTTGGTAGAAAACATTCTTGTTGTTTTTTCGTTGTTTTCTTTTTTTTTTTACAGCAAATAAGCCACTTAGTGCTAATTGGGTCTCTGCCTATTGGTATTAGCTCCTCTGTTCAGCCGCCAAGCGCGCTCCCCCCCCCCCCTCTCTCTCGTCAAATGTCCCGTGCGCCTCTATAAGCGGATTACGTCCACCTCGCTGGTTCTGGTTTTGTTTTTACCTCGCTTTTCTTTGCGTGACTGGTGGGGTGGGGTGGGGTGGGGTGGCCACCACGGGGACCTGCATCACTGATCAGACGGTGAGCTTCTGTCAGGAGGCCTTTCTTAAGGTCTGTAAGTCTTTAGCTGTTCATCGGATTGTTTTCAGTCCCCCGCTAAAGCTGCCTATTGCTCACGGCAGTGAGTTTCTTTTTATTATTATTCTTGTTTTATCTCCCATTGGTTGACGGCCTTCCTACATGACGGAATACCTTCATTATTGCCAAAGTCTTTGCGCGGCGGGGATCTCTGCTGGCTACGGGCGGTTTGTATGGAGCGGGAGGGAGATGGCGAGAGAGAGAGGGAGAGAGAGAGAGAGAGAGAGAGAGAGAGAGAGAGAGAGAGAGAGAGAGAAGATGGTGAGAAAGTCGGGTTGGAGGAGAATGAATGGAAGGCCACACACACACACACACACACACACACACACACACACACACACAGCGCGTAGAAGAGCGGTCTGCAGTGATAGCAGACTGGTAATAGTCGACTATACATCAGGCGGGCCGCGGTATCGCACGCCTCTGGGCTAGGACGAGGCGGGTGGGCGTTGGCGGGGCGGGGTGGGGCGGGGCGGGGCGGGGCGGGACGAAATGACGAGGCGGGGTGGCGTTCTCGGCCGGACGGGAGCTCAGCGTTGCTGCTGCTGCGGGCTCTATTGGAAACCTTTTCGCGCCCCACCTCACCCCACCCCACCCCGTCCAGGCCCGCCCCGCCCCGCCCCGCCCCGCCCCGCCCCGCCCCGCCCCGAGAAGCGGTAGAAGGGCGAGCGCCTTGCCGCCACCACCCGCGCGCTCCTTTTTTAATTCGCTCGGTCCCACCCCGATGGCTCCCCAGCAGGGAAGCGTATTCAGCCGCCACGCCCCGCCACGCCCCGCCACGCCCCGCCCCACAGCGGCCTCGGCCATGTCCGCACCACGACAGCGCGTACTTGTCGAACTCTCGTAAATTTCTCATGCTGCATCGCAAATGATTCAGTGTTGGCGTGTTGGCCCCCGCGTGCCCCGCCCCGCCCCGCCCCGCCCCGCCCCGCCCCGCCCCGCCCCGCCCTGTCCGGCCTGCAGGTCTACGAACTCTGCCCCTGCCTCCGCTCACGCGCCCGGGTTTTAATTTCCCTCGCCCTCCCTCTCCTCCCCGCAAAGCATTCTGCCCCCCCCTTTTTTTTTACAGAGATAAATAATTTAGTGCCACGATTAAAAAGAGACTGCCTCGCCACGCCCACCAAACACCAATTCTATTTTTATGTTATTTTTCAGTTCCTGTTCGTAGCGTGTGTGACTGCGTACATATGTTGTATGAGAGGAGCCGTCACGCTCACACACACACACACTCACACACACACACACACACACACACACACACACACAGGCGCGCGCCCGCGTACACGCTCGCATGTCGTGGGACTGGTAATTTCGTAAAGTTTTGTGTCGTTGCGTTATGGTGAGGTTTATTAATATGTATGCAAATTGGTAGGCCTGGCCGGGGCGGGGTGGGTCGGCACGAGTGGGTCGCTTGTTGCGCCCGGATGCCCATATCGGCCACTAGGGGGCGCTCGAGGGGGGGGGGGGGGCTGTGACCATGACAGAGTAACACGATTGTGTGCCCGGGCCCCGGACCAGCGGCCGGACTGTTAACATGTGCAGCCGGGCAGATGCTGTCCTAGTCGATTATGCGCGCACATCATTTGTATTAACTTTTTTTTTTAACTTTTAGCTTTGAGCTAAATTAATAGTCTTAAAAAAAAGAACTATATAAACATGCCAAAAGGGAAATAATTTAGTGAAGTAGTTTTAACCTATTGTGCGTACAGAAGGTGTCTGCTCTGTGATTTCTTTCAAAATTTTACTGCCGCTGCCGCTCGAAGTATCTCCTCGCACAACAATTTGGTTCTAATTTCATTTAATTTCAAGTTTTTCCCTAATTCTGAAAATGATGCCTCGGTGACCCGGGGATTCGATCTCGTGGGCAGTGTGCCCCCCCGTGCCCCCGCTCAGCTGCTAACGCGTTTAGAGTGGGGCTGAACTGGAAGCCAGACAAGCGCGATGCCTCGGGCTATCACGGTCTGGTGATCAGGCCTCGCAATACAAGTAGCCGACCCCGGTCGGTGAACAACCTTGCGGGTCATTTGTGACCTGGTTCTCTCAAGTCAAATGGCCGTCAAAGCAGAGCGCCTGTGAATGCTGGGGTAGTCAGGCCCGCGCGACACCTGTGCCAAGTGGTTGCCTATACTGCAGGCGCCCGCCCCGCCCGCCCCGCCCGGGCCGGACCGCACAGCAGGTAGCACACCAGCCCCGCCCCGCCCCGCCCCGCCCCGCCCCGGCACGCCCCGGCACGCCCCGGCACGCCCGGCGGCCCACAGCGATCCCTCATGGTGCGGAGGTGATTTGTCACTGACAGCGGAGAATAAATTCTGGGGAGTTGTCGCTGCCGCGGACCTCCTCCTTCAGAACTCGCGGCCCGAAGCGGCCGGAGAGAATGAGAGCGATATGGTGGGGACTGTCCAGCGGGAGCGGTGGGGCTTCGCCAATATAACCTACGGGGAATTTCTGCTGCTGAGTGCTGTATTAAACACTGCAAACCCTGGAATCCAATTTCTCACCCAAAATGGGAGAGGACACTTTTCCATATGCTAAATTGGAGTAAGAATTTTTAACCTCACTCTTTTCGAGCGGGATATTTTTTAGCCTCGCTCTAATTGAGTAAGGATTTTTTAACCTCACATAATTTGAGCACGAATTCTCACTTTATTAGGGCGAGGTCTCAAAATTCTTTCTCATAAAGAGCGATGAAAAAAATTCTCACACTCCAGAGAGTAACAAAATTGCCCTCAAATTCTCACCCGTATGGGGGCGACAATTATGACTCGTAGATTTTCAGTGCATTCGCTTTTTTTATTACTGTAGCTAACGGAATTTTTGCCGTACACTTCGGAGAAAATTCAACTTATTCAGCTGTATTGCTACGTACTTTTGCGTACAGCGAAAACACTGTGAAAAATACTCGTAAAGGTTATAGGAAAATTTTCCATGATAAATGTTGTAAAACTACAATGTTTTGACAGTTTACGGATAAGAATTGTATAGTATTTAGCCGATGACGTATTTCACCAGTTTTATTATTAGACGCGCGTATCTCTACCACGCCGTCTCTCTCTCTCTCTCTCTCTCTCTCTCTCTCTCTCTCTCTCTCTCTCTCTCTCTCTCTCTCTCTCTCTCTCTCTCTATCTCTCTCTGTCTCTCTCTCTCTCTCTCTCTCTCTCACACACACACACACACACACACACACCACCAGCGCCACCGCCACCACACGCAACGGCCGTGCAGTGCTAATGCGCTCACATGTGTTTCATTACGCTGAGTGGAAAGTTGTGGGGATAAAACGAGCAGGAAGAGGAAGAGAGGAGGAGGAGCGGGAGGGAAGGAAGATAGACGGGAGGAGAAATGTATTCGTTAAGGTTTCAACGGGTTCATCCATACGTGTGTACGCACGGTAAAAAGAAAGTCTTGGATTTCAAGGTCCTTTCGTGAAATTCAAGGCTAAGAGGATAATTTCAAGTATTTCCCTTGATAGTAATGTGTTTTCAAGGGAACGCCTTGGAAATTTGGCATGACATCCAAGGGAATTCCGTGGAGTACTTCAAGAGATCCCCTTGGATGTCATGCCAAATTTCCAAGGTGTTCCCTTGAAAATACATTATTATCAAGGGACATACTTGAAATTATCCTCTTAGCCTTGAATTTCACGAAAGGACCTCGAAATCCAAGACTTTCTTTTTACCGTGCGATCAGTACAAGATTTTTCGCGTTTTTCACTTTTGGAGCATTTTAGAGCATTTTGCGACTTTGATGGCGGTTGTTTTTATTTTTTTTCTCTCTATAACTGAGAGGGTTTGGTCAGAAACCCGCACAGTAACTGGTTCAATAAGTAAGAGGCTCACATCGCCTCGCACTGTTTTAACAAGAAAAGAAAGGTCAAAATCGTTCGCAGTGAAAACCATTAACAGTAAAAACCGTCAATACGTATCTGGAATAACCGTAAAAAAAAAAAAAAAAAAGATAAGTTAATTGAAATTACAATAGTTACCGTTTTTTCTTCACTACAATTTACATCAAGATTTTATGGTTTATCATTTTAAATTAGGAATAACAGTGAAGCGTTTATAAAACTACATTTTTTTTACAGTGCATTCTGCTTCTGCGAAATGTCAGCAGGACAAAAAAAAAAAAAAACTTTTATAAAAAGAAACGAAGGATGTTTGGCAGGCTTTGTCTTTCAGGCGCGGACTGTATTTTTTTTTCTATTTAATCCTTTCTCGAAAAGTATTGTGTCGCCGAGAGAAAGGATGAGCTGAGTTAGAGCAGTGGCTGAGGGAATAAAACTGGTGGTCCAACTAATGGGAGCGTGGCACGAGCCAACAGCGCTGCCCCACTCCATCAGAGGGATTTCTGTCTCTCTCTCTCTCTCTCTCTCTCTCTCTCTCTCTCTCTCTCTCTCTCTCTCTCTCTCGCTCGCTCGCTCGCTCGCTCTCTCTCTCTCTCTCTCTCGCACGCGCGCTCTCCCCCTTCCCCCTCCACAACGGAGACCTCAAGACGCCTCGACCGTACTGCTTTCTCGTGTGCTTGGTCTCCCCCAGAGGTCCCACCCCCGCGAGAGGATTTTCGCATACTTTTAATTTTAAAAAAATAATCAGGGAATGTTTGTCGAGCACTTATTGGTACGTCGGATGGTGAATGCTTTTGTCAAGGAATGTAATAATATTTAAAAGAGGGGTATGGAGAGCGATAGGCACCCAGAGGTCGACAGAGTTTCGCGTTACTTGAAGAGAAATAGCTGTCTGAATGGTCTACACTGAAAGACAAAAAAAGAAAAAAAAAGTTGTGAGTGTGTGAGGGGGTGGTGGGGGTCGTGTCTGATGAGCAGTTAGGCCGTCCAGGACGACCAACTTAGGCTGTCGGACGTCGTTAGTCGAGCTTGCGCTGAGCCCGCCTGCTGCTCGCAAGGACATGCACCCCCTCCCTCCCTCTCTCTCTCTCTCTCTCTCTCTCTCTCTCTCTCTCTCACTCTCCCTCTCCCTCCCCCTCCCCTTTCTCGCCCTTCCTGTCCCTCCTCTACCCGAAACGGCCGAAACCGCCACGAGACCTAACGCACGAGGAGGGGCGATAAAAAATTTGGTAGGATAAAAAAAAGAACGAATAAGAGAAAGGAAAACGGCTTGTAAGGAACACGACTAAAAAAATAAAAGCAAAGACAAAAAAAAAAAAAAGGTTCTGTTTGAACCCGTGAGCTGTGTCACAGCAGACGCTAGAGGAAAAATTTATCGAGTTTCCCCTTGCGCTTTTCCCCCATCGTTCCATTACTCCCCCTCTTCCCGCAGGGCTCCGCTCCGGGTACGACGGGGAGGTGCGGGCGGGAGGTGGCGTCGGGAACCGGGATTCCGAATGCGGGCGCAGATAGGAATAGGAGTGTCGGATTGGCTTGGAGGTTGGCGCGGGAGCGGTGGGGTGGGGCGGGGTGGGGTGGGGCTGGGCGGGGCGGGGTGGGGCGGGGCGGTGTGCGGTCGGTGTGGCCCGGGCGCTGCTGCTGCCCTTCCGCGCGCCCCGTCTGCTGGCCAGGCCTGACCACAACTCCACGGACCAGCACATCCCGCCCCGCCCCGCCCCGCCCCGCCCCGCCCCGCCCCGCCCCGCCACGCCACGCCACGCCACACCCCACCGCACCCCCAACCCACCACGCCACGCTGCTTCCGTGGGGTTCGCTAGCTGCTCATCCCTTTTTATTCCCCTCCCTTCTGCATTTGAATTCGCTGTAAGTGGATTGGTGGTGGCGGTGTTCCCCTTTCCTGTGGATGGCCGAGCGAGGCTCGGTCTCGGCGTGCTGCCCCTGTGTTTGTGTGTGTGTGTTTGTGTGTGTGTGTGTGTGTGTGTGTGTGTGAGAGAGAGAGAGAGAGAGAGAGAGAGAGAGAGAGAGAGAGAGAGAGAGAGAGAGAGAGAGAGAGAGAGAGAGAGAGAGGAGGGGAGTGTGTGTGTGTGCGTGTGTGCGTGTGTGTGTCATGAGAGACACTCAGATGACCGACGAAGAAAGAAAATGTAGCCCGCGTATTACTTAGCGTGAAGAGATCTTGCGTGTTCCCCCTCATCCCTCAACTGTATTCCCCTTCTCTTTGTCTCTTCTCTCTCTCTCTCTCTCTCTCTCTCTCTCTCTCTCTCTCTCTCTCTCTCTCTCTCTCTCTCTCGCTCTCCCGACATCTTGCACCACCCTACAGACAGATTCATCGTGTTTGTTCACAAAGTGGGTACGCGTTCTGCACTCTGCCGCCCACCTCCGCCCCCCTCCCTCCCTCCCACCCCTACGCCTTCCCTCCCACCCCCCAGTACCCCACTCCTCGCTGCCTAGACCAGATTGGGAAACTATTGTCTCCGCGAAACCATAACAAGCAGCAACACTGCCTCGCCTTACGCCCACTGTGCGGCATGCAAATGTATACTCTGTCAACACACTTAAGAAGGTATACGTTCCTTGTATACGCTTTTCTTCATGTTACAGCATTTTAAATTTTTTGCCCTGCGAACTATAATTTTTACATTACGTACCAATTCTTCTCACCTTGTAAAGTCAAATTGTTTAAACGGTGCCAAGAATCATTTCGTAAGCTTAAAAACTAGTTTTCCTGCAGATTTCGAAGAAAATTGTTCACTTCATGAAGAAAATAGTTTTGCAAAGCAAAGTTTACCATCCATCAAAATTCTTTGCAAGAATTTTTGCCAGTGTATATACTTTCTTTTACACGCAATGATTACATCTGTCTTTACAGGGTATCTATCTATCTATCTATCTATCTATCTATCTATCTATCTATCTATCTATCTATCTATCTATCTATCTATCTATCTAGCGCTTGTGACCTACGTCGTATCTATCCATCTGTTCTCCGCAGCCCCTAAAGTTCTCAGCGCGGCGCGGTGGCTCCCCATCCATCAGGCGGGCCTGCTTGATGGAGACGAGGGTAGGAGGAGACACTCAGAGCGCCTAGTTGGCCGGAAAACGAGACATGATTTCGGAATGTGGCCCACCCCTGCGGCAGCGTGGTAGCGTGCTGCTCGCCGATGAGGCGTCGCCCTCTCTTCGGCGTCACTTTACGCTTCCTATCCCAGTTGGGCTGGGGCTGGCATATTCCTTTTGTCTGTTTGTTCAGTGCAGTCAGCAGCGGGTGGCGGGGCGGGGCGGGGCGGGGTGGGGTGGGGCGGGGTGGGGTGGGGTGGGGCGGGGCGGGGTGGGGCGGGGCGGGGTGGGGCGGGGTGGGGTGGGGCGGGGGTGGGGTGGGGTGGGGCGAGGTGGGGTGGGGTGGGGTGGGGTGGGGTGGGGTGGGGTGGGGCGGGGTGGGGTGGGGCGGGGTGGGGTGGGGCGGGGTGGGGCGGGGCGGGCCGGCAGCTGGGAGGCAAACGCACGATCGGAGACATCAGAGTCAACATCTATAAGCTGATGAGTGCTTAGGGTCTTCAGCCTCAGCCGGCCTCAGCCTCCCAGTATTTCAACAGGAGTCCTGTCGTTGCAAAGAAATTTGATGCTTCGCTTTACGAACGAAATAGTTCGCAACGCTTCGCAAGCTGACGAACTTTTTGCGCCTTACAAACTAAGTAGTTTGTAGAAGTTGCGAAGAAATGCTTCGCAATTATTGCGAAGCAGCCAAATACTTCGCAGCTTACAAACTATGTATTTTGTTTGTAATACGTACTTTTTCTTCGCAAGGTTTTAACAGTGCGTATGTTTTAGCACTGTCGAACGAAAATCCCCGCAAAGTTTGACGTCGAGGCTAATGGATTCGCTTTGCGCGCTGCCTGTGGTGGGGCGGGGCGGGGCGGGGCGGGGCCGGGCCGGGCAGGCCCCAGGCGCTGCTGTTGGTCTTACGCCCGCGCCGGTGCAGAAAGAAGCTGCCGCTCACGCTACCGCGAGCTTCACCTGGAACCTAGAGAGAGGGAACGGATGAAACTTTGTCCCGGGAACGACCGCCCCGCCCCGCCCCGCCCCGCCCCGCCCCGCCCCGCCCCCAGCCTCCTCGGGGCGCTTCCGTTTGCCTGTGTTATCCCGCCCGCCCGCTTTGAGAAGCAGCTTGGGGGTTTCGCTGCCTCTGTGCGAACTCTATTTTGTAGGGGTCGAGGGACGAGAGAAAATGGTGCATGTCGCAGCGTTGTGATAGCGGACTGTAAAATTACGAAACTGGAATGACAAAATGACAACTCGTATCGACTTATCAATCTTAGCACAAACGGACCGATCTCACATCAGGTGTACATCACAAATAGCAGAAATGTTACGAACATTAAAGTTACGAACAATGTAACTCCGCGTCGATCCAAAATAGGTCGTGGGACGACCTTATTTTGTTCCGTGGTTTTGAATTTTTCGTAAAATAACCGGCAATTACTAGCTGCATAGTAAGAGGAGATTTTCCCTCTTTGTTTTTGACATGACACTATAAGCTCTAGTGACATCAAAGTACCCCTCTATTCTGGATATTTATAATCAAAATCGCAAACTTTACGTTGGGCGTCGGGTCATCTGTGCTCGTTTAGGAATAAACTCGATGCCAAGTATCTTTACAATCTCGGAACTATCCAATTTGATTCAACAACTTAACGACTTTTGTCAGAGAACATTTTTCCGTAGACCCTAACGACATTTCCCGTAGTGCACGTGCGGCCCATCGTGCGGCGGGCGAGTGCATTATTTTCATTCGCACACGCGCCCCCTCAATAAGTGAGCCAAGTTCTTGAGAAAATTCGCTCCTTACCTTGTTCGAGTGTTTCAATGATGATAATATAAGTCCCATCAAAAGTCACGCACTCTTACAATAAGTTTGCGCCATGCCACACAGTGGATTTTTCTGAGCGCGTGCGTTCTGCTGTTTGGGGAGCGCGGAGTGCACTGTGAGTGTTCGGCTCGTGGATGACCCATATCCGAAACTGTGTTCAAGTGTGCGTGCTTCTCTCTCTCTCTCTCTCTCTCTCTCTCTCTCTCTCTCTCTCTCTCTCTCTCTCTCTCTCTCTCTCTCTCTCTCTCTCTCTCTCTCTCTCTCTGTGGTGCTGACCGTATAGGGGCGGGAAGGGATGGAAAAAGAGAAGGGGTCGGGGGCTTTACCAGCGCCGTCGTACCCGTTCCATCAACGACGTGAGAATTAATGGGACCAATCCAAGCTAGCCGACCCTCTTTTTACCCGTAGCGTGTGTGTGTGTGTGTGTGTGTGTGTGTGTGTGTGTGTGTGTGTGTGTGTGTGTGTGTGTGTGTGTGTGTTTGTGGAGAGCGAGGGGGCAGGAGATCGCGCTCTATGTGCCGACAGGACCGTGGTGGAGTGAGGTCTGCGAGAGCACGGGCCGTGGCATGGGAGAAGAATGAGAAATTCACACACTTGCGTGTGTGCGACACACATTCGCACACTTGCCAGTTTACCGCGCAGGGACGGGGGCAGAGCGGGGCTGCTGGTCCGTGCGCCCCTCGCTTAATCACGTCGAGAAAGCGCTCCGGGCCGCAAATAAAAGCCGTGATTTGTGTGGCTGGCCGCGGGGAAGTGGTCAACCTGTTCCACCGCAACGGCAGCCGAGAGCAATTAATATTTATTTCTATCGATATTTACGCACACTGTTGCGCGGGAATGCCTCTGGTTCCAGGCTACTATTACTTTATTATTATTATTATTATTATTATTATTATTATTATTATTATTATTATTATTATTATTATTATTATTATTATTATTATCATTATTATTATTATTATTATTATTGCTAACACTGGTAAAATAAATGCGTAGTTTTATGCCTTTTTCAGGCGTACAAGACGTCACGCCCTTCTTGAAGCACACAACTACGCTCCAAGGCAATGCATTAAGATAGGAGAGAGGGACGGCATCAGCTACGCTTGAATAAAGGGCCTACGGCTCGCACGCTTCAGGAAAGACGTACAACTATACGCTTAAGTTTTACCAGAAAAGTGCTGGCGTTCAGGCAAATTTCACAAAAAAAGAACCAAAAGGGGACCGTCTGTTGGAAAAGAAAAGGAAAAATCATTCCAGTTTCATGATGTAAATTATGATTTCCGCGAAATGTGTCGTTACGCACAACAACTCACTCTCGCTCGTAATTTAATGTTGATTCGACACGTTAGTGCTTGTAATTTGACTATTGATAGTTGTAGTGTTGTAATCCCAGTTCGCAGATAAATTTTCCGTAAACCGTACTATTTTTAATTCCCAAGTACAGCCAATTTTCATTTTTCTTTAATTAAAAAAAAAAGTAAATAAAAGGAAATACTTATCCCCCCTGTTATTTTGCTGTTTGTTTTGAGCGGAACTACTTGTACAACTGTAGCCCACGGTACTTTCTTTTCACCACTTCTTTTTTCTTTTTCTCGTTCTTGTGTCGGGCAATTAACTTACACACGCGTGCCGAGTTGAGAGTAAAGTTCGAGAGTAAATTCAATGGGTCAGCGAGCCCTGCCCCTGCCTCCCTGCCCCGCCCTGCTCGCTCTGCTCTGCGGTCTGCTAGCAGACACAGCTCGGCTCCAACTGCGTTTGTTCATTTAGTGGCGGAGCTGGCGCTCTCTGTCCGGCGAGGGGAAGTTATAACCAGATTAGCGTCTCCAGGGCGTGGCGGGGCGCAGCGGGGTTCTCCAGGTGCGCGTCTAATACAGACAGAAAGAGGGGAAGACCTCTGCTCGCAAGCCCAACTCGCTGTTTGGCCAGCCATTTCCCGCCGTAAATACGCTGATTGCGTTTTGTCCACCCGCTTTGTTATAGACCCAACCATTGCCATCATTTGATGGAATTTCTCTGAAGCTGACGTTTGTGTCGCGGCTTCACTGGAAAAACAAAGGTAGGACTTAATGCCTTTCTAGGGGTCGGTGTGAAATTTTAATGCCTTTGCAAAGGCACGAAATTGTCCAAGGGCATTAAAATTTAACACCTTTGGGCAGTTTTAATGCCTTTGCAGGGGTGCTAATTTTTAATGCCTTGGTAAAGGCATTAAACCCCTTCTCGTCCTACCTTTGTTTTTCCAGTGTTCGTTTTCTGTTTGTTATGGGCTCTGCCCGCCTCCATACCATACCTCTGCGAGTTTGACCGATCGGTATGGGGCTGCTATCATGCGCTGCCTATAGTAGTCACTGTGCGAAATGTTTATGGGGATCTGGTGAAAAATTCCCGAATAAATAATGTCCTAAAGTTACGATACAACGTTATTTGTGAATTTACTGGGGACTCCAAAAAAAAAAGAAAAAGAAAAAAACAGCAGTGGATGTTCTTTTCTCTCTCTCTTCTCCGTCCTCCCTTCCTTCTCCCTATAGCCGCGCTCCAATGGTAGTGCAGGCGAGAGGCGTTGCGCATCACGGTGGAGGTTATAAGACCGCCCCGCCCCGCCCCGCCCGAGAGTTGGTGGCGCACATGCAGCGGCTGCAGGAGGTGCGGTGGCCATCAAGAGGAACACCAGCGCGCTGTAGGGAGCAGCTAACGTACGAATAGCCGCTCCGAGCTCCGCCCGCTCCGCCCGCTCCGCCACCAGCCCTGCTGTAAAACGGAACGGCGGCGACCGGACCGGCGCCACTCTCTCTCTCTCTCTCTCTCTCTCTCTCTCTCTCTCTCTCTCTCTCTCTCTCTCTCTCTCTCTCTCTCGCTCTCACTCTATACGTTTACCTCCTTCCGCGGCCTTTATATATCATGGCATCAGTGGCGTTGGAGCGAATAACTCTGGAATGGGCCCTGCAGCAAAGCCGAGCGAGCAGGAATCCACAGAATCAAGTGCCAATTACACACTAAAACAAATCAGCAGTGTGGGAGAAAAAAGTGGATGTGAATTCTTCATTATGGACACGTGTGGGTTCGTTTTTTCACCTGGTGCCTTTTCTATACGATAATTCATATTTACTCATAAAAATTCAGACAAAACATTACATCCAAGGACCAAAAATGTACAGTTGTTTCGCCTCGTTGCTTTTTTCGTGTTTTTATTTATTTATTTATTTATTTATTTATTTATTTATTTATTTATTTATTTATTTATTTATTTATTTTATCTGACCGGAAATTTAAACACGTGCAAGTGTGCGATGTTCACGCGCTTTGGTTTTCCTATGCCGATGTGGCCGCGTGGTCTCCTGGCGCGCTGCTCCTTGCAAATCCCGGGTCGGCCTCGGCCCCGCGCGGCCCCGCACGGCCTCGGACACACACAATGGTCGCTTGTTAGGCGCCAATCCGACGGGATCCCACCGGGGCGGGGCTCCTCCGGGCTCCGGGCCCGCGGGCCGAGGCCGAGGCGGAGGAGAGAAAGGCTTTGCGCCGCGGCGTAGCGTACCAGAGAGAGAGCGCTTTCGCGGGGCGCGCGCGACAGCCTCCCCCGCCCAGCCGAGCCGAGGCGCCGAGGCGCTTGTGGGGAGGGGCGCGAGCGAGCGGACCACCGGAGGGCGCGGGAATTCCTTCCGAGTTTTGTTGAATATAGCGATTCTCAGTGCGACGGACGCGGATCGGACTTCTTAGTCCTGATTCACCGCGCGCGGCGCCTGATAAATATAGCGATTCTCGGTAACGACGGATCAAACTTGTTGTTAGTCATGTTTCACCGCGCGCGGCCGCTAAAACGAAGTTTCAGTTGAAAACAATAATAACAACACTGTAATTCTTAATGCAATAAAAATATGATTGGAGTGCAATAAATGTTTATTGCTCCTGTGGGAGCGATAAAAAATTATTGCTCTCTATTAGTATTTAAAATTACTCTCAAGAGTGATAGTTCTCATAACATTTGCAGCATTAAATGAATTATCGCTCGTTTGCCGCATTAAACGCAAATTATCGCTTACTTTGAGCAATCATGATTGCATAAAATGCATTAACTAATGTACTTTTCGAGTAATAACTCTCTAATTGCTCTCCCTGGAGCGATATTTTGTGTTTATCGCTTTGAGGAATTATCGCAGCAAATTGTCTGACATTTATAGCTCTTCAGATAACAGTGAAGAATGCCCTTCACTGTCAGAAAAAATACAGTATTTGGTACGGTAAAGGATGGTCAACAATTTGCCTAATCAGGCTGTACCTACCTGATGGAGTACGGTCTTTGAAGTACGGTTCACAGTTACTTTTAACATGGTGTCTTTATGGTTGCTACAATGAATGAGGTACGGTGATGCTGTACCTTGCCCACCACAGTTTTCCGTACACAGTCCGCTGTACTTTGGTTCTGTATTTTTGACAGTGTTTTGTTGTTGTTGTTGCAGAGCGAGGCTGGCCCGTCGGGCTGCCAGCACAACCCGCAGCCAGGGCCGTCGGGCGCGCAGCAGATGAAGAGGTCGTCCTCCAGGACGTGCAACGTACCGGGCTGCGGCCAGCAGGGCTGCGGCAGCCGCGCCTCCAGCCTGCCCAGGGCCGAGCATGTGAGTAGCGCAGCAGACTGGAGCGGCTTTAAGGAACTTTAAGGCTATACTTCATGCCTAAAAATATATCGCGTAAAGCTTCAAAAACAAAATATTTTTTTTGTTTTTAATTTTTGACAATGACATTGCAACAGAGGGCGTGGAAAACTTTTACTAGGAATGTCGTGTGCGTGTGTGCGTGTTCCGATTTCCCGTGATGAAAATAGAGATCTATGTCTGCAGTCGGACCGGACCGGCCTTGAAAAGTATGGGTAGGGATGGTGTGAGGGAGAGTGAGTGAGAGAGAGAGAGAGAGAGAGAGAGAGAGAGAGAGAGAGAGAGAGAGAGAGAGAGAGAGAGAGAGAGAGAGAGAGAGAGAGAGAGAAAGCGAAAGAGAAAGTGAGAGAGCTTGAGAGAGGAAGCGGGTGAGAGCGACCTGGCGGGCCGCCAGCAATTGAGAGCGTTCAGATGAGATCTGGACGGGATTAAACATCCGGAGTCGAGGCTGCCGCCCGGCCCGGAGCTAATCAGATTTGCGAGTCGGCCCAGTCGGCCACGTCGAGGTCACCACCGCCGCATGGCCGCGCGGGGACCGTACCGGCCGTACCGGGGCCGGACCCAGCACGGCAGGGGCATCTGTCACCGGCGGGCTTTTGTGGGCCGAGGGCCCGAACAGCCGTCTGATTCAGGAGATCGCTCTCATACTCTCGTCCTTGTCGCACCTATGGTGGTGCCCTTTACTGGGGGTGGCGGGGCCCCCTGAGTGCGACAAGGACGGAGGCGCGCGGGAACGATCTCTCTGCAGATTCCAATGGAATCAGGCGCGGCTGGCCGTTGCGACTGCACAACGGCGGCGGGTTCAACTCCGGCGCGGCGGGGGTCCTTGCGTCTGATGACCGTAATGGAGGTCTTCAAGATTTACACCAGACCTCCTCCTCAACCTATCCCCACCCTCTCCCGAAACCCCGCTGCTTTTAAACGTACGACTCTCCCACTACCCGAAGCAGCAGGTAGTGTTTCCAATCGGTCGGATACTGGCTCTACCGGCGACTGTCTTCCGTCTCTCTCACTTTTGTGCGTCTCCTCAAGTGAGAGGGAGAGAGACGGAAGACAGTCGGGTACAGCCAGTATCCGACCGAGTGGAAACACTAGCAGCAGGCCACCTAGGGCCTCTGTGGAGGCAACGGCAGAGACTCCCGCCCCACACCGCCCCGCCCCGCCCCGCCCCGCCCCGCCCCGCCCCGCCCCACCCCGCCCCGCCCCGCCCCGCCCCGCCCCGCCCCGCCCCGCCCCACCCCGCCACGCCCCGTCACGCCCCGTCACGCCCCGGGCCCAAAGTAGCATTAGGGGGAGGGGGTTGCATGCCACCCTCACCTCGTCCCCCACCGGAGCCTGAGAGTTGTCCTGGGCCATGCATACATGAACACACGGGCGCTGCGGACGCGCCCCCGGCCCTCCTGACCCCACCTGTCGCTACCCCGGCCCGCCTGACCCCACCTGTCGCTACCCCGCACCCGTGCCCCGGCCCAGCCGAGCTAGCCTCTGTGCGCGGCCGTGTCCACTAACCATGGGCTACCTGGGGTACTCTAAACATTCCGCTGGTTGGAAATGGGGTGTGGGGGGTGTGGAGTTTGGGGGCGGTGTAAAGTTGGGGTGGGGGTCTGGCTGGTTGGTTAGGTGGGCCGTCTAAAGTGGTCCCAGGTCTCCCATGAGAGAGAAAAGGAGAGAGAAAGGGAGGGGGAGAGAAAGAGGACGGAGTATAGGGGGGCTGTGGAAGAGTAAGAGAGGTCGCCTGGAGAGTTGGGGGCGATGATTCACCGAGTGTCAGTCCCCCCCGAGCCTTTCTCTGCCCTGTTCTTCCCTGGCCGCTCCTTCATATTTCCTCTCTTTCTCTCGCTCTCTCTCCCACACACACGCACACTCATACACACGCTCTCGAGGCTTCTTTAAGGTTATGCCCGCACCGCAGTGCACCCCCAGGGGGAAAAGGCGGCTTCTCCTCAACAGAGAGGCGCCAGGCGCCCGACCGGCGCCACACCCCGCCCCGCCCCGCCCCGCCCCACCCCACCCCACCCCACCACGCCTCTCACCACCACGCCCCGCGTCCTGGAGCGGCCATGGTTTATGGGGCTTCGGCATTTCACAGCTCATCAGCCACGCACGACCGGCTCACCCCCCCCACCCCGCCCCGCCACACCCCGCCGCACCCCGCCACACCCCGCCCCACCCCGCCACACCCCGCCACACCCTCTCGTCCCCGGCGAGTCGTCCAGTTAATTCCGCAATCAAAGTTAGGATGAGCATCGTGACTCGCGAGCTCGACGCCGCGGCGCCTCAACCCTACGTGTACGCGTGTGCCGGCCGACAGGCAGCCGTGCCGTGTTGGCTGCCCTCTTAAAAATACCTCCCCGCTGTTTCCTCTATTTTCTCTTTTCACTCTCCCTTTCTTTATTTACGTGGCTGTAAATATTTTCCCCGCTGGAAAAGGGCTTGTCTTTCAGTATGTTCCTCGTCATGGTCGTGTCTTCCTCACATACCGTCGCTCATACCGTTGCAAGGCTGCTCTCATTCAAGTCCATTATCTCACAAGTAACCCCCCCCAAAAAATGTCGATACATTTTACTTTTCCGTGTGCTATCGCGCTGTTGGCAAGTCCTCGCACTCCACCCTCCTACTAGCTCGCGCGGGAAGGGGGTGCCGCCGTGGTAAATGAGCCGGTCCCCCCACCGCCGCACCCCCAGGCAGAGGACCCCGGGGCGGGGCGGGCTGGGACCCTTTTGTGCGGGTGTCGCCCCGCCCCGTCCCGCCCCGCCCCGCCCCGCCCCGCCCCGCCCGGCCGGCACTGGCGCGGGGCCAGCGCGCTGTCCGCCCCTTCCGCCTGTGGAGACTCCAGGTGTGACTGGCTGCAGCTGGGCGGCGGCGGCAGAGCTAGGCGGCCCAGGAGGAGAGTCATATGCGAGGAAATGCTCGGAGTAATCCTCGTCCAATCCACGGTAATCCTAGGGTTATCCGCGATAATCCTTCAGAAAAAAATAATCTGGGTTTAATCTAAGGGTAATTCGGGTATTCAGTATAATACGGCTGACACAGAGTTTTGACGCCTCGGGTCAGACATACGGACACACGGGGGGAGGGGGAGGGGAAGTAACAACGAACAAATCTTCGGATCTCAGCTTATAGCCGAAAAATTCGCTGCACATAGTCTGGGGATGAGTTCTTAGAATTTGTTCCGACGACTCATTTTCACTGTAAATCGAGGAGTCTCGTAAAAAGATTCTGGGGGAGCGACATTTTGAGACCCCGATTTCGCGTTGCTCCTCCACGGGCAACGTTCAGTAACATCGCTCGTTTAGAGTCGTTTTGAGACATTTTCGGTCACAAATAAGACTCAAATTGAGTTGTTTTCGTGAATTATGCTTCATTGAAGCGATGAAGACTTGCATCACTTTCTTTGGGCGAGGAAAGTGACTCAAACTTTAACAGTGTTATTTTTCTTGTCGACAGACAGACAGACCGACAGACAGATTGCCTGCTGCAGTCTGCAGCCACGTCGGCCAAGCATTTCTCTCCATGGTCCTAAAACCACAGCCGTATTCCTCTCGGCCTCCTCTCGACTCTCTTTGTCTTACATATTTTCTTTTGCCGACGCTGCCAAGCAAGGCTTCTCCTGAAAACAAACGTATTGACAAGAGAAGTGTAAAGTATATAAGCACGAGGCTGGAGGCGCACGGAAAGAGAAACTTGCGGATGGCTTCTGTTTGTTCAGGTTTCCGTGGAGAATTTTTAACCACTCTCATTGAAAACTCAAGTGTGTGAACGTCGCACGACACTTTTAGAGGTGTGTATTTTTATCTGAATACACTCTTCATGTGCACAAAATTCCTGTGAAAATTCTAAATACAATTCTTTGGCAAACTGTAAGAATGAAAGTTCAGACGCCTACAAAAGTGCGACATTACGACATTCACACACACACTTGAGTTTTTTGTGTGGGGAAAAAAAAAGAGAATGTGGTACGTCAACGACTTTAACCTGACCGTGCGTGGGAGTGAGTGGATTCCGCTGCCCCCCTTCCCTGTTAGGGCGCGGTGGGGCTAGCGGCGGGGTGGTTGTTGTTGCAGATGTAGCGAGTTCTCGCTAAATATCACCCTCCTTCTGCCGCACTGCTCTCGACAACTCGACTAGGTGAGGGTAGGGTGAAGTGGGTCAAAACGAGAGAGAGAGAGAAAGGGAGAGAGAGAGAGAGAGAGAGAGAGAGAGAGAGAGAGAGAGAGAGAGAAAGGGGGGGGGGAGGGCGGGGGACAAGGTGGTTCGAGAAAAATGGAGACGCGTTAACGCTCTCAGCTCACAACCGCGGCGGGGTCTAACTTTTGCGGAGAGGGGTGGAAGGTGGGCTAGCAAGGGAAAGAAAGAGGGATGAAAAGTGAAGAAGAAAATTGAATTGGCAAAGTCGTGCCTGCTTGCAGCAACCCCCGCGTGATATTTATTTTTTTCCCCTCTACTCTTTCACGATAGAAATCTTTCGTTACTCTGAAACTTATTCAGTGGCGCACATAGCCCTGCCCTGTTCACAACTGAGATATAATTTTACTTATTGGGCTGTGGAAAGCCAATAGTTTCTCCGGTTACAGAAATGTTTTGTAGAAAAGACTTGGGGACTGTTTGAAAATTTTAAAAGTTTGCAAAATTTTTTGGTCCAAGTATAGCCTCCCCCCCCCCCCCCCTCTTTCCAAAGCCCAAAGCATCTTGTCTCGAATGAGTGTTAGCAAAAACTTTTCGCCAGCTTTCGACATGTTCGGTCTATTTTCCTTTTCTTTTTCTTTTTTTATTCCCTATCCCCGATACCTTTTCTGACTTGAAATTTTTGACTCATGTATATCGTACTGCATGAGAACTATATGTTGGTGCTCTGGCCCCCAAACCCCCCGTAGTCCGGAAGAATGCGGCCCGCCCCGCACCGGAATATATAGCCACACTGGAAACCCAAATGTGTGAATGTCGCACACTTCTAGGTGTGTCGATGCCCATTCGTGCACGTAGAGGCCAAAGTAGGTGAATTTCCAAGAAAACTCACACCTTTACGCCCTCAACACTTGAATTTCTGGGGCTAAAACCGCTAAAGAAGAGCAATTTGGTGGAATTTAGTGACAATTCTTCAAAATTTGATTAATTACCACAGGGATTACACTTGCAACTGTACTCAGGATTACGGAAGCGGTAGCCCCCTCGCGAATAGCAATCCTCTCCTCACACCGACAATAATGAGCTCACATTCCCTCACCCTTGGTTTTCCAGTGTAGAGAAAATTGCCTCCTGCTCCCTCTCCTGTTCTACCTGCCCCTCCGCCTTGCTGTCGCAAAAGCTGAGCCGGGCCGGGCCGGGGCCGGGGCTGGCTGAGGCAAAAGGTGATTGGAAGCAAACTCGCACAGCCATGCCAGTCTGTCCGGGGTAGCAGCGCCGGGGCGGGGCGGGGCGGGGCGGGGCGGGGCGCCGTGCCGAGGAGCTTGTACTGCCGAGCAGGCCGCCCCGCCCCGCCCCGCCCTGCCTTCTGCCCCGCGCGAACCTGCCAAGCTCAGTCTGTCTTTTTCCGGCTGGCGCGCTCGAGGTTTCGTCTTGTGGGGTAGAAGAGAGAGCCGCCACGCCCCGCCACGCCACGCCACTCCAAGCGCCCCATCACTCCTCGTTCGTTTCATCGGGTGAATACGGGGCGTGGCGGGTGGCCTCGCTACGACGCCGCCCCGCCCCGCCCCGCCCCGCCTCGCCCCAGCCGGGGCCGACGTGAGGGGAATCGCGGGACTGGGGTGGGGTGGGGCGTGGCAGGGTGGGGTGGGGCGTGGCGGGGCGGGGTGGGGCGTGTTGGCCGGCCCCCGCCGGGGCCCTCGCGAGGTGGAGACGTATGGGCGCTCTCCTTACCACGCCGGCCAGGGCGGGCGGGCCGGGCCGGGCCGGGGCGGCGGAGCGATCACTGCAAGCTGAGATATTTAAGAGCGAGTGGACGCCGACCTGCCGCGCTGGCGTGCCGTCTAGTTTGTATTTGTTTTCGTTAAGTAAATAACGGCTCAGTGGTGATGGCGTATGGAGAGTTTTATCCGACGCTCAATCACTCAGAATTTTTCCCTCATCTCCCGGGCTGTGTAATTTGAGAAGGATTCGGCTGACAGTTCAGCCTTTTCCGACTGCTTCGCCGCTTTCTCTCCGAAAACGTGCGTCGTCATCAGACGCTGAAAATGAAGTGCACGAAGCACGACTGGCCTGGCGCAGTTTTATAACAACAGAGAGAGAGAGAGAGAGAGAGAGAAGGAGAGAGAGAGAGAGAGATAGATAGAGAGAGAGAGAGAGAGAGAGAGAGAGAAGAGGCAGAGAATGGGAGTGTATCATGGAGAATTTAATCTTGTGGGCAGCGGTCAGGGGGCGGGCCGCGATGTGTCAACGTCACTCCCACTCTAGGACGTGCGCGCCCCTACTGCCTCTCTCTCTCTCTCTCTCTCTCTCTCTCTCTCTCTCTCTCTCTCTCTCTCTCTCTCTCTCTCTCTCTCTCTCTCTCTCTCTCTCTCTCTCTCTCTGTTTTTATAAAACTGCGCTTCTATAGTGAGGAAGCGCCCATCCAGGTGAAGCAAATTACCTATTTGTACCCGACATTGTACGCGCGGTTCCCTCCACACCTATTAAAGTGTGTTCTCGAATAAAGCACACTGTGTACAGCACTTAATTGAATAATTTTCATCACAGTCGATTCGTGAAAATGTTCCGTGTGAAACAACTGAAATCTACTTAAAGTAATTGCAATCAACGCGACTTTATTTTAATCAAACGCGAGAACTCGCTTTTCAGAGGAAGGAGTGGCAACGTGATCTTAGCAAACTTAATAACTAACAAACTAAATAAGTAAATAAATAAATACATAAATAAATAAATAAATAAATAAATAAATAAATAAATGTATTTGTTTCCCATGACGCGTGTTTCCTAGTACTCGCTTTAGGCTGGGAAGGAAGGCACCATCAGTCGGCACTCCGCCGCGCCCCTCCACTATCGGCTCAGCGCGTGATCTGTATTCCGATACTGAACACGTATCTCGGGGCGCGAGCGGGCGCGCACGATGGGTGCACTGCGGGGCGGGGCGGGGCGGGGTGGGGCGGAGCGCTCAGCGCACGGGTCGACGAGCATTTCATCAGATGGGATAAACAGCTCCACCTGCACCCGACGACCATCGAGGCGGAGCGGAGCGGGGCGGGGCGGGGCGGGGCGGGGCGGGGCGGGGCGGGGGCGGGGCGGGGGCGGGGCGGGGCGGGGCGGGGCGGGGCGGGGCGGGGCGGCCCGTGTCCGGAGGGGCGCGGTCGGCTGCGGGGTTGGTGGGGCTGGGCCCCCGTGCCCGGTGCTGCTGCTCTCCTCCATTCAGTGTGACGCCATGTCACTCAGGCGTGCAGATAGCACGCTTGCCCGCTCCCTGCCCCGGCCCGGCCCGGCCCAGACTGCAAGTATATTTCGCTGAATCCATTTCGAGAATGGACGCACCCTGTCCATGACTATACGCCTCTAGCGTTAGACGTATTACGAAGAATCTCACAGTATATACCGGGTAATTCAGAAAGCACATAACAGTATGCGGGCTTTCTACCTACTCAAGATGTACGCTTTCGTTTTCAGTGTGTCCACAGAATTGTAAACGATATTATTGGTCACCGGCACCGTAGACTTATTGTCACTGAAACAGTGGACAAAAAGAAATCAACAGAAAAAGTCCACAGACATTTAGAGTGTGTTCTTGATCCAAGTCTAAGAATATTCTTGACATCCTGTTCTTGGCCTATGTACTTCATGCTAGCTCATTCCCCCACTCGGATTTACAAGGAATATTTTGTACTTGAATATAGCTTGTCAAGAACGCTTGGACCAATAATTATTACTACCATGCTTCAATACCCTCCTATCGATGTCCCATTACCTATTTATTTACTGTACCAGTGCCGTTCAGAAGTCCGGACAATCGGGTTCGGGTTGTACTTTGATGGAGTGAAGAGAACACTTCAGTCGTACCCAAACGACATATAGATATAAATATGTACATAGACATATATTCTCTTATAGAATTTCCATTCAGCCCACACATGTATTTCTCACAGTGCCTCGCGGGCATTTTGTCAATTGCGGAGCAGCACTTCGAGGCCTTGCTCCAGCTGGCACACCAAACGACGGGGTGGAAATTACAAAGGAAACAGGCCTGATGAGCGAAGTGGCAGGGCGAGGCGGGGCGGGGCGGGGCGGGGCGGGGCGGGGCGGGGCCGTTCGGTCGGGCCGCTCTCTTTGAGCCCTCGACGCGTCTTCTTCAGAGCCGCCCCGCCCCACCTTATTCGTCGGACCACCGCACCCCGCCCCGACCCGCACTTTCTCTTAACTTTCTTTCCTCCGGCTCGCTTTTAAAGCCCCACCCACCCACGCCTCCCGAAAATCACCGTCATCAGAGGGATGCGACCTTGACCCGGCGCACGGTGGACTAGGCTGTACCTGGGTCGAATACTAAGAGAAATGTTTGTTGTGAGTTACTGGAAAATTTTCCACGTATAATACGTCTTAAATTTTGAAATTTCAAAATTGTAATGCCACTTGGTATCGACCTCCGTCACACTACTAATTACATTGGCGTTTTCCCCTTCTTTTTCTGGCGACGGAGCTGCATTCTAAAATAGCTTTAAAACTTGTTTTTTTATGTGGCCCCTCACCGCAGAAGATGAACGGACGAAGGGAATTTGATAATATCAAGCACACCTTTAGAATTTTATCTTCTACATTCCATTCCGAAGTCTAGTTGAAATCTGTTTGGTAGACATTTTGTAAATTTGAATTGAAATTCGAGTTTCTATGGTAATGCTCGACTCGTCAGGCAAAATGAACAAGGGGAAGGGAATATTTTTTCGTGGCGGGGGCAGGCCCGCGAATGTCCGCAGGTCTGCGTTGATCCTCGCGGAGTCGTTGTGAGGCAGAACTTTGAGGTGTAGGCCGCCCCTGCTCGCTTGTTCTTGCGCAAAATAGCCTCGCCCACTACTCAACCCATAGCGCCTCCAGCCAGCGAGTAGGCCATCCATTCGATTGTCCAGCCGGAGCCGGGACACCCGGTGATTGTTTAAATTCCTTTTGGCGCGTGGAAGTTTCCGGGCGAGTCTCTTCCGGTCTCTTCCGCGTGGCTTTAGCACAGGTGCGCGGGACGCTCTTCCCCGTGGGGCCGGTGACCCTCCCCGTAGGTTGGGGCGTACGTCTGGCGCACGCACACGGGTCTATGGCTGCTGCACGTCGGGCAGGCTCGCCTGCGGTGCGGATAGCCCGGGTGCCCGCCGCCCCGCCCCACCCGGCGCCCGGTCCGTGTGCTTATTGGCAGTGGCGCGCAGGTGCCGAGGCGTTATTTGCACTGCAAACCACGGCGGCGGGCGGGGCGGGGCGGGTGCGGTCTGTGTGTACCGTGTGTAGCGAGCGGCCTTGCTGGACCAAACGGGGGCGGGCCGTGTGCGCGGACGGTGGGAAAAAAACAGGGCAGTCGTGCCTGAAATCAAGGATGCATGTAACAGAGGGGTGTCGCGCTGCTGCGTAGGAGGCCAGCAGGGGCGTAGGAACGAATTTTAGTGGAAAGGGGGGGGGGGGCACCCCATACAAGACTTTTGCCCCCCCCTACCCCATAAAAAATCACTAATTCAGCAAAAAAAAAAAATGTACGTATGGTAATAATAAAATAATACTGGATAGAAATAAAACAAACGCGAGCGCACAAAAATGGCCTTGTTGCTAGTTTCGCATAGGCTTGTGCATAAAAACAATGCAAAGGGAAGGGAGCGAAGAAAATTTTTCAGCCATTATAGGGCGCAAAAGTACTAGTTAGGGCGCTATACGTGCCTCCATCAATGCCAAAATGCGTCCAGGGCGCACTCTACAGCGTTATTGGGACATAGGTTTCAGCGCCCTTTTCGGGGCGCTCAGGGAGGCCATTGCCCCCTCTGCCCTCCCTCCCCCCCCCCCCCCCTCATTCCTACGTTCCTGGCGGAGGCGGGGGCTTTGTGGGGCATTTTATACTCGACCTAACCAGCCTCTGCCCTGCAGCCTCCCTGTCATATCGCATCACGTCAATTTTTTCCTCGTTTTTTTCCCCTTTTATATTTTTTTTGTGCTTGCCGCTGTCGTCGATTTTTTCTCCATTTCTCTGCTTGTCTTTTTGTTTTGTTTTTGGTGTGGGTGTTCTGCGAGGCAGGGCCGACTCATAGGGGTCCGTGGTGCGGTTGGGTAGCGCAAGCGCGGCCCTGCTGGACCCTAAGAGCTGCAGCGCGGCCGGGGTGGGGGGGGGGGGGGGGGGGCCCCGATCTGCGAAGGATAGCCCGCCAGTGATATGACGGCCAGCAGAAGGTTGGGTCCCCGGGGAGAGAGAGAGAGAGAGAGAGAGAGAGAGAGAGAGAGAGAGAGAGAGAGAGAGAGAGAGAGAGAGAGAGAGAGAGAGAGGGAGAGAGAGGGAGAGAGAGAGAGAGAGAGAGGGAGAGGGAGAGAGAGGGAGAGAGAGAGAGAGAGGGAAGGGTCCCGAAGCAGTCCGGAGCGTGCTGTTGCTGCTGGAATGCGGTGGTGTACCCCCCACCCCCACCCCCCCCACCCCCTCGCGTGGTCCTATCAACTCCACACGCACCACATCCTTGCTCTTCCCTCCCCGTCACCAGTCCTTTTTTCCCCCTCAGAGGGGCCGCGGTCCTATGCTTCTGTGGGTCGCTTCCTTCCGGTATGGAGCTTGAATGTAACCTTTTCCCCCTCAGCAGCTTTACTTTCTTACGGTCCTTATCCAGTCCGTTTCAATAGGCAGAAACCCGGGCGGGCATCAGTTTTTCGAGAAATATTTAAAGGTTTTATACTAGGAAATTTTCCGTTAAAAATGTCGTTAAATTACGCTTTCGAATTGTAAATTTACAAAATTGGTTGGACACTTGATATCGACTTATTGTCATAAATGAACACAAATAGACTCTCTTAGATTTACGACACCAATTATAAATTTACAACATCATATGTAAATTGCAAATTACGAGACATCTTGTAAATTTACGAAGAAATTTTTCACAGTGATTTCTCCTCGTACAGACCCTTCCCATAGTGCTCCACGCTCTAACTCGCACGTCGAGTAACATGTGTGCCAAATACTCATACACACTGTAAAAAATAGTTGTCAGGAGACAAGAGGCTGCACGACGAGCACCTTGTTCTCGAACAAAGGAGTTGTTTTTAGCATTACACTTAAAAATATCCGTATGTTCTTACCATATGGCCTCTCACAAGAAACTGATGTGTATGGAACAGTATGGATGTGTTGTAACGTGACAGCAAAACTGTTGTTAACTTTTTAACTAACACATTTTGTCGGAGAACAGAGAAATTTGTAATTAAAAACCTTTCTGCGCAGTAACAAGACCGAAACACTTTTTTTGAAAAAAAGAAATTTTTTGAACCCTTGACCTTTGACAAAAAGTTTGTTTTTTTAACAACAAATGTTGTTTAAAAAATTAACAACACTTTTGCTGTTAATCAACAACAAAATTTTTTACAGTGCACTTGGCCTTCCACAGTTGCTGCGCAAATTGGCATATGTGCATGCTCGTCACCAGACTTTGTAAAACAAGTGTTTAGTTCTTTACATTCACTGGTGTTTAGTTCCAAATGTGCAAAAGCTATACACCCGCTGGTGTAATATAGTTGGACCAACTAGACATCAATTCACGTCTAGGTTCAACTACACCAGCTAGTGTACAGTTTTTGAACGTCTGGAACTAAACACTAATGATGTATAGAACTAAATATTTTTTTACTAGTGAGTGCCTTGCCCTTCAGCCAGAGTTTTGGACGCGTTCAACCTGCTCCCTCAAGCAATTTAATTGTTTTGGGAGGGGCGGTCGATATGAGGCAGGCGGCAGAGCCCGGGGCAGCCAACGTCGGGCAAAGTGCTCTGCCGGGAGAGTGATAGAGAGGAGAGAGAGAGAGAGAGAGAGAGAGAGAGAGAGAGAGAGAGAGAGAGAAGGGGGAGATAGTGGGGTCGTGTGTGTGTACGCGCCATTGAATGTTGTAGTATCTTCCGGTCTATCTCTCCGCTTGCACCAGAACAAGAGTACTCACCATGCCTGGCAGAAGCGCAGCGCGGCAGCAGCCACCGTTGGAGAGAAAGAATGAAAGAAAGAAAAAAAAGAGAGGATCAATTGCTTGCGATCAATTCAATTTTGCAATATCCGTGGAGCAACTGGGTGCAGGGAGAGGGGGGGGGGGGGGGTTGTGACGAGAGCGCGTTTATATAAAATGACATATACTGTGATGAGTCCGATACGGAAATGACTGGAATCCTATGAACAGTGAAGTGCCCCTCACTTTTCAACTCACAGTTACCGAGGGGGATTTCTCTACGGAAAATCTTAGACTACTCGGTATTTCACGGTATTAAACCGGTATTACTTACAAGTTTCAGCATATTTTTATAATTTGCAGTATTACATAACGAGTATGACACTGATAAAGAAAAGTCACAGTTTAATACCGTTATTACCAAACAAAATAATAAACCGTAAAATATGTTTGTAAATTGTACGGAAGGTGACGCTGAATGAACAGTTTCTTGGCGTTCTTTCCGAGCTCAATTACGGTATTGACGGTTTTCGCAACTTTTTTTTTCTTCTTTTTTTTTATTAACAGTGATGTCGTATTGCATAGATCAGGTGTTCGGCGCATTAAGGAATTAAATTTCCTCTCGGATTTTACATCCTTTAAAAGGATTAGATGGCAAGGCTGATAGAATTTGGCTGCTTCGGTGCGGTGTGGTATGGCCGCTGGCCGCCCAGAACTTGTCCTCGGGGAGCGCCTGTCGACTGCGGGGTAGGCAAGCCCGCCGTACGCTCCCGAGTCGCGCACGCCGCTGCTGCCTACCTCCCAGGCGCTCGCAGAGCTGCTTGTGTTCCTGCGAGTACTCCCTGTGGTCCAAGAGGTGCTCAATTTGTTTTGTAATATGTTTCTCACTTACTTATAAGCGCTATGTGCGCGCAAAGTTTGCGGAAATTTAATCGGTGTTCCTTGTGGGAGCGTCATTCTCTTTTCTGCCTCAAACCGTGAAACAAGGGCTCAGAGAAAGGTATGCCTTTGCCCTTTTGGGGCCGTGCCGCGCCCCGCCCCGCCCCGCCCCGCCCCGCCCCACCCCGCCCCGCCTCGCAAGCCGCTTAAAGAGGGCGGGGCGGGGTGTTCCGAGGCGAGCAGCGCTTTAATACAGTTGTTATAACCATTGACTCGAGCTGGAGAGAAACTCTCGCAATCAGCCACAGCACGGCTGTGCAGCGCAGCGGGGCCGGGCGGTGCCGGTTCGGGTCGGTTTCGCAGCGCCTCGGGTTTCTCGTTTTGTTTGCCTTCGCGCTCCCCTCCCCCTCCCCCTCGTTCTCCTCCTCTCCTTCCTCCTCCTCCTCCTCCTCCTCCTCCTCCCTTGTCCTCCACCTTCTCCACTGTAAATCGAGGAGTGAGAAATCTCGCTCTCAGGAGAGCGAGATTGGTGACCCAAATTTTGTCGCTCCTGGGGAGTGATATTATTAAATATCAATCCTTTTGAGTCGCTTCGATGACTCAAAACGAGCGATATCAAGTAATCTCGCTCGATTTGAGTGAGGCTTATCACTCCAAATGAGCGATATAGAATTTCCTCACTTTTTTAGGGCGACGTTATATGCCTCGCTCAATTTCAGTCAGAAACATGACTCAGATTTACAGTACCTTCTCCTCCTCGTCCTCCTCCTCCTCCTCCTCCTCCTCCTCCTCCTCCTCCTCCTCCTCCTCCTCCTCCTCCTCCTCCTCCTCCTCCTCCTCCTCCTTCTCCTACGCTGCGCTCTATTGGCCCCGCCCGCGCTCGGCCTGCCCGCACGCTCCGTCCTGTTCACGATTGTGAACCGTCTGGCCGGCCCTCGGGCCGGCCTGCCTGCCTGCCTGAACTGGAAATCCAACTGTACGAATGTCACGCACTTCCTGGTGCGTGAGTTTATTTGCGCACTTTCAGGTGCAAAGCTATTCTCTCTCGAGTGTCTGCGAGCATTGAAATTCGCCCGCTGAGCGAATAATTATTCCAACACCTGCTGCAGGCAAGCGAAATTAGGTGAGGCATTAATCATTCGCACATACTCACAAGTGAGTGAACATGTTTTTGCAGGTGAGCGAATAAATTTCCTCGTCTGCAAGCATTCGTTTTTGCGGGTGTTTTTAAGACAACACGTAACAGTTCGCGGGTTCTTCCTTCTCCAGCGGCGAGCTGCGAGGCGCCATCGCCATTTCGGGTAGGGTCTACCCGCAGTACTGTTACGTTTCCTCTGAAACACCCGGTACTCTAGGATTTCCCCGAATGCCAGCCCCGCGCCGCGGGAACGCGCCGTGGTTTCGCTCTTCCTGTGTAATGATATCGCAATTACAAGGCAGCAGCGTTATTTCCCATCACGTTGCTGTATTTGTGGAGCTGTGCTGGCTGTGTGCCTCTGGTGGCTGCCTGGAGCCCCTCCAGGGCCAGCCGCGCCCGCCACATCGCAATCCCTGCAGCTCCCTCTACAAACTCATCGCCCACGTTCCCCTCGCGCCTCCGCGCGCCTGTTTCTCCATCACCCAAAAGTAGCGAAATTTTACTTCCCAATGCTACTTTGTACTACACGCAGAACGGAAGACGGTTGTCCTCAAGAGCTAAACAGCTTTTTAAAATTTTGGCAGTTCTTAATTTCCTATACTTTTTTCATTACCTTTCTTGATATCTTACGGCAGCAAGGTGTACAGAACTCCCGCAGAGCGCCCGCGGCGAGCGGCACACTCGCGGACCTGGAAGGGATTCCACTTAAAACTTTGAAATAAAATGGCATTCTTCTGGTCTTCCGTCTGAAAATTAGGTTCCAAATTAACACCGTAACGTCGGGATAACGCAAAGTAGGTGGCGGCGCGCCACTTGTGGCCCTGCAGAGCCTCTTCTCGCCCCGGGCTGTGTGGACGCCGCCCGTCTGTCTGTCTGTCTGTCTGTCTGTCTGTCTGTCTGTCTGTCTGTCTGTCTGTCCGTCCGTCCGTCCGTCCGTCCGTCCGTCCGTCCAGTCATTAAGGCCCCACCACGCTCCGCCACGCCGCTCCTGGATACGGACGGGCCGGGCCGGGTCGTGCGCCTCGGGGTGTGCAGGGGTCCGCTAGGGCTGCTAGTTTGTGGGAGATGAGCCCGCCTCGCCCCGCCCCGCCCCGCCCCGCCCCGCCCCGCCCCGCCCCGCCCCGCCCCGCCTCACCCCTCCCGCCGCCCCGTCTCTGTCCACGCAACAATTCGTCCCGTTTTCTGTTGGCGCAGCAGACAGACAGTGCACTCATCAGGACCGCTTGCCACGCCGCCACATATCGCAGCTACCCTCCCAAACTCCACTATTAAAAAAAAAAATACTCCTAAAGTTACGACTTTTTTCATAAATTCCGATTACGACGCGGAGTCGTAAATTTAAGACAGCAGTCATGGATCTACGAGAGCAAATTCTTGCCCGTTGAAGAAAACTAAGTCGACAGATGTTTTCAAAAAATTCGCGTATCTTTCCAAACTCGAAGTCGTAACTTTACGTCATTTGTCATAGAATTTTTTTTCCGTAACCCTCAGAACTATTTTTCCCAGTGTCGTGCGCGCCACGTGACGCAGGGGCTGTGCTGTAGAGCAAATGCTCCTTTCCCGCGCGGATCTGGTTGACACTGAAAATTATGGTTGTAGCAGGTGTAGGGTTTTTTTTTTTTTTTTTAACGCCAAAATCTGGCGCTGCTCGTGACATGTTCCTGTGGCGGCTGTTGCAGACGATGGTGTACCGGGAGGACACGCTGGTGTCCGGCGCGCTCGAGGCGCTCATCCGCCACGCCATCCCGACGGCCGACTACTTCCCGGAGGACGCCTACCTGTTCGCCTTCATCCTGTGCGCCAGGATCTTTGTGCCGCTCAACGAGGTCCTTGTCAGGGTCATCCGCTCCATGGACAGGTGCAAAGTACGTCACGTCAAATTTTAAAAGTTGTCTTTCCTTACTTTTAATTTCAGCTTTTGTTACTTTTGGTTAGTCGGTGATACACGGTAATCTTTACTTTGATTTCGTTGGGTTTGAACTTTGTTATACGTTAAACCTTTTACCGTTTTACTTTTGTGTTACTTGCCAACTTTTTCGTAAATTTGGAACCATTTTTGCGTTTTAAATTTTGGTTTTTAATTTATGAAACGTTTCAATAACAGTCTTTTGATGAGACCTTTTTTTTAAAAAAAAAAAAAAATACGTCTCAACTTTTTGGTTCGTTTTCAACTTTTCTAAAGCTGCCACATTTTATAACATTTCATTTTTTTGTCACTTTTCGCTCTTTCGAAACTTTTCCAGTTTTGTAACATTTTAAATTTGTCGTCACTTTTCGATTTTCAGTATTTGTTAGCTTTGTAATTTGGCCCCGCTTATGATTGTTCCGTTTCCTCCAGGACGAGCGGCGGGCCTCGCTGCTGGCGCGCAACGTGCTCCGCTTCCTGCGCGAGTGGAGCGACTCGTTCCCGTACGACTTCAGGGAGGAGCACATGATGGCCCTGTGCATCGACATCACGCAGCGGCTGGTGGAGGCGCTGCCCGCCGTGCGCCGCGAGGTGTCGGAGCTGCAGACGGACCTGCTGGCCAAGCTCACCGCCGTCGAGACCTACGAGGAGTTCCTCGCGCGCTGCGGGGAGGTGCGCTACGTCAACTCGGTGGAGGAGCTCACCGCGGTGAGTACCAGAGGGCGCCAGAACTACACAAGGAAATAGAGGAGAATACTAATTCATCAAAATATTTATCAAAAATACAAGAAAAATACCGAAAAATACATGAGAAATACACGAAATACTAAGTGCACTGAAAACCCAACAGTGAGCATTGCACGCTGTGTATAAAGAGTGCACGATATGCTCACTCTATATAACGTGTGCATGGCCATGCTCATTGTCGGTAATGTGTGCATGGCCATGCTTACTGTCCAAAAAATATGAGCAGTGCTCACTGTTGGGTACGCAGGAAGCATCTTCATGCACACGGTGAGTTCAAAAATGTGCGCAATGCTTACTGTTGAAGTTTTAGTGAGCATGTCCATGCACACGTTTTCTACAGTGAGCATGTCATGCACACTTTATAGACAGCGTGCATACCACGAGGGGTCCCTCACTCCTTTCGATCATCGTACGCGGGGAAATTCAGTCTCATTTTCGATCATTTTCAATCAGCATAAATCATTTTCAGTCATTTTCGGTCATTCCGTCATCTCAATCACATTTTCAGTACTTCGATCATTTTTTCTGTCGTCCCGCCTTTTTCGGTCATATTTCGTCATTTTCAATCACTTATCAATCATTTTCAATCACTTTCAATCAATTTTCAATCATTTTCAATCATTCTCAATCATTTCAATCTCTGTCGTCATTTGCTTTGCGGTTTGGGCTATACACCACACAGTAGGTGACTGCTGCTTCGAGTAACGTTCACCTACACTATAAGAAAAAAATACAGTAAATCCAGTTAATTCTGATGACAGCCTTTACCGTATTTTATTTTACTGGAATTACTGTACTTTCTAACAGGATTCGCTGTACTTATAGATACAGTGTACAGAAAACGCTGTACACTTCCTCGTAAAGTACAGCAAATCTTGTCAGGAGGTACAGTAAACTGAGTAAAATGAACTACAGTCAAGGCGAAGCACATCGGTTGCGGGACCTTTTTTGGTCCGACCTCAGTATTTTTGCGGCCGCCACCGTCACACATTTCTTTTTGTCGGACCTCATTTTGTCCGACCTGGCAATCTGGGTGCCATAGTTATTTTTTTGTCCGACCTCATTTTTTCCGTCCTCAACGAACCGTTAGAGAAGACTGCTATCCTCTGCGATGCAGCTCGATTGTCCGACCTGATACTTTCCCCCAAATCTGAAAAAGTGCCTGGATTTTTTCCGACCTTGTTTACACGGGTAAAATGGAGAAGGAAAATGTATCATGGTCGGAGCATGCACCGAAAAAATGGTACAACACCTCAAATTCAATTTATTTAAAAGATATTTTTTAAAAAATTAAAAAATTGGTAGGCCCCTACCTAACTCGCAACCTGCGAGCCCCGCCTGCTTAACTTCGGAGTTCTGATGGGATCCGGTGTGTTCCAGGCGACCGCCACCCCGCGGGCACGAGAAGTCCTCTCCGCTTCGGGGAGAGTCCCCGCTTAAGGCTGGCGGCCTGTCAGGCCCGCCGTACTACCCTATTTAAACAGCGCCTTGAAGCCGTAGGTAGCATTTCAGACCAACGACTGGGCACCACCGGACCGCATGACCGGTCAGTGGGAGGTAGAGGCAAGGAAGGACGATAGAGGGGGAGAAAAGCAGAAAGAGAAGTTTTTGCGGAAGAGTAAGCGTACGGTTGGTTAGACCTGTACTGACCCGCTCCCGCACAGGTCATGGAAAAGCTGTTTACTAAGGAGCCAGATTCATAGGCCTTATTTCCCCACGAGGGACCACCCCCCGTGGCATGGGACGGAACTTCCTGACAACTCGCTTTCGCTGCCAGTGAAGAACCTACCTGGGAATTGAACCCAGGCCCCAAGTGCCGAGTCTCATGACACCCCGCGGCTTTCGTGGTACTAAGACCACTAGACCGTCGGCGATTCCACGAGGGAGCTCCGTTGAAATGGGGGGTTTGAATTCCACGCCAAGCTGCTGTCCTCGGAAAAATTTTTGTTTTATAGCAAGATTTGAACCCGGGTTCTTCGGCCCCCGGAACATTCCTATGCCGGCACGGCTACGACGCCACGATACAAGCCTGCTTTCCTCTAAAGGGTGACGCTGCGAAGAGCCGTAGTCGCCGACGAACCTGTACCGGTGGCGTCATCAGTACGCCTGCTCTCCTTGCTGGGACAGCCCAGCCTCGTGGCGACTTTGGTATCCACCATCGGCACCGTTAGGAGGACTGGGTGGGCACAGGTTCGAATACCGATCCAATTTTTTTTTCAAAGTAGCTTCGTCTCTTTCAGTTGCCTGAGGCACAAGGACAGTGGATAAAAAGGATTAAGTAGGTAAAAAACAAATCAAAACAAATCCGCACTCGACATTAATGTCGTCGCCGTTGAAAGCACGAGTTGGACAGAGGTTCTAATCCCACCTTGTTTTTCTTTTTTTTATTTCTTTTTATCAGTACGTAGTTTTGTCTATTTGCAGTTGCCCGAGGCATTAAAAAAGATGTTTTTTTTTAAAGGAAAAAAATCACCGCGTAGCAAAGCTAGCAACTGAAAAAAGAAGAAAAAAAAGAAAAAGAAGTTACAGTGTGGATCCACAGTGTGGATGAATATTTCGGGCGGGTGCATTGGAGCCTCGATTGGGAGCCTCGATTGGAGCGAAATTTCATCCACCGCACGCTTTGAAATTTACATTCACAACAGTGGATGTAAAATCGTTTCCACCGAAAAATACCTCCACAATTCAGTGTTTCGCCGATGGCCATAGTACAGTCAAGTGCCCAAATTTCGGACTTGTGCCTTAATTTCGGACTGTTTGCATAGAAGTGCTTATTTCAACCTATTTCGGAAAAAAATCACCGCGTAGCAAAGCTAGCAACTGAAAAAGAAGTCGATGAATGTCGAGTGCGGATTTGTTTTGATTTATTTTTTACCTACTTAATCCTTTTTATCCACTGTCCTTGTGCCTCAGGCAACTGAAAGAGACGAAGCTACTTTGATTGGATCGGTATTCGAACCTGTGCCCACCCAGTCCTCCTAACGGTGCCGATGGTGGATACCAAAGTCGCCACGAGGCTGGGCTGTCCCTGCAAGGAGAGCAGGCGTACTGATGACGCCACCGGTACAGGTTCGTCGGCGACTACGGCTCTTCGCAGCGTCACCCTTTAGAGGAAAGCAGGCTTGTATCGTGGCGTCGTAGCCGTGCCGGCATAGGAATGTTCCGGGGGCCGAAGAACCCGGGTTCAAATCTTGCTATAAAACAAAAATTTTTCCGAGGACAGCAGCTTGGCGTGGAATTCAAACCCCCCATTTCAACGGAGCTCCCTCGTGGAATCGCCGACGGTCTAGTGGTCTTAGTACCACGAAAGCCGCGGGGTGTCATGAGACTCGGCACTTGGGGCCTGGGTTCAATTCCCAGGTAGGTTCTTCACTGGCAGCGAAAGCGAGTTGTCAGGAAGTTCCGTCCCATGCCACGGGGGGTGGTCCCTCGTGGGGAAATAAGGCCTATGAATCTGGCTCCTTAGTAAACAGCTTTTCCATGACCTGTGCGGGAGCGGGTCAGTACAGGTCTAACCAACCGTACGCTTACTCTTCCGCAAAAACTTCTCTTTCTGCTTTTCTCCCCCTCTATCGTCCTTCCTTGCCTCTACCTCCCACTGACCGGTCATGCGGTCCGGTGGTGCCCAGTCGTTGGTCTGAAATGCTACCTACGGCTTCAAGGCGCTGTTTAAATAGGGTAGTACGGCGGGCCTGACAGGCCGCCAGCCTTAAGCGGGGACTCTCCCCGAAGCGGAGAGGACTTCTCGTGCCCGCGGGGTGGCGGTCGCCTGGAACACACCGGATCCCATCAGAACTCCGAAGTTAAGCAGGCGGGGCTCGCAGGTTGCGAGTTAGGTAGGGGCCTACCAATTTTTTGATTTTTTAAAAAATATCTTTTAAATAAATTGAATTTGAGGTGTTGTACCATTTTTTCGGTGCATGCTCCGACCATGATACATTTTCCTTCTCCATTTTACCCGTGTAAACAAGGTCGGAAAAAATCCAGGCACTTTTTCAGATTTGGGGGAAAGTATCAGGTCAGACAATCGAGCTGCATCAAAGGATCGTCAACTCTGCTTGACCGTGTACGGAGGAATCTGGAATATTTCATGTATTATTGGTAATATTACACCAATTTTACAGTACTGACGTCATAATCCTGCGAAAATGGGTAATATCAACATAATTATACCTGTAATATGGGTAAAATCAAAGTAATATTTTAGGTATAATATCATCTCGTGTACGGAGGAATATCGGAGTTGACGACCCCTTTGGCTGCGTCGCAGAGGATAGCAGGCGACTAACGGTTCGTTGGGGACAGATAAAACGAGGTCGGACAAAAAAAAAATTGACACTCAGACTGCCAGTTCGGACAAATTGAGGTCGGACAAAAAGAAACGCGTGACGGTGGCGGCCGCAAAAATCCGGAGGTCGGACAAAGAAAAGGTCGGACAACCGATGTAGACTCGAGGGGGAAATAACCGCTGAATTAGGTGTACAAATTTCGTGAATTGGGTGTGAATTGCCTTGAATTGGCTGTTAATTGGCTTGAATTGCCTTTGAATTGGACTGAATTAGTGTGTGAATTGGTTTGAATTGGCTTGAATTGAATTGAAATTAGATTTGAATAAGGTTGAATTGGCTTGAATTTGTTTGAATTGGACTGAATTTGTTGAATTAGTGGTGACCACTAAAGTCCGAGGTTATTTCCCCCTCGTGTAGACTCCAGGCTACTCTTATGGTTCGTTGGGGACGGAGAAAACGAGGTCGGACAAAAAAAATAACTATGACACCCAGTTTGCCAGTTTAGGTCGGACCAAAAAAAAATGAAACGGTAGCGGCCGCAAAAATCCCGAGGTCGGACAAAAAACGGTCGCACAACCGATGTAGACTCAGTTTAGGCTGGCATAAAAATTAACTGCGGATTTGCTGTAGTTTTTCTCTTCAGTGTATAGCTTGATTGTTAGGGTGAATCATAGGACGTTGGTGCCTAAATTAGTCGCCGAAGTAATTTTTCCAGCCATCGGTTATCTGCAAATTGCTTGAACTCCTAAAAAATAAATTGTAAATCAATTTTCAGTCATTTTCAATCACTTTCAATCACTTTCAGTCAATTTTCAATCACTTTCTATCAATTACAATCAATTTTCAATAATTTTCAATCATTCTCAATCATTTTCAATAATTTTCAATAATTTTTAATCATTTTCAATCTCTGTCGTCATTTTCGATCGTTTCAATAAGTTTTAGTCAATTTTCAATCATTTCATCATTTTAGTCAATTTTCGGTCCTTTTCAGTCAACCAGTCATTTTTGATCGAAAGTCATCGCACACGGAAAATGGGAGTGAGGGACCCCTCGGCATACCATGCTTTACATAAGTGTGCAATGCTCACTGTTGGGTTTTCATTGTAAGTGTTCACAGATATACATACCTACATGAGTTGGCCGCCCCTAGAAGAAGACACGAGCGAACAATTAGGGGCATTATAAGCAAGAGATTTGTACCCAGCAAGATATATTTTTCTCAATGTGCTCTTGTCGTTTTGCGGCCTCGCTCGTCTCTCCATGGTAGAGGCTACGTCCAAGCGTCGAAGCAGCAGGGAACTCAAAGGGAGAAAATGCATAGCATCTTGCCAATGCGATAAACTGTATTATTGTTAAATTTCATTTTCATTACTACGGGAAGATTTTTCTCGATAAATGTCTCACAAAGTGCAGCTTACAGTGAAATTCACTGTAGCGTACAGTAAAATTCACCGCAGCTTGTTCAAGTCACCGTAAGCTAACTTGCTGCAGGGCTATAGCAGTAGCTTACGGTGAAAATCACTGTAAGCTTTTACAAGTGATGATCGTCGTTAATTTCCAACATCATTCGTAAAGCACAAACGACAATTATTTTTTTTAAATATTTTTTTTTTTTTGTGGTAATGACGTCGTCACTGTGGTTTTATTATTTTTCAAAGCTGCTGGTGAGCCTAGACACCTGAGTTTTGGCCGTGTCCCCGCGGCCGTGTTCTCCACAGTAAAGACGAGACGAGCTCTGCTCTGCCGTCGGGAGGGAGTTGAATGGGTGGCACCGCCTCGCTCCACTGGAGTTGTGATTAAGTCATGGAGCGTTATTCGGCCCGCTGAGCTTTTCCGCCCCGCCCCGCCCCGCCCCGCCCCGCCCCGCCCTCCACCACGCCTCTAGCACCGACCGCCATTAATGAGCGTGCCTATGTAAATTTCGTCGGCCCTGCGATCAAAGGCGATCATGCATGTATACTTGCGGTGTTCTACTATACGTCGTACGGTAGGCTTATATATATGTATATACACACACCCACAAGTGTGCGATATTTTCACGCTTTTGGGTGTTGAGTGTACATGTAAAGTATAAAGTAACCCGGGTCGAGCAGGCGAGCTCCCCGCTCACCGTGAAGTCCCCCTTTTCTCGGCCGAGACACTCTATTGGAATAGAGATGGAAGACGTAAAGCACCTGCCTCATTCAGAGCGCGCCGAGGGGACGAATTTCTCCGTGTCGGGTAAAATCGGGGTTGGGGTGGGGTAGTGCGGGGCGGGGTTAGGCCGAGTGGGGTGGGGTGTGGCGATGCGGAAGTCCTTCCCTTTTTTCTGTCAACGTCCCGGTGTCTTCCGGTGTAGAGACGCGAAGGGAAGAGGAAAAGAGACGTTCCTGGGCGAAATGCATGTATATACCACTGAGGCTAAATTAAAAAACCGGTGTCGTGGGGGCGGGAGAAGCGACGGGGGAAGGGGGCATGGTCCTCGGTTGTGTATCGTAGGAACGCGAATGAGAGAGAGAGAGAGAGAGAGAGAGAGAGAGAGAGAGAGAGAGAGAGAGAGAGAGAGAGAGAGAGAGAGAGAGAGAGAGAGGGGGGGGAGGGAGAGGGAGGGAGGCCCAAAGAAAAAGAGAACCTAGGTGGTGTAACAGGCAGTCGGAGTAGACCAGGACCAGGTAGCACGGCGGGTAGGGCGGAGCGGCCGGTAATGGAATGAATTCTACTTGCTGGTGGGGCGGGGCGGGGCGGGGCGGGGCGGGGCGGGGCGGGGCGGGGCGGGGCGAGGCGCAGGCCGCATCAACGTGAACAAAAAAAAAAAAAAATTCTAATGCAGTGATCCCATAATTGTAAAGCATAAATTATTTTGCAAGCTGCTTTTAGAGAAGGCGCTGCCACGGCACGGTTTTTCTGCGGGGTGGGGCAGGGTAGAGTTGGGTGCGGGCGCTCTGCAGGCGCGTGACGAGTAGAAGAATGTCGAGGATTTTTCCGGTCCATGACGCTGCATACCGCCCGCCCCGCCCCGCCCCGCCCCACCCCGCCAACAGGAAAACACGAGCCCTGGCGCAGTTGGGTCGTTTTCAGATTGTGAGAACTTTCCGACACTCCTTGTCACGGAATGAGGTCTTTCTCTTCTTCGGGACGCAGCACCCCGCGTTGGTGGCGCAAAGGCCTTATTACATAGCTTACTTTTTTCCCCCTTCACTGTGAAAAATATCTTTGTAGATTTACGATGAATTTTGTAAATCGTGATTTACGAAATATGTTGTAAATTTACGACGGACCTTTTTTGCTCGTGAATGAATTCCAAGCCGATATGTAGTGCTTGTAATTTTACGATTTGCAATTGTAATTTTACAACTGCACTTCGTGGAAAATTTTCCTGTAAACTTACGACTATTTTTCACAGTGTTTTTTTTTTTTTTTTTTTTTTTAAATCTTTCATTTTTCAGAGGATGGCAATGTTTGGTCGGCTGTCCCCTCCTGAAAGGCTGGTGATTGTGATAGGTCCTGTGTTGACGCCGTGCTCGTAATCAGGTCGTTTGGCGCCATGCCGTCGCTGTAACGGGGAAGGGAGGGGGGGGAGGCACCGCTGAGTTATAACTCTGTTGTAAATCAAGCTGCTGTGCCCCGTATACCTTTGCGCGGTCGGCAGCGTGGCTGTTCGTTGGCGTTAGACCCGGACCGTGGCGGTGGCAACGCACTACACGACCCCGCAGGTGCGGTAGTGTGTAGTGCCTCGCACTTGCAAGTGTGTGAGTTTTCGCTCTTTCACTTCTTGTCCCATCGTTTTTTTTTTTGTTTTTTTTCATGTCCCTCCCACGATACGCATGTTTTCTAAGATTCCTTATGAAGTTTTGCGCGTTTCCAGGGAAGTAAGTAATTTTCCAGGGCCTATCCTGTAAATTCCTAGAAGGTTCCTAAAGACGCGAAAAAAAAGAAAAAAAACTATATGTATTCCTGGGAGTTGCTGGGAATCTGGCATAAGAACCGGATGCGCAAAAACTTGTTGGGAATCCCCAGGTAACAGATATGTGTCGCGTGTGTGAAGAAAGGCATGCGACATTATTATTTGGTGTTCCTCCGTGCTGAACAGTGTTTCGGACAAATGAGGTGGATCGGTGGCGACGACGTGATTCGCCGGGTGCGACGATCGTGTTACGTGGTTTTGGTGGCGCGCGGCTGCGCGGCTGCGCGGTGGATGTCATCCGATTGCCAATATCAGGGACACGGTTCGCAGCGGTGCAAAAGGGAAGCGGAGGAGAGCACACGCCCCGGGAAGCATTCAATCAGCATGGCTGTTTTAATCCCCCCCCTCCCCCCCCGCCAGGAGCGCAGCGCGGCGTCACCTCAGCGTGACGTGACCGTCGCCATGGCAACGTCACGCCGGAGCGGAAACAGGTGATGGGGTGGCCATTATCGTGTGGTCCAGGCCAGGACGGTCTCTGCCCGGCCCAGGGCGCCCCGGGACCAGCTCATCCATTTCTGATATGTGGGTTTGGCTCCCTAAATCAAACTGGTCGTAACGATAAACCGGCTGCCTGCCTGCCTGCCTGCCTGCCTGTCCGGCTGTGTGCTGTGGTTGCGGGAATGGTGGCCGCAATGTGCCAGGCTGGCTGCTCGGTCTGACAGGTTCCGGCCCGGGCCGGCCGTACGACGCTCCTGGCAGTGCTACTTGCTGCCAGCCTCCTGAATTGACTACTCGACCTGGCCGGCCGTGAGGCGGGGCGGGGCGGGGCGGGGCGGGGCGGGGCGGTCACCCCACCTTGAGCGCACGCACTGGCCCCTGCAGATCAGATCAGAGCCCGCCTCTCAGGGTGGTGGGCGCACTGCCTCGTGGGCTTAAGGGTCCGAGCAGCCGTCTCGTAGGAAACTGTAAAAAATAAAATTTATTTTTCTCCCTCTCTCTTCGTCTCTCTCTCTCCCTCTCGGGGTACCCTCGCGGGGCTATCTGCCTCGCACAAGGACCTTACCAAAGTTAAATCAATCAATCGATCTCTCACTCTCTCCCTCTCGCTCTCTCCCGGGGACCCACTCTCCCCTGCTTTGCATTTGTTTCTCCGTTTTGCTGACAATAATAAAAAGAAAGGCACACAAGATTCGGATGCCCTTGATGTAACGGACCATTAAGCAGACAGTAAATGTAAAAGGAATGCAGTGTCGCCGCGGCTTGACTGTCCCGCCATTCCGAGACATTTGCTGTCCAGCGCGTCGCGCGATAACGCCTGTATGCAGATGTACATAGTAATTGCTCGGACAAAACTTTCTGCGTAGGAAAAAAGGAGAAGGGGAAAAAAAAACTCCTCTTGGTGCGATGTTGGCACTCGCTCCGGAAAAGTCCTCCTGAAATCTGAGTGTGTGAATCTCTCGCGCGCTTGCAGGTGTGTGAATTGTCATTCGTGCACTTGCATCCTGCAGTCTGTGAAATTTGTAGTAAAATGCACACCTATACTTTCGATAAGCGTATGATGAGAATGACAGTTCACACACCTACAGGAGTGCGACTTTTCCTCGCATTTAGGTTTTCAGCGCGTGCGTGCTTTCCCGGCAGTCGTTTGGTGAGATCAGCCTCTTACTCCTGCCTGCTTCCGCTCCAAGGCTGTTTGCGGGAACTGTCGGAGGAAAGTCCTCTGCGTGTGGTCCGATGCCCGCCCCGCCCCGTCTCACCTGGCCGTTATTGTGAGGCGGGGCGAGGCGGGGCGGGGTGGGGCGGGGCGGGGAGCCCGACCGCTAAGACCACTTGCCGGAATCGCACTATGCTATCGCCATCCCAACTGAACGCCGGCGTGAAAGTTTGGAGGACCGTCCGCCAAACGGGCGCCGTCAGGGACCCTGACCCTCTCCTTTGCCCTCGCGCGTCCCGGGCGTCTCGTCCCTGACGAGCACGGCGCCGTGGAGGATGGGAGGCAGCCGCGCCGCCACAGAAATTACAATGGACTTTGTTGAAGGGGCACATTACCCCTTTTTAATTATTAAGAAAAAATAACTTCGAAAAATAATGGTAGGTTTTTCACAGGGGAATAATCCGCTAAATGGAGTTAAAATGACAAAGACGAATCGTGAAATTATAGGCACTTGGTATGGACGGCATAAAATTCAATTGTATGAGCAAGAATATTTTGTTGTAAATTTACGACATATTTTGTAAATTGCGATTTGCAAATTATATCTTTGATCTGCTACGAACACTGTAACTCAAAAGGTGACAAATTTGTGACCTTTTGTGGCGACACATCGAAAAAGGAAACATCCCCTTTTTCTTTCCCTTTTTTCGGAAACACATAAATGTGTGACCTTTTTCGGCGACAATTTTGTTTCCAAAACCTCCGTGTGTTACTGAAAAAGGTCACATGCGTCTCCGTTTCGGTAACACACGGAGGTTTTGGAAACAAAATTGTCGCCGAAAAAGGTCACACATTTATGTGTTTCCGAAAAAAGGACACACATTTATGTGTCGCCGATTTAAGGCAACGTGTGTTTCCTTTAAAATTACAGTGAAGATATTTTTCAATGGTGCGCCCGTAAACAAGGAATGCTGGAAGGGGATATCCAGGTCGATAGCCTTGTGGTTGCTGTACAGGACGGAGGATAGAGATGGTTATTGGACCACGGGCAGGAACCCCGCCCTCGAAAAGTGTGTATACAGCTTCTCAAATACTGGCGCGAATATTCTGTGAGTTTTTCTCTCTCGATGTTTTTGAAAGTTATCGCGGGTATTCGTGAGTTTTTCGGTGGTAATTTTTGTTTCCTCGCATGCAACGAGTGTTTCTCTAGTGTAGGAGACTCCGGGGGGTCTGACAGGCCGGGTGCGGCACTTTGTTGTTCCAGAAGCAGCAGGAGGACCAGGAGCCTGTTGCCACTCCGTGCTACCTGCTGAAGGGAGAGCGCGTAAGGACTCAAAAACAAAACGCTTTCGTTGTGTCTCTGCTGGAAACCCCACGGAGAAACAAAATTAGTTTCCAGGAATAAAATTTTAGATAATTTTACTACTGCAAATATTTTTTGTTCCAAATGTCGATGCTTTAGTGGTTAGAACCAATTTTTTTGCCACCTCAACTATAATTTGGTCGCTGAAGTTAACGTGTCGGTTGCAATGATGAAAATAGCAAAATTGTTTTTGTTGTTGGTTTCACTCTTGTAACTGACTCGTTACTTTCAGCAACCAAATTATAGTTCTCGTGACAAAAATTTGTTTCTGATAACTTAAGTGCGTTTGAAAAAAAATCTTTGAATTAACTAAAATTTTAGTCCGGGGAACTAATTTCTTTTCTCCGTGCCGAAGAGTGTGGATGTTGCACTCGTGAACGTGTGTATGCGTGCGTATATGGCTTGCGATATTTTTACTTCGTAATTAAAAAGAAAAAAATAAATAAAAATATCCATTATTACCTACAAATTAAACTTAACTATTTAAGAAATGTTGCGTAAGCTTATGCATGTGCCGTGCGAGAATTTACGTGAGCTGTGTATGGCATTCACACGCATGGTTTATCAGTGAAGAGGATTGATTGTCCTTAGTGTTTGCTCGGAGTGGTTGCTGTCGTTGCTGCCTATTTTTTAAATATAATTTTAGATGGTATCGGGGGTTGTACGCAGTGTCTGGCCCTGGTGGTCCGAGCTGCTTCAGAAGGGTAGTTGTGAATGTGCCTTACGTGGTTAGTCTTGGCTCTTCTCGTTTCCTGGCTTTCGTCGTGATGAATAGAACAGTTAGTTGAAATTCCCGTAGAATTTGTTTCATTTTCTCTGCAAATATAAATATTTTGTTTTTTGCTAATTATTTTCTATTTTCGGAGAATCCGTGCTGTTCCTCTATGTTTAATATCTTTTCCTTTAATATTGTTTGCATTTTTTTTAAACTTGTTTTTTTTAATTTGTCTGGCGGGAGCGAGGAGGCGGCACAGGCAGGGGAGCAGCAGCAGTGAAGGAGAATTAGTTCCGCAGCGTCCACTTGTTGCCCGGCGGTCCGTATTGTGCGAGCCCCACGCTCAGCGGGGCGGCGGGGGCTTGCGACCCCTGGCGGGGCGGGGCGGGGCGGGGCGGGGCGGGGCGGGGCGGGGCGGGGCGGGGCGGGCGGGGTGGGGCGGGGTGGGGCGGGGCGGGGCGTGGGCGTGGAGGTCGCATTTAGAAGTCTTCACATCCCCGCGGCGCGGAGAGATTTTTTGTTTTTTTTCTCTTCTAATTTTGTTTTTCCCCTCCGCTTTTTTTTATTTTTTATTATCATACTTCTCTCCCCCGCCACGACAAGAAAACGCAGTGAAATGCGTTTTATCGGCTTCCCGTTTCACGTCGCCCGCGCGCCGCCCCTGCCCTGCAGACAGAGTGGGCGCGCGTGTGTCCGCCTGCAGCAGCAGCGGCCGGCCGTATAACTGCATGACGGGGGAGGAGAGGGCGGCGGCGCGGCGCTGCTCCAGGCTGCAGCTGCAGCAGGCTCAGCCGGGCAGCCGGGCGGGGCGGATCCACGTCATGTAGAGCGCTTTTACGGCCACACTATAGCGCACCGTACGGCCGCGGCAAGTACGCTGCTGCCTATGACGCGGACGTGGAGGTCTCACGGCCCCACGGCTGCAGCCGACGTAGCTCACACCGCCCGGGTTTTACATGCATATATAACTGGCGGTATGAGCGGCCGCGCGGTGGATTTGGAGGCGCTGCTCTGCCCGGCTCTGCCCGGCTCTGCCCGTGCCGTGCCCGCCGTGCCCCGGTACTGCCCGGCGCGCTCTCGTGGTGTGGTACGCGGCATTGTCCACCACACGGAAACTAATGGATTCGCTGAAACAGCCACACTGTGGAAAATATTTCCGTAGATGTACAATATATTTTGTAATTCACTATGTACAACATATCTCGTACATGTACGACTTAACGCTTTTCGACTTTGTTGCTCACCAATCGATACGTTGAGTTATGGAAATACACAATATGAATTGTAGTTGTACAAGATTGCTCATGGAAAATTTTCCTGTACCCAGTACAAGAATTCCTCACAGTGTAATTCATTCGCTGTATTTTCCGTAGGTGAGAATATTAGCTCGTACAGCTAATTATTATTAGCTGGAAGAGCTGAGATATAAGCCTCAACAGCTGGTTCTCTTTTTTTATGTAGACAGGCTGTCATTATAGCTGGACGAGCTAACATTCTCACCTGAGGAAAATACAGCGAATGAATTAGCTGTTTCAGCGAATCTATTTGTTTTTTGTTTCCGTTGTTTTGTGAACTAGAAACTCTAAGTGTGGGGATGTGCGCCACACTTGGTGTATGTCGTGTGTCTAAGTAAGTTTTCATCTGTTTACTGCTAGGTTTCCTAAGTGTGTTATGAGGTTCTTGATTATCGCCTCTTTAACTTCAGTGAGAATTTCCTTTTCTTTCGCAATTTTGTTTGAAGCGCTGTTGGAATTCAAAGATACGAAATAGTTTCTCTGGAAAACAGGAAAAAGGGGCCCTTTCACTATCTACAGCCATTTCTGCGTGCGCGGAAAATATGACATACAGAATTGAGACGAAAGCCTTGCCTTGCACGTCTAACAGGAACTACTGTTCGAGGTCTGTGAAATATATGTGTACACATTTCCTTTTTCGCAGTGTAGAGGTAGGAGGGGCGGGGCGGTGATCCTTTGTGCCGGCACAGTATGTCTTTACATCGCTATAGTGTTTGTTTTTATCGTATTTTAAAAAAGATATTCAAAGAACATTGTTTTCATTCGGCCCTTTTCGTTTTCGCTGGAGTTAAAGAGGATGCCGAAAGAGAGGCGCTCGCCGGACGGGAGTAGAAACGAGACTGTGGAACTCGCACTGGTGATCTGGTCCAACGCGACGGGGTATTCCGAAGGGTATTCATTTCAAGAAATCGTTCAATATGCAAACCGATTACAGCCAAAACTTCCACCGCTGAAGAGCATGTTTCGTTGCATTCCGGTAACACATGACGCGTATTAACGTGTGCATGGTATATGTATATGGCACTACAGAACAGAATATCTCCCCGGTTTTCGTGGCGTAGTCCAAGGAGCGTCCCTGCATCCAGATGAAAGAGAAATAGGGTGGGCGTGGGTGGGTTGCTCGTGGTGTGCTCGAGAGACCTGCAAGCGACAGGGTAGGGCGCGGCGAAAACAATTTAAAACCTTTGCCGCGGGCGCCTGCAAGAGAGTGCAACTAATTTTTTTTCTGTTGTTTGTGAATTTCTTCAAGTCCCTCTGATTTATTCGTTTTTCCTCGTCTTCGGATTGACGATTCCTGGAATTTTTCAGAGCTGCTTCTCGCTCTCGCGGCTCTGCCGTGCTATTCTGAAGATCGCCTGCATATACCTCTGTCCTCGTCGCACTCACGGAGCACTACCATGGCCAGCATAGGGCACCGCTGTTGGTGCAACAAGGACGGAGAGATGAGAGCGATCTTCTGAATCAGTCGGCTGACTATATTTTGAACGACAAGTACTTTGTTGTGCATCGGAGGTTTTTCCTGACAGTGCCGCTACCCGCGCGCTGGTCGGGGGCGGCGCGGGGGCGGCGCGGGGGCGGCGCGGGGGCGGCGCGGGGGCGGCGCGGGGGCGGCGCGGGGGCGGCGCGGGGGCGGCGCGGGGGCGGCGCGGGGGCGGCGCGGGGGCGGCGCGGGGGCGGCGCGGGGGCGGCGCGGGGGCGGCGCGGGGGCGGCGCGGGGGCGGCGCGGGGGCGGCGCGGGGGCAGGGGGAGGCCGTGTCCGCCCAGGCGGTGCCGGCCCAGCCCAGCGCGGACCGTATTTCCATATCGGCTGAGAGGACTGTCCACCTGTTCTGAATGCAAAGAGCGGCGCCGAGCCGCGCCCTAGCCCCTCCACCACACGCGCCATGTGTCCCAGGAGAGAGAGAGAGAGAGAGAGAGAGAGAGAGAGAGAGAGAGAGAGAGAGAGAAAGAAAGAGAGAGAGAGAGAGAGAGAGAGAGAGAGAGAGAGAGAGAGAGAGAGAGAGAGAGAGAAACAGGCGTGCTTGCGCGGGGTGCGCGCGCGCTCAGCTGCTTCCAATTTGATTGCATGCCGGCGTCGTCGGCTGTACGCCCTACAGCTCGGAGCTGCCGAAAAGAAACGAAGGTTAATTTTTTTTCTCTGTTTTTTCTTCTTTTTTTTAAATTATTCTTATTTCTTTTTCGGGCATTTACAATTTGCTTACACAATGTCATAAGCTTGATGCGCTCCATGAAGACAGGGGGCCGCGTATCAAATAAAAATACGAAAGGCATAGAAAGAGAAGTACAATATAGGAGTATTTTTCTCACATGTTTTTTCACCCCCCCTCCCCCCCCCCCCTCCTTTCGTAAGGTCGTGGTGTATACGGCAGAGCACAGCCATTGAAAAGTGCGGCGCTGCTCGATACCGCGGATACATTTATTCACTGCTTTGGACACGGCCGGGGCGGGGCGGGCCGGGGTGCGGGACATTTACATGTAAATGGTGAAGCAGTTGTTGGCACAACACCGCCCGCCCCGCCCCGCCCCGCCCCGCCCCGCCCCGCCCCGCCCCGCCCCGCCCCGCCCCGCCCCGCCCGGTCCTGCCCGGCCGCGCGTAGCTACGAGGGCGCACTTCTGTTTTGTCCTGTTTGTATGGAATCCATTCGTTCATCCGGGATTCTCCCGGCCCCCTCGCCTCTCTCTACCTCGCCCTCTAGTCCCGCCCGCACATGTCTGCCTAATCCTGCACCCGAGCTGCACTCAGCAGCGCGCACGCGGCGACACGCATGGGGACAAAAAAAGAAGATGCCGAGTACTAAATAAAAGATAAAGGAAAAGAAACATCCAAGTTTTACATCGCAGTCGAACCTCAATGGGGTCGTGAACCCCGCCCAGTTCTGCAGTAAGTACACGCAGGAAAAGCGTGCTCTCAAATGTAGTTCTATAAACATCTGATCGAATGGAAATCCACTGCATTCCATTTTGTGCAAGTGGTTCTCATGGCAGATCGCTAATAGGGTATTCCGGACAAGGCGAGCACCGGAAACGATAGGCGAGTTCTCGCTGGTCGGATCTCAGCCTTGAGGCACATCCACGTTTGTCAACTGTCTTCCGACGCCACCGCCACGGTTCGTCCGTGGTGCACTACACTGTGGGGGATTTTTTCGTAATTTCACGAAAAAACACCTGTTGATTTCATTACACGAACTTTTCGTTATTTGTAACAAAAAGGAATACTTGTTAAAGGACGAACATTTCGTATCCTTGTCTGAATTTGTGGATTAGCCATGCCATTGGTCATTTAGTACAACTGCAAACTGTTTTACAAGGAAAGGAAATGCATTTTGGGGGTCAAATTACCAACGAACAGTTTGTTTATTTCCTTACGAACAGTTCGTAATCTGGATTTTACGACACTGTTCGTCAAATGCAAAATACTAACTGTTCGTATACAAATTTAATCGTAAAATAATGAAATCTACTAACAGTGTAGGGTGGCGGTGGCAGCGGAAGACAGTTGACAAACGTGGATGTGCCTCAAGGCTGAGATCCGACCAGCGAGAACTCGCCTACCGTTTCCGGTGCTCGCCTTGTCCGGAATACCCTATTTATACTGCTTGACTATTAAGTTTATGGAAAGAACGAGTCGCCACTTGTCTGGATGTCGTGACAGTGCGGATGGGCTGAGTTGGCTCGGGGCGGGGCTGGTCTGGTCACAGCCATTTTATGGTGTTTCCATCTTCATCAGTCGCCTCGACCCTCGCGCCGGTTAGACGTGCGAGTCGTGCCCCTCCACTCTGCGAAAAATAGTTGCGTACAGTGAAAAAAATGTTTTGATGAAGCAACTAAAAAATTTGGTTGCAGCAACTAAACGAACCCCAGCCAGACCCAACTTACTTTCCAGCCGCCAGGCACGTGTGGAGGCAGGCACGGGCACGGAGACCACTGCTGGGTACTGTAGGGTGATTCCGCAACAGTCGTCGCTCTCGTGCGGCTCGGAGATAAGGAGCGAGAGAGACGACACTACGAAACGCCGTTTGGAATCATTCTGCTGGGCCATTACGGTATGTGATTACGGAAGCTGCGCAACACGAATCGCTCTCTCTCTCTCTCTCTCTCTCTCTCTCTCTCTCTCTCTCTCTCTCTCTCTCTCTCTCTCTCTCTCTCTCTCTCTCTCCCTCTCTCTCTCTTTCTCTCTCTCTCTCTCTCTCTCTCCTCCCTCTCTCTCTCTCTCTCTCTCTCTCTCTCTCTCTCTCTCTCTCTCTCTCTCTCTCTCTCTCTCTCTCTCTCTCTCTCTCTCTCTCCCTCTCTCTCTCTTTCTCTCTCTCTCTCTCTCTCTCCTCCCTCTCTCTCTCTCTCTCTCTCTCTCTCTCTCTCTCTCTCTCTCTCTCTCTCTCTCTCTCTCTCTCTCTCTCTCTCTCTCTCTCGCCAGATCGAGCCCCCACATCGGCGGGTCGCGCGGTACTGCAGCGGGGTGTGCTTCAAAGTGTAGGTCGCCGCGTACCGTCCCTTCGCCGTCCCGTCCCGTCCTGGGGCTTAGGGCGGGCCGTTTGTCTCAGCGTCGCAGAGGTTCATTCCATACATCACTCCCCCCCCCCCCCCCCACCGCTTCTCTCCCACCCATTCTTTCTCGTAGCCGTGCCTGGCTGCTGCCCGTCCGGCCCGCCTGTCCTCAGTAGCCCCCCCCCGCCTGTCCTCAGTAGCGCCCCGCCTGTCCTCAGTAGCCCCGGCTGTCCTCAGTCGCCTCGCCGGCCCGGTGTAAGGAGCACATTTGTACCCGCTGTGCGGATTTGTACCAGGGTGCAGCTTGAGATTGTTCGACCTATTTTTGTCCGGCCTGGTGATTTCCCTGAAATCCGAAAAAGCCCCGTCCGACCCTGTTTTTTCAGGTTAATTCCAGAAGGAATATGTATCTCAGTCTCAGAGGGCAAGGTGAAAAAGTTGTACTGCACCTCAAATTTATAACGAAAATAAATGAGAAAAAAAAAGAGCGGGGAAAAAAAAGAACAAATGGGGAGGCCGTTACATAACTTGCGACCTGCGGGCCCCGCCTGCTTAACTTCGGAGTTCTGATGGGCGGGTAGGTGTGCGTTCAAGGCGACTGCCACCCGCTGCCACCCCACGGGTACGAGAAGTCCTCTCCGAAGAGAGTACCCGCTGATAGTGGCCGAGGTACGTGAAAAAATCACGCATTTTGTGAAAGAACCCAGTCCAGAAATCCCATGATCGTTCCCATGTGCCATGGGACATCAAGGAATGTCATGGGAGACATTTCCCCATGGAGGATAACTTTCCATGTAGTTTTTGCCCACTTCCATGTGAGGTACTTTCCATGGAAATAAGGTTCCTTGGCAGCTGACCGTCTCTATGGAATAGAGCACTAACTCCATGGAGTAATAACAAAATGTTTAAGTCCACAAAACGACAAAGAGAAGACTGATCGAAATAAATGAAACACGGATATAGGGTGTCGGAAACGAGGCGGAGCCAAATCTGGTGGCCGTTTTTGCCTAGCTCAAGCCGTTTTCGAGTTGCCAGAAAAAAGTTCTCAGATTTGAATGAAATTTAAATGGCCCTACTAAAATTCATCGTAGATGCTACATACCAAATTTCAGATCGAAATTCCAATAATTATAGATTTTACAGCCCTTTTAATTTTCATGGGAAATTGTTTCCATGGTAAAGATAGGCAAGTGCCCAATGGGATAGGTCACCCCATGGAAAGACATCCGTTCCATGAAGTCCTCTCGCATGGCAATCATTTTTCCATGGAGCCTTTACCCATGGTAAGAAATTTTCCTTGGAGTCCTCACATGGAAAGCGATATTCCATGGAATCTTGTTCCAAGGAAAACACTTTTCCATGGTAAAACGCCCATGGAAACAGACACCACATGGAATATGATGCATCTTACATGGAAAACAGACCCCTCTCCATGGAAAAGAGATCATGGAATTCCATGGTGTCCATGGGATTTTTGGACTGGGAAGCACCAAAATTTGCAGAGACGCCCTTAAAGGTATAAGGAACAATTCTGTCCTAAGGCCTTTTGAGATTTTCGAACCGTTCAGCCTGTACCGTTCAATTCGTACAACTTGAACACAATGCGATAAGTAGCAGTACTGAATGCTAGCGGCCTGTCAGGCCCGCCGTACTCTGGGTTATGAATTGCCCAGGCGTACCCTCCTGTACCTGTGTGCGAATACCCTTGGTGGCCGGTACGTACCCCCTGGAACCACGCTGGTAAAAATCACTTAGGCGTCTGTACCCTCGGGTACAAGAAATCGCCTATGCGATTACTGGGTTACAAATCACCGTGGGCGAGGGAGTACCGGCCCGTGGGGACTTAAACCGTGCGTAAATTCGTATAGATCTGCTGCCGCGCCGGACTGCCTGTCCTCAGTCAGTCACCTCGCTCTTCCTGGACCCTGACCCGCCCTGACAGGTCTTGTAGCGGTCGTGCTAGAACTGCAGGCAGGTGTGAGACTCAATTTGAAACTATCGGGTTGCCAGTTGGCTTTAAATTGTTCCTTTTGTGGAGTCCACGTGACAATGCGATGCTCGCGAGACGAGCGACGGGCGGCTCCAGTTTCGGCGCGGATAACAACCGGTCCCCCCCCCCCTCTTTCTCCCTCTCAGCGGCAAATCGCTCGACTCTGCGCTGTCCGCCCTCGCCGCCTCGACGACCCGCCAGCGCGCCTAAATCGCCTCCAATCGCGCCCTGCGTGCACCGAACGCCTGCGGAGGGCCGGGTAGGCAAGCCCGCTGTGCACGCCGGCTCGACGGGACTGCCTATGCTGACAGGCGCTCTCGCTCTGGCTGTTGCCGGTTGCCGCGCAGAAGCGCCCACGTTGCCTAGCAGGCTGATGCAGCTCGCTGGACTCTTTTCGGTTTGGTCTGTGTTTAAAGGAGTCACTCAGAACTTAGGGCGAGAGGACTCACGCCGACCTACAAGTAAAGCATCATATAGCCCTAACGCAGGAGGGTCGCCTCTAGTACCACTACTGGTAACACCTCTAATTTTGATTAGAGGTAAATTCACCTCTACGGCAATATACCTCTAATAATGTTGCTGCGAAAATACCTCTACAAGATTTACCTCTACGGTTAGGAGTAAAACATAGAGTTGGGAATTTACCTCTAAAAAGTTTTAGGAGTAAAACCTCTCCTACTGTGTTTTACATGTAAACCTTGACGCGGCGTAATCACGGCTATGACACTTTACCTCTCTACACCTTAGATAAAAATTGCGCAGTTCGGGAAAGGCGTGCAACGGTCACCCGGCGAGAGCCGCAGTTGTTGAAAAAGGAATAGGTATCATGGTAGGAGCACACCTCAAATTCATTTTAAAGAGCTATTGAAAAAAAATTGAAAAATTGGTAGGCCCCTACCTAACTCGCAACCTGCGAGCCCCGCCTGCTTAACTTCGGAGTTCTGATGGGATCCGGTGTGTTCCAGGCGACCGCCACCCCGCGGGCACGAGAAGTCCTCTCCGCTTCGGGGAGAGTCCCCGCTTAAGGCTGGCGGCCTGTCAGGCCCGCCGTACTACCCTATTTAAACAGCGCCTTGAAGCCGTAGGTAGCATTTCAGACCAACGACTGGGCACCACCGGACCGCATGACCGGTCAGTGGGAGGTAGAGGCAAGGCAGGACGATAGAGGGGCGAGAAAAGCAGAAAGAGAAGTTTTTGCGGAAGAGTAAGCGTACGGTTGGTTAGACCTGTACTGACCCGCTCCCGCACAGGTCATGGAAAAGCTGTTTACTAAGGAGCCAGATTCATAGGCCTTACTTCCCCACGAGGGACCACCCCCCGTGGCATGGGACGGAACTTCCTGACAACTCGCTTTCGCTGCCAGTGAAGAACCTACCTGGGAATTGAACCCAGGCCCCAAGTGCCGAGTCTCATGACACCCCGCGGCTTTCGTGGTACTAAGACCACTAGACCGTCGGCGATTCCACGAGGGAGCTCCGTTGCAATGGGGGGTTTGAATTCCACGCGCCAAGCTGCAGTCCTCGGAAAAATTTATGTTTTATAGCAAGATTTGAACCCGGATTCTGCGGCCCCCGGAGCATCTCTATGCCGGCACGGCTACGACGCCACGATACAAGATGGCTTTCCTCTGAAGGGTGACGCTGCGAAGAGCCGTAGTCGCCGACGAACCTGTACCGGTGGCGTCATCAGTACGCCTGCTCTCCTTGCTGGAACAGCCCAGCCGCGTGGCGACTTTGGTATCCACATCGGCACCGTTAGAAGTACTGTGTGGGCACAGGTTCGAATACCGATCACAATTTTTTTTTGCGAAGTAGCTTTGTCTCTTTTTGTTGCCCGAAGCACAAGGACAGTGGATAAAAAGGATTAAGTAGGTAAAAAATAAATCAAAACAAATTCGCAATCGACATTGATGTCGTCGCCGGTGAAAGCACGAGTTGGACAGAGGTTCTAATACCACCCTGTTTTTTCTTCTTTTTATTTCTTTTTATCAGCACGTAGTTTTGCCTATTTGCAGTTGCCAGAGGCATTAAAAAAGAAGTTTTAAGAAAAAAATTTACCGCGTAGCAAAGCTTCCAACTTAAAAAAGAAGAAAAAAAGAAGACATCAATGTCGATTGCGAATTCGTTTTGATTTATTTTTTACCTACTTAATCCTTTTTATCCACTGTCCTTGTGCTTCGGGCAACAAAAAGAGACAAAGCTACTTCGCAAAAAAAAATATTGTGATCGGTATTCGAACCTGTGCCCACACAGTACTTCTAACGGTGCCGATGTGGATACCAAAGCCGCCACGCGGCTGGGCTGTTCCAGCAAGGAGAGCAGGCGTACTGATGACGCCACCGGTACAGGTTCGTCGGCGACTACGGCTCTTCGCAGCGTCACCCTTTAGAGGAAAGCCATCTTGTATCGTGGCGTCGTAGCCGTGCCGGCATAGAGATGCTCCGGGGGCCGCAGAATCCGGGTTCAAATCTTGCTATAAAACATAAATTTTTCCGAGGACTGCAGCTTGGCGCGTGGAATTCAAACCCCCCATTGCAACGGAGCTCCCTCGTGGAATCGCCGACGGTCTAGTGGTCTTAGTACCACGAAAGCCGCGGGGTGTCATGAGACTCGGCACTTGGGGCCTGGGTTCAATTCCCAGGTAGGTTCTTCACTGGCAGCGAAAGCGAGTTGTCAGGAAGTTCCGTCCCATGCCACGGGGGGTGGTCCCTCGTGGGGAAGTAAGGCCTATGAATCTGGCTCCTTAGTAAACAGCTTTTCCATGACCTGTGCGGGAGCGGGTCAGTACAGGTCTAACCAACCGTACGCTTACTCTTCCGCAAAAACTTCTCTTTCTGCTTTTCTCCCCCTCTATCGTCCTGCCTTGCCTCTACCTCCCACTGACCGGTCATGCGGTCCGGTGGTGCCCAGTCGTTGGTCTGAAATGCTACCTACGGCTTCAAGGCGCTGTTTAAATAGGGTAGTACGGCGGGCCTGACAGGCCGCCAGCCTTAAGCGGGGACTCTCCCCGAAGCGGAGAGGACTTCTCGTGCCCGCGGGGTGGCGGTCGCCTGGAACACACCGGATCCCATCAGAACTCCGAAGTTAAGCAGGCGGGGCTCGCAGGTTGCGAGTTAGGTAGGGGCCTACCAATTTTTCAATTTTTTTTCAATAGCTCTTTAAAATGAATTTGAGGTGTGCTCCTACCATGATACCTATTCCTTTTTCAACAACTGCGGCTCTCGCCGGGTGACCGTTGCACGCCTTTCCCGAACTGCGCAATTTTTATCTAAGGTGTAGAGAGGTAAAGTGTCATAGCCGTGATTACGCCGCGTCAAGGTTTACATGTAAAACACAGTAGGAGAGGTTTTACTCCTAAAACTTTTTAGAGGTAAATTCCCAACTCTATGTTTTACTCCTAACCGTAGAGGTAAATCTTGTAGAGGTATTTTCGCAGCAACATTATTAGAGGTATATTGCCGTAGAGGTGAATTTACCTCTAATCAAAATTAGAGGTGTTTCCAGTAGAGGGATCGGGCCACCCCCACGCAGGACGGGCCGGGCCGGGATCGCAGTTTCAGCGCAAAATATCGTGTAAGCATTCATTCATGTCTCCCAATGAACGCTTCGTCATTCATTGGAAACGAGAACTTGAAGATACCTGTCTGCTTCGATATCACCCCAGCTTCTTCCGCTCCTTTGCTCAGCAAGTATAGTATGACTCCTTCATAGCCTACTTTTCTGTTAACACTACGCTCGGCTCCCTGCTATATATGCCCCAGCTCTGCCGAGGCCAAGGGTGTAACCCCTCCCACCCCCCTTCCCTCTCTCTCTCCCTCCTTTCTCTCTCTCTCTCTCTCTCTCTCTCTCTCTCTTTCTCTCTCTCTCTCTCTCTCTCTCTCTCTCTCTCTCTCTCTCTCTCTCCGGCGCCGCCATATGCCGGTGTGCGAAGGCAGAACGTTAGAATGCACTGCACGCTTACCTCGCGGACCGTCCCACACGGGCCCGCCCCCCGTGGGGTGTGTCTTTGGGGTCCCTGCCTGGCTGCCCTGAGAGAGAGAGAGAGAGAGAGAGAGAGAGAGAGAGAGAGAGAGAGAGAGCGTGGGAGGCTTTCACGGCCTCGCTACACATGTGTTCAAATTTGCTTTTCCCAGCAGTCTCATTATGTGCGCTCCAGAGACCTTGCGCGTGCGCGCTCGCTCTGTGTGTGTGTGTGTGTGTGTGTGTGTGTGTGTGTGTGTTGCCCGTCGTGGCTGGGTCGTGGACGCTGTATAATTGTGTAACTATGTATATCTGTATATTTCACACGAGCACATGTTGATTTCCTCACCGCCGCGCCGCGCGCCTCTGTCTGCATTGTGCCTAGCGTCCGTTTCCGGCAGAGTGTAGCGGAGCAGGGAGCGGGGGTGGGAGGTACTTCCGGTCCCCTGGGCACCCGGACCCCGGGCCGTCTGGCCGCGTCGCTGCCCCTTATTCATTAGCGATGGCGTAAAAGTTTTGACGGGGCTAAATCCTGGCGCATCAGTCTGTGCACCGCGCCCCGCCCCGCCCCGCCCCGCCCCGCCCCGCCCCGCCCCGCCCCGCCTCGCCCCGCCCCGCCCCACCCCACCCCACCCCGCCCGACTCACACCACACTCTTAAGTTCTAACAAATACAATTCTTAATGTGTTACAAAGAATTATGTGCAACCTTAAATTAAACATAAATTTTCTTTGCAAATACAAAGAAAAATCTTTGTATTGAAAATGAAAAAAAAAAATTAATACAAATACTTAATTTTGTATTACAAGTAAACATACTGTATATTATGGGTGCTCATAAGTCTCTGTATTATACCGAAAAAAATCCTCGTAGAAGATTATTTAGAGTGCAGGCGCTACAGCAAATGCTAGAGTCAGATGTTTTATTGAAAAATAATGATATTCTTTTCTCTTACTCCATTGAGGTGAGGAACAACGCTGTAAATGAGAAAGAATCTGAAACATCACTTCAATTAAGTGAGATTGAGGTTATGAATCCTCAATCAAAATGGGCGAGGCTTACCAGTCATCACTGAAATAGAGTGATGCGTTTGACATTATTTCCCTAATCGAGCGAGAAAACCAAACCTCGCGCCCTCAGGAGAGCAAATCCGTATACAGCAAATGCTCGCTGGTATTTGCGGTGACCGCAGTCTCCCCCGCAGCGCCATAGATCCTCACCGTCGTCGCGACTGAAAGTGCTTTTCGCGCGCGAAATTAAAAGCGATTACAGCGCACGACAAGAAGTGTTTGGCTGCTATATATTAAACGCGCGGAACGGCTGAGCTGCAAAACCGAGCAAATAACGAACCCTCCCTTGGTGCCAACTCTTCCTCGTTCTCCCTGATAGATTGTGTGTGCACGTGCGCCCGTGGTATTGTATGGGTAGATGGACGGCTATTAAAAGCGATAACGTTCTTTTGCAATATCGCGGTGGGCGGGTCTCGGCTCGGTCTCGCGGCGCGGAGCGCGAGAAAGAGGGATAGAGAGAGATGCGTTCGCCCACGCAGCCCTCGCCAATACCACTCGGCTTTCCGGGGCCTCGGCCGGGCGGCCGGCCCGGGCTATGCGCAATTAATAAATATACCGGGGCTGCTGTCGGCGGAGTGAGGCGGAGGCGCGAGAATCTGCCCCTATCAGCCCACCCCTCTCTCTCTCTTTCTATCCCTCTCTCTCCCTCTCCCTCTCTCACCCTCCCTCGTTCTCTCCCTCCTGCCCGCCCCCACAATTAATTGGCAGGGCTGGTTGCCCGCGGGCCCGGCGGGCTCTAGGCCGCAGGTGCCCTGGATGCAGCACGGGAGTAGAGGTGATGGACGGCCTTCTCACCTGCTTGCGGCCGGCGCCCCACCCCACCCCACCCCACCCCACCCCACCCCACCCCGCCCCGCCCCACCCCACCCCGCCCCGCCCCGCCCCACCCCACCCCGCCCCGCCCCGGCTCCACCGTCTCCGAGCGCCTGCTGCTCTAGGACGTCTCAGGCAATATCCCCCGCCACCTCGGTCCCATCGCCAGTCAGTCGGAAAGCAAATCTTCAGCCGGGGTGGGCTGGTGGGCGGGCGGAGGGCGTCCCACCCTTCGGCCCTCGGCCGCCCCCGAGCCACCCTCTCGCCTCCACAATCCCCCCGGTCGGTGTGGATATTTTCGCCGTTGCGAAATGTTTGCCCACCAAACTCATAACCTTCGCCGCAAATGAAAACGCGGTTTGGGACGGCCTTGCGCGCGCGGAGGCCTCCGTCTGTCATTCGACTCGCTCATGCTTAGGCTTAGGCGTATGACGCTCCTCTCTCTCTCTCTCTCTCTCTCTCTCTCTCTCTCTCTCTCTCTCTCTCTCTCTCTCTCTTTCTCTTTCTCTTTCTCTCGGCTTGGCATCTCGAAACAACCGACGAGGAGTGATGCGCTGTGCCACACCTGGCGGCCGCGCCCCTGCCCCTACCTGCTCAAGGCGCCCCACCCCACCCCACCCCGCCCCGCCCCGCCCCGCCGCGCCTCGACGCGCAGGCTGAGCTCACAAATCAACTCGGCCCCGCAACACTTAGCAGTAGACGCGTTACACCGCGGCTGTGCCCCCCCCCCGCTCTGCCCCCCGCTGAGTTATGGGGCTTGCCTCCCGCCGCAATTAACCCCGCAGCAGCGGCCGCCGACTCCATTCAGCGACACCCCGCCGCCCCGCGGTCACCCCGCCACCGCGCTCCCCGCCGGCCACATACCCTTAATCCGCCTCCCCTCATCCCTTTCGCCACAAGTTGAGCGCGCCGAGAGCAGTTGATCTTCAAGGTGGATGAAAAAATATCTTATTGCACCCTGCGCATGCCGCTGTGCCGTGGCGGGCGGGCGGGGATGCGAGGGGGGTCGTCTCTGTGGCTCGCGCGACCGCATCCCATGGACCCCGCCTTGCTCTGCCCTGCTCGTCTCCCGCCTCGTCTCTTGCAGATGGGGTTGGATTATTATTCCTCTGAGTGTCCTCGTGCTTAGCCGCTCCGCACGCGTATTGGTTATCGCTCTTACCCTCGCCCTACTGTTTTCGTTCTTTCCACTTTCTCTCCTCCTACCTTCCTTCTCTCTCTCTCTCTCTCTCTCTCTCTCACTCACTCACCCCCTCTCTCTCTCCCTTCCTTCCTCTCCTTTCTTATTCCTCTCTCACTTCCTCTCCCGCTATCATCACATGTTTGCTCCATTCGGCTCCATTCGGATTCCCTGCGGTTTTATGACCGTCGCATATCGCTGAGTAATGGAACCCTCATCTGGCGAATTACGGGCCGTCGGACGGTGGCGGGGCGGGGCGGGGCGGGGCTGGGCGGGGCGGGGATTGGTGGTGGTGGAAGGGGTGGCATGTCCGGCTCTGGTGCTCTACTTGTCGTAAATACACCGTATACAGTACAGGACATGTCCGGCGCGACGCTGTACGTCGTGAAACTCTTTTTTTCTCTCCCCCCTTTTTTTTTGTTGAAATGGGGCAGTAGCGGACGATGGCGGGGGGCGGGGTCGGGCTGGTGGTGTTGAGGGGAGGGTGCGTCGCTGGTGGGAGGGGCAATGGCTGTGTGAGGGAAGGTAACTAGACCACTCTGGGCCCTCCCCTCACCTCCAGCGCTTTTCTATCTCTCGCCCTGCTCTGTCCTGCTTCCTCTCTCTCTCTCGCTCTCCCTTACCACTGTGAGAAAATACTACGGTAAATACCTACGGTACGCGTCGTTAATTTGTCACCAGGTCCCGGACCGTAATTTTCGTCTACGGTCTGAATCTTACGGTACACACCGTAGCCTACAAATGTGTTGGGGAAGTTCAATGGGGCACATTCTGTCCACAATGAAATACAGTCCGTACCGTAATAATAAGCTACGGTCTGACCGTACACGAAAACTACGGTACAGACCGTAGGCGTACCGTAACTCCCTACGGTATTTTTAACAGTGACCCCTTTGCCTTCTCTCTCTCTCTCCACAACCGGTCCTGCTGCCAGTAGTTTGGACGGAGATGACCCTGGTCCGGCCTTGGCGGCGAACAGAGGCAAGGGGCGGATTTGAAGGGGTGGATGCTGCTTGAGTTGGGGATTGGGGAGAAGGAGGTGCCCCACAACCCACACCCTGTGAAGCCTTGAAGTCCTTTATAAATGGTCTAGTGGGTAGGCAACGCGGCGGTGCCTGAAAGTAGGCAGAAAGCAATACTCCCCCATCCCAGCAGTCGCGGGCAGCAAAGTCACCTCCTCTTAATGGAGGCATGTTCTTTCACTTGTGTGGTACAAGTCTACGAATTTAAATTAAATTGATTTTGCATGACATCGCACCCCTGGACATGGATTTTCGGAGCGCTCGCTGGTTTTGGGTGAACCGTTTTTACTACATGACAACCCTGTTTACAGGGGGGGGGGGGGAGAGAGAGAGAGAGAGAGAGAGAGAGAGAGAGAGAGAGAGAGAGAGAGAGAGAGAGAGAGAGAGAGAGAGAGAGAGCGTGTGTTTGTAGAGGGTGTTTGCCTAAACGCTCTCGAGGGGGCAGTAGGTCCGACGGGTCAGCGGCGGGTAGCGCATTATTTGGCTTCGGGCAGGGCGGCGCGGGGCGGCGCGGGGCGGCGCGGGGCGGCGCGGGGCGGCGCGGGGCGTACACCTGCGCCAGCCGGCTGAGACTGGACTGACTGGTTTGGGGTTTAAAGGAACCGCCTGGAAAACGGTCCCAGGGGAGCTCGGATTTGTTTTACATGTAGGGGGCCCGAAGTGATACATTTCTTGCGGGAGCCGCTCGGCTTTTGCCGCGGGCAAATCCGGGAGGTCCGTCCCTGCCTATTGGACCAGGATTTTGTCCAATGCGAAGCTGTCTACCCGTTTTTGTATAAAACGCATTTGCATCCTGTGTTTCTATGACAATGGCAAGCCGACCAGGCAGGCCGAGTCAAGCCGGTCAATCCTAACCCTATATTTATTCACTTCAAGCCCATGTTTTCGTAGGTTTCATCGTTTCTTTCTTGATTTTCAAGACCTAACCCAAGACTCCAGTTTCACCGTGGGCTAGCTTTAGTTCAAGGCCGTTTCCCATTATATAGCTGTTGTTGTGTTCGCTGTTCTTGCAATGTAATTACTTTTCAGTTGGGCAGCAAACAATCCAAGCAGTATGATTCAATTCAAAATAAGCAGACTGCTCTCCTACCCGCTGGTGGGTCTTTTTTTTTTTTTTTTATTTTTTTTTAAATTATTATTATTATTATTATTATTATTATTATTGGATTAACACCAGGGTGGCGTTGTTGACAGCTAGACGCTGGGCGATATTTTGTGTGTTCAAATGCACATTATAAGGGAAGTGGAAGAGAGTGGCGAATGTAGAACTAGCACGCACTTACGTTTCGCTGGTGGTTGCATTCAGTGGTCGACCAGGCGGTGTTGTTGACGGTATGAGAGAAGGGCGCCCTTCTCTCATGTTGACAGCTGACCCCCGCTATTAGCGAAATTTTTTATAACCGATATTTGGCGGGAGAAATTCCTGATGAGATACTCTCAAATAGTTGTGACTCAGTATTGTAAATTTCTTTTTAATTATGTGGCAAGATTTAAAACCTAGGGAGCCGTTTAACGCACCAGTGTAAGATTTTTTTTTAGCAGATGATACGAAGGTATCAGCCTGCTTGTACTGTCATACAGCGAGCAGTATGCAGAGAGCAGCGCAGCCAGCAGAGAGCAACCGGCAGAGCGAGCAGCCAGTGTGGCATAATATTATTTTATTATTTGTACCGGGTGTTTCAGAGAAGACGCGAGTGCGGGCGGGTTTGCCTCCTCGCTTTGCCTGCGAGGCGTCCCTTGGACTCTGGAAACGCAAGTGTGTACTTGAATGCAGTATTTCCTGCATACCTACATGTATTCAGGAAATAATGTGTACTTAGTCAAGTATGCAGGAAATTGTGTGTACTTGGACAAGTATGCAGGAAATCAGGGTTGTTACAGGTCATGGAAAACCTGGAAGTCATGGAAAAGTCATGGAAAAAAATTCGAGTCATGGAAGTCATGAAAAAGTCAGGGAAATCAAGCGCCGAGTCATGGAAGTTTGTTAAATTGCAGTATCTCCCGTGTTCTCTGCCTGCCGCGCCGTGCCGTAACAAAGGTTTTGCTCGAGGGGGTGCTGTCTTCTAAAATCATTGAACAAGGCCAAAAAAAATCACGAAAAAAATCAAAAAAATCAAAATTACAATCAAAAAAGATAAAAATTAAAAAATCACAGGTTTTCTCAGAAATCCTCCTGGCTGGAGGCTGGGGGATAGGGCAAATACGACGCGAACCCGTCGCACTAGGCAGTCATCGAAACGTCGTGGCTCAGTTGGTAGAGCGCGCAACACTGAACCGAGAGGTCCCAAGTTCGACTCCCACTCGGGAAAGTGTTTTTCGCGCTTGGCATTTCATTTGGCAGCTGCTCCAGGGCAGGTCAAGTAGAAATTAAACACGTCTCACCTCCGTTGGCTCGGTGGCTCTGGGCGTTGGGTCGCTTCCTGTTCTGGCTACGTGTCGGCACTCGGGGTTGTGGGTTCGAATCCCGCGTACCCCTCTGAGGTAAGGCCTCTGAAACTGGGATCAGGAAGTCTAACGCCCTTGACACCGCTCGTACCTCTAGGGGTAGGCCAATGGTGGTACGGGGATCAAATCTGTCGAATTGCGCGATAGGATCGCAGTCAGCAAAGCGCCGGTTCCCATGGAACACCGAAGCAGTTGGCTGCCACAGGGGGTAAAAGCCCTGTGCCTGGCGGGAACCGCAACCTCCTTCGGGAGGTTTACTGCCGCAAAAATTTTCTATGTTTTCACGCCACCCTTTCAATTGCAGAGCAAAATTTGTTTCTGAAAAGTTTTAAAAATTATTTGAAATAATTGTGATTATTTTGCATTATTGCAAGTTAATTTCCAATAATTTGGAATAAATCGAAATAATTCACCGTAATTTACTAAAAATCCTATTTAATCATGTAATCGAGAGAATAATTTGGATCAGATGTGCGTGTATTTTCTGAGGTCATCCCGAACAATTAAGAAAAATATCGAAAGATCGAAAGATCAGAAAAAAGATCAAAAATCAACAGAAAAATTCCAAAGTCATTTTGAAATCAAAAAAATCAATCCAAAATAAATAAAAAAACCGTTTGATTTTTTTTTTAAATGTAAATCATTGAACAACTGCTACTTGAGACAGCACTCCCTCGGTTTTGCTCTTTTATTTTATGTCGAATGAGTGCCTCAGAGGGCTTTAAAATGGATAAATAAATTGTGCAAGTGCAAGTATTGCTTTACATCGTTTTCTTTTTAAAAACCTAGTCCTATATATGTCTGGGGGAAGGTCATGGAAAACCTCGAATTCAGTCATGGAAAAGTCAGGGAAATAAAAATTCCCGACTCTGTAACAACCCTGGAAATCCTGTGTACTGGACCAGGTACACACTAAATCTCCCCCATAAATGTTTGGAGGTTTTAGTGTGTACCTGGTCAAGTACACAGGATTTCCTGCATACTTGTCCAAGTACACACTATTTCCTGCGTACTTGACTAAGTACACAGTATTTCCTGAATACATGTAGGTATGCAGGAAATACTGCATTCAGGTACACACTTGCGTTTCTAGAGGAGAGGCAAACCCGCCCGCTCCTGTTTCTTCTGTGAAACACCCGGTATGCACGAGTTCCTTTCCTTTTCGTGCGTGTTAAATTCCCGTGAAAAACTGACACGTTGACAAGTTGAGGAGGACGAACAAGAATCCACGCTCTTGGTTTTCCGTTCGGCACAGTGCAGCTGCCGCCGCTCCAGCCTCCAGCTGCTGCCACTACTTCGTAGTTTCGTAATTTTGTCGCGCAAGTTTGTCGCTGCGGCGGCGGACTCCACTCCACCCTATCGCCTTGTCGTGCAGTGCAGGGACAGGAGGGGGAAAGGAAGGCACCTTGTTGTACACGGCTTGATATGCGGCCTCGTTTACTGCCTCAAGACACCCTCTCTCTCTCTCTCTCTCCTCTCTCTCTCTCTCTCTCTCTCCTTCTCCTCTCCTCTCTCTCTCTCTCTTCTCTCTCTCTCTTCTCTCTCTCTCACCCCCCCCCCCCCTCACCCATACGCGCTCCCCACCAGGGGGCTCCATGCTGGGCCCTTAAGCTGCCCCCTGGCTTGGCCCCCGGGCAGGGCAGGCCTTAGCAAATTACAGCTGTACACTCGAGCTGCCTCACCCCCCCCCCACTTTTCCTCCCCGCTTCTCCCCACGTCTCTCTCTCGCGCTCTCTGTCTCTCTCTCTCTCTCTTCCCCCTCGCCACCTACTCTCGGGATCCTTGTCGGCAGCCATTAGGGCCTAACTTTTCATCTTACGTTTGCGATTGTTGTTGGCGGATACTTTGTATCGAGGTAGCGAACGCCCCGCCTCGCCCTGCCCCGCGGGATATGAGGCGCGCGGATGTGGAAGTGCTTTGGCTGCGCTCTGACCTGAGGGCTGCCCTGTACGGGACCACAGTGATGCGGGAAGTTGGAGTCGACGCGGCGCAGGGCAGCGTGGCGGCGGCAGTGCAAATGTCACTGTATCCTTCAAATAAAGTACTATAACATGCATCTTTGAAAAAATGTATACATACATTCGAAACCGATTATGGGAGAAAAAAGAAAAAAACCCTCCGGATGAAATTCAAAAATTTCAAGAGAGGTCTGGATTACGCTGGGTTACCACCGGATTACTCCGTATTACCCTCGAAATCACGGTGGTGTAAAGCAGGTAGGCTCGTGTCGCCACCGTATCGCTCTACACCGTGCCCGGAATATTTTTTTTCTTTTTCTTTTTTTTCCCTTCTAAATTTAGGATTACTAATCCGATGCGTCAGCCGGATTACTCGAGTCGTTTCCCCCTTGTGCAAAAGAGCCGTAGCGGGCGCTGTGTTAGTTCGGCAGCCGAAACTGCCCGAGGGGGCCTCAACTCCTGAAATCATGTGTACACAATCGCTGATATCTTCGAAATCATTGTCAAAAAATGTGGATCTATTGCCGAAAAAATTGATTTGAGTGCGTATTTTGGGCTCATAAAGCTCAAAATACACTTGTATATATTTTACGAATTATTTCTTTTAATCATAAGAGGTGTAATCATGTGAAATCATGTGAAATCTTGAAATCATGTGTACAAATTTTGGGTGAGTTGAGGCCCCCTCGAAACTGCCTCCCGAAGGTGCTTTGTACCTTTCGACAGGCTGTCACTGTCACCTCTCCCATCTCGGGAGACTTTGGCGACGGTCTTCCTACTCCAACCCACACCTACTCTCCCAAACGAGCAATACTCCTCGCTCTGTGCGGGGCTCTGATAGTACACACAGCTGTAGCCAAACGTATTAAAGTGTCCATGAACATGTATACTTATGTTAAAGTATTCCACTGTAATTCTTAATGCAATAAAAACTACAATTGGAGTGCAATAAATATTTATTGCTCCTGTGGGAGCGATAAAAAATGCACTGAGAAACCAAGTGTTCAAACCTTCAACACTTTTAAGTGTTCAAATGCCATTTAAGCAAATAAAAGTGTTCAACAGAGTTGTTGTGCACTTGAAAGTGTCCAACTCAGAAGTTGTGCACTTGTAAGTGTTCAACTCCCCAGTTGCACACTTCTCCGATACAGTGCGTCCAAGCTAATGAAGTGTGTAACTGGGGAGTTGAACACTTTTAAGTGCACAATTTCTGAGTTGAACACTTGTAAGTGTACAACAACTCTGTTGAACACATTTATATGTTTAAATGGTAATTGAACACTTTAAAGTGTTTGAGGGTTGAACACTTGGATTATCAGTGTGATTGCATTAAAAGTATTTAATATTACTCTCAAGTGTGCTAATTCTTATACCATTTGAAGCGTTAAATGAATTATCGCTCGTTTGCCGCATTAAACGCAAATTATCGCGTATTTTGAGCAATCATGATTGCATAAAAATTCATTCACTAATACAGTTTTCGAGCAATAACTCTCTTATTGCTCTCCCTTGAGCGATATTTCAGGAACTATCACAGCAAATTGTATGATATTTATCGCTCTTCAGATAACAGTGTCAAAGCGTTGTGATCGTCTTTGAAAGCCCACTTAAAATTTTTTTCTGTATCGGACTCGTTACTTGGTTTATCAGTGATGGAAAGACGATAACTTTTCACCAGTATATACTTTCCAGGCGATCGCCCCTTTTAAAATCACGCCTGAAGAGGAGACGGGGTAGGTCAGGGTGAGGTGAAGGAGGTCCTCTGTCCTGCAGGCGCCACCAGCAAAAGGCTGACAGCGTCTCGTCTGCACCGGGCGGGGCGGGGCGGGGCGGGGCGGGGCGGGGCGGGGCGGGGCGGGGCGGGGCGGGGCTTACGCTTGCTACCTCCTTTGCGAGAGGGGATTCAAGGGAAAAGCCAGGCAAAGCGAGGCGGGGCGCGGCGGGGCGGAACTTTCTCAAAAGGGCCAAGTTGAGTAAGGGCGGAGCCAAAGACGCGTTGCAGCCGAGGGGAGCGGAGATCCGTCACCGGTATGAGAAGCGCATGCGCGGTGCGGCTCGCATCCGGAACATTCTGTACACAATACAGAAATATGTTCGCCTGTTATCACACATTCCCAGACCACAACCAATAGATTTGGGCCCTAATGAGCACGATGAACCCTGTACAAGTAATATTCCAAGACTCGTGCTGATCTCTCAAATTATTTCACTGGTATAATTGTTTTTCCCGAGAAAACGACACATCACAAAGTTGGAAAAATGATGATAATTTTGTGGGGGAGTGAGTGCCGGCCGGTGCCGGCTGAGGGGTGGAGGCGCTGCAATATTTTGCGCCCAATAAGTCCCTGGCCGGGTCACAACTCTGACGCAGGACGCATAGGCCCTTTCCTTGGAGCACGAGGCGCGGCGTGGTGGGGCGGGGCGGGGCGGGGCGGGGCGGGGCGGGGCGGAGAGGCCCGTCTAATGATGTTAGCGTGAAAGAAAGAGGCCGGTGACTACAGCTCTCAATCATTGGAGCGAGCCCAGCCCAGCCCGGCCTCCTGGGACAGGGAGCTCCTAGAGAGCCTGCCTCCAGCCGGGACACCAGCTGTCCAAAGTAAAATAACAAAGTAATAAATGTCATTGAGTTTCCCCCCACCGGCCCCCACCCCCTCCGCAGTCCCTCGCCCGACCCGTCACCCTCATGCTTTTCAGGCTGTTTATTACTATGGCTCCGCCGCGGCCACAAAACAAATCACGCGCAAGCAGAAACCCTGTGGTGGATTTCCTCATGCCTGCGGCCTGCGGTGCGTTGCCGCGCCGGCCCACACGGGGCGGGGGTGGGGCAGGGCCGAGTAAGGTAGTCGGGCCGTATTGTTATTTGTAGGACGAGCCTCGCACTACTCTCTCTCTCTCTCTCTCTCTCTCTCTCTCTCTCTCTCTCTCTCTCTCTCTCTCTTTCTCTTTCTCTTTTTCCCTCTTTCCACTCTCCCTTCATTACAGAAAGCCTGAACAGCTAATAATTTGTATTTCAAAAGGTCCGAGAGGGAGTAGTGCTGTGAGCGAGGGCTGGCTGGCTCGGCTTTGAGATGCCCTCGTCTAGCCCCGCCCCGCCTCACCCCACCCCACCCCACCCCACCCCACCCCGCCCCGGCTCACCCCACCGCCCCACCCCGCCTCACCCCACCCCGCCCCGCTTTCACTCTGCGCGTTTCGTCTACCCTCATATCCTTTGGCCGTGTATTAGTGTGGGCGGGGCGGGGCTCAGCAGCAGGGCTGGTGCTGTGCTTGTGCCGTGCAAGCAGCCAAGGCAACCCCATCGAGCAGTGCACTTAGGGGGGGGGGGGAAGGGGTGCAATATCGTACCTTTCCAGGAGTGTTAATAAACCCGTTTCAGGGGTGTTAAAAGTGTATATTTTCAGTTTTCTCAAAATATTTTACTTATGAGAGCAAATCAAGGACATTTTAACATACAGAATCGCATTTCTCGCAAAATTTCGCGTCAAACGCGCCTACATTTGATAGGATTCTGAAAAGCTGTCAGCAAATGAAAAGCAAGTAAAAAAGTATAAAAAATGCAATTCATATATGCCATTTTTCAGCAGAACCCTTAACATGTAGGCTCGTTTGAAGCGGAATTTTCAGTAGATTACGAAAATAAGTCAATCGTCGTCGTCGTTGTTGTTGTTGTTGTTGTTGTTGTTGTTGTTGTTGTTGTTGTTGTTGTTGTTGTTGTGGTGGTGGTGGTGGTGGTGGTGGTGGTGGTGATGTGTTTTAATGCCGCCAGGCAGTTTTGCTTCCCGCGAATCACCCTGTCAATGCCATAAATTCCATTGGTATATATCGGAATCTGGTGCATCACCGCGGGCATTTCCGAGAACACGTAACAGTCTGTTGGTTTACCAACAGTTCGAACGAACCCGGATGAACAGTAGTGCTAAAGCGTTTTCGGATCGTTTTGCGGGACTTGACCGACCGTTGCAGGGCTCTGCTATCCGCTAGCTTGTCCTCTCATGTAGCGAGTGTTTTCTAGTTTATTTATTTTTCTCGTCTTCTCGGTGGTGTTCCAGAGTTACGTGATGGACCTAGCGCGGACGCTCGTACTGTCCGCTAGCTTTTCCTCTCATGTACCGAGTGTTTTCTAGTTTATTTATTTTTCTCGTCTTCTCGATGGTGTTCCAGAGCGACGTGATGGACCTGGCGCGGACGCCCACCAAGCTGGCGCACCAGCTGACGCACGTGGAACTGGAGCGGCTGTCGCACATCGGCCCCGAGGAGTTCGTGCTGGCCTTCATGAAGGAGCGCGGCCTGGGCTCCAGCGGCTCCGGCGGCACCGGCGAGGACGCCATCACCTCGGCCACTGGCGGCGCCGGCTTCAGGAAGACGCGCAGCAAGGAGGCCTACGAGGAGTGGTTCAGCCGGCTCAGCTACCTGGTGGCCACCGAGATCTGCAAGGTACGATCCCAGTCCCAAAATAACCAGGGGACTCAATGGGACTGCAGTGGGAATTGTTTGCCATGGTGTTGAATTCACCCTAGATTTTTGGCCCATCTGCCCATGGTGTTTGGGGAGACAACGGTGAAAAAATATCAATCAAGATTGGTATTGATAGCAGATGATACCGCACCGCAAGAGAAATTGCTATGGGGTGCGACAATTTGTGTGTGAACGCACACAATGTAAACGACGAACGACGCCAGCAGCGCCGCGCCGCGTGCCTGCGGGGTTGGGAGGGAAAGGGGTGGGAGGGGTCCGCCGGCGGCGTGGCGGACCGAAGCGGTCGCTGGCAGGGAGGAGCTGTTAGTGTTACACGCTGCCCGCGAGGAGGAGGTGAGGTGCCATTGTTCCGCGCAGACTGCGCGTCAGACATTCAGCCATAGCCCCCCCCTGGCAGCGCCGCGCTATATTATTAGTTTCTGGACTCGAGAGTAAAAGCTAGCTGACACCTTCAAATTACTAGTTAAATTTTATGTTAAGTGTTTAAAGGTATCATCTGCTAAAAAACACCATGGTATCCTTTCGTATCCATGGCAAATATGGTCTCCATGGTGTGTCCATGGTGGACTTTCGGGCAAGTACGCGATCCGACTACCAAATACCAAACGCCCAATGGAGATGATTGTACACTGTAAGAAATGAGAATCCTAGTACGGAACAGATGACGGAAACGTTCCGTACCATGATGGGTACGGACGAATCTTTCCAAGCTGTGATCTAATTTTTCTCGTACGGTACTGCAGAAACAACCATATACTACGGACATCTGAACGGACGTTTCCGTTTTCATCAAGTACGGAAATTTCCGGAAAAAAATTAGCCGGAAATTTCCGTACATATTTTTCTCAGTGTAGGGTGTCAAAACTGAGGCGTAGCCGAATTCGTTGTCATTTTTCACGTAGCGAGCTCAAGCCGTTTCTAACTTACTAGAAAAAATTGCTCAAATTTTAATTAAAATCAAATGGCCCTACTAAATTTGCTGAGTACGCTACAAACCAAATTTCAGATCAGTATCTCCATTAGTTCTGATTTTATAGCATTTTTTTCCGTCATGGGAAAATTTTGTTCCCAAGGGACAAACCTTGACACTATGGCAGAAGGTAAACCATGATCGAACCTCACATGGTATCAATACTTTCCATGGTTTTTTTTCTCATGGTGCTATGAGTTTCTCATGGGTGTGGGGTTCCATGGCGTAACATTTACCATGCAAGGTAGGTTCCCATGGTAAGCTCATGAATTATCATGGGAAATTAACTTTTTACGTGGGATTTTCATCATGGGATCCCATGCGGCCCATGGTTTTTTGGGACTGGGAGCAGCAGACTGATTCGGAAAGAGCACGCCCTCCTCGCTCTGTCTCTCTCGCACTCACGGGCCGTGCCGAATAGGTGCGAGAGAGACCAAGCGAGGAGAGCGCCTGCGAGGCTCGCGGTAGACAAACCCGCAGCACACGCGCGTGCGGCGCGGGCGCGGCGTTGCCTGCCCACCAGGCGGTCGGAGCGAGGGGTCGTCAACTCTGATATTCCTCCGTACACGAAACTGATATTACCCCGGTATTACTTCAATCTTGCCGATATTTCGTGCCGTTGAATCGTGTGGATGGCGGAAGCTGCCAGCAGGGCCTATCGCTGAAGGCCGTAGGGATCTGTCTCCTGCTGGTTGGGGCGGGGCGGGGCGGGGCGGGGCGGGGCGGGTCAGTCGTGGTGACGACTGTGACACTTTGACCGTCCAGCCAGGCCCGACCAGAGGCTCCTCCGACTGTTGACGTGTCCTGACGCGGAGTCGGCCCTTGGGAAATAACCTCGCGCGTAGGCTCTGGCGGGGCGGGGCGGGGCGGGGCGGGGCGGGGCGGGGCGGGGCGGGGCGGGGCGGGGCGGGGCGGGGCGGGGCGGGGCGGGGCGGGGCGGGGCGGGGCGAGCAGTCAATCCTTACGATGAACTTGGCTTTGCTCGTCTCACCCTCCCTGCCTGCATAATTTGAAACGTTTTATTTATTTATTTTTTTTTTGCAATTTTTAATTGACAAAAAAGTGTGTGGTAAACTTTATACTCTTTCAAGTTTAGAAATATAATTTCATACACCTACAGGTGTCCGACATTGACGTATATATACGCGTTATTGCTCTCTCACACGTTTTGCACTCTCCTTGCACTTGCAGCACCCCAAGAAGAAGCAGCGGCTGCGGGTGCTGGACTTCTGGGTGCAGACGGCGCGCGAGTGCTACAACATCGGCAACTTCAACTCCCTCATGGCCATCAACGCGGGGCTCAGCCTGGCGCCCGTGGCGCGCCTCAAGAAGACGGTGAGTCAACCAGCCAACCCAAGGGTATTTCAAAAAGAACTTGTGTAAAGGTTAAAACATAGGTGGCTCTTTTTATTTCACTTTTTCTTTTTAAACTAAAATCGATCTTTTATAAAATAAAATAAAAATCAACCACGCTCCACGTCGTAAACGCCTTAGCAGAATCACAATTTTATTTGACATTTAAATGCTTAGCCGTGTTGGAATGCGCCAGGGTAGGCGGACGGGAAGCTGGTGAGGGGTGGGATGAGCTAGCCGCAACCTGGCTAGTCCCAGGTAGATGCTTCTTCAGCTCAGCTTTCCACGGTATGAACGCGCGTCTACCTTGCTTAACTTCATCATGACGGCTCGGTTGTCGGGTAGCGCGCACATCGTAAGAAGTTTTTGCCTCTTTTAAGCCGCACTACCCAGACCCAGCCATACGCTCTTTCTCGCCGGGCATGTATTATGTGGTTCAGTCTGTTGGATGGGGTGGATTAGCCGCAATAGGCTTTGCCCTGCAGACTCAGACAGGCCGGCCCCTCCTCTCCCCCGCGCATGCTCGCGAGCACACACAGCCTCGCCCAACCCCGCACGAGTCCCCGGGGACAAATTAGGGTAACGTTGCCCCGCCCCGCCCCCGCCCCGCCCCGCCCCGCCCCGCCCCGCCCCGCCCCGCCTGGTGGCTCTGGTGTTGCAGGCAGATGGGGTGATGTGATGCTAGTTTAGCTCAGCGCACACGTGCTGTGGGACTTGTTCGATGATGAAACAACTAGGAGCTTTAGTGAACAAATGGCCTTTTTTTTCTCTCAATTTTACTGGACTTAAAATATATTTTTTTAAAGTTTGTTTTTAATTTATGATCTTGTGTAAGTTTTTTTTCCCCCTTAATTTTCTTTTTCTCGCTCATATTCTAAAGTTTTGTTCCTCTTCCTGTGCAGTGGTCCAAGGTGCACTGCGTGAAGTGCTTCACGGTGCTGCAGAACCTCATGAGCATGAGCGACAACTACAAGAGCTACCGGTCGACGCTGGCGGCCGCCATCAAGCGCTCCAAGCAGCAGAACGTGGCGGCGCAGGTGCCGGGTGCGCAGCAGCAGCCCGAGGCCTCCAACGACTACATCGTCGTGCCCTTCTTCTACCTGCTCGTCAAGGACCTGCACTTCCTCAACGTGGGCTGCGCAGACAGGTGCGCTTCCATTTCATTTGGAATGTTTTCCTGTTCTTATCTCATTCTTTATTTCAAAAAATTCTTTTTTTTCTTCTTTATTTTCATTAATATGAAGATTTTTTTAGTATTAAAATAACAGTTTACAGAATTTCCCAGATATTTTCTCTAAACCATCAGAAAAAAATATTAGTTTAAAAAAAAAAATCCCTTTTATTATCGGAGGAAGCAATAGGAGCGTTTTGTGTCTGAAATGCAGTACATTAGGTAGTTTGTCGCATTCATTCTTGTGATTGTGTAATTGTGTTGCAGGCTCCCCAACGGCCATATCAACTTCGAAAAGTTTTGGCAGCTTGCGAAGCAGGTGACCGAGTTCATTGCATGGAAGCAGGCCGTGTGTCCGTTTCCCAAGAACTCGGACGTCATCATGTACCTCCAGACCAGCCCCCTGCTCTCAGACGATGGTGGGTGTCTCTCTCCTCTCTCTCCCTCTCACTCTGTCTCTCTGCCTGTCTCTACCGCTCTCCTCCTCTGCATCTCACTCCCTCTTCGCTTTCATTCTAGTGCTTGTATCCGACTCAGCGTGTCTCTTTTGCTTTCTATTTCAGCCCTGGCACTTGCCTCTTTCGAGTGCGAGGCCCCGGATAATGCTCCCGAGAAGGAGCACTTCAAATCACTTAAGAAGTGATAGGACTTTCTGCAGGAATGGTGAGCGAGCGTTGCTTTTATTTATTGTTCATTCCCTAGTAGCACAGGTTATTCCCAAAATGTTCTCTGAACGTTCAGGTAATCAAAAGAATGTTCTGGGAGTGTTGTTTAATGATTTGGTGCTACAAAATTTGTCGGTGGCCTGCAGAGAATACAATCTGTTACTCTTGATTTTGTTTCTAGGTGGAAAGCTTAATGGTCTCACCCACATTGAGTGTGTTCGGTTCCTTGAATCAAGGTGGTATCTTAACCTGTGACGGCTAATATTAAATATTGGAAAACATATTGTTACTTCCTATCATGAATCAGGTCAATCAGGTTGCCCTGAAGACCTTCGGGCGTTCTGAATACTCATCTCTACATTATTTACTGAGTCAAGACGTGCATTTTTACCGTAGAAATTTAGAGTATACGAGTATTATTGGTATTATTTTGATCACACAATTGAACTGTTCTGATTTGTGGGAAGTTGGTGTATGAAAGAAGACAAAAGGTCTTTATTATTTTTATTTTCCCTTTTTAAAGTTTTGGTTGTTTGAACCAAATTTTGTTGACTCCTTGTCATTTATGACAATACAAAAAATTTAGTATGCTGAATTTTGTTTTCCTTTGTTTGGTTAATTTTTAATTTGGAAAGATTATTATCTGTGACGGGCTTCTTTTGTATAAAGGTGTTTCATCATTGCAATTTGTCTCCTATGATGTCCCCTTTATCAGCAATCCAAATTTGGAAGGAAACTTTAGTTTGTCCAGGAAAATTTTTTAAGCTGATCATGGTATTATCTGATGCATTACTCTAAAGTCCTTTTCAAAGAAATATGTTTCTTTTCTTTTATAAAAGACAAAGAATATAAGTCACATGAAGTGTAAATAAGTAATTAACAATTAATTTAAAAGTGTATGTATTGTCTATCAAGTATGTAATGTTTGTGAAACACCCACAGTCATTTTTATGTTCCTTTTAAAGTTTATGGTTTACATAAACATGAAATACCGATCCAGTTTTGCTTTCATGGTTCGGTTGGTCATGGGTCCCACTTCTAAAAGCATTGCAGATGTTTCAAAGATAGGAGAAGTGTGACCTTGCCTGATCTGGCCATTTACAGTGACCAGCACAAGAAAAGACAGCTTGATGGTTATAGCAGCTTAATTCCTTCCGGTTTCATCGGCAAGATTGGTGTGATGTATGATTTGCTTTCATGTTTTCCTCATTAAGGGAAGAGTTAACTCCTGTCGTAGGAGGACTTCTTATGTTTCATTATTGTTTCATTCTGGTTGTAGGCCGTTCTGAATATCAGTGAAACTATTAAGTAAATCTTGGAGTGCAAACATATTCATGCTGGTTGCTCTAGTCAATTTTATATCTTCAATGTGATAGTTAATAATAATAATAATAATATTTTACCTTGTTTGATCAGTCCTCTTCTGAAGCATCTTTGACCATGATGCAAAAGGAGTCCATAGTTCTAATATATTTATTTTTTCCTGACCTCTTTTTACTCCCTTTTTATGTGGAGACTTTGTTGTTGTTTTATTAGTTCATATTATTTCTTCCATGTAATATTTAAAATCTATATATTGGTTGTGATGTGTAGATAGTTGATTCACCTTGTATCTTTTACTTGACTGGTTATTTTTATGTTCTCAAACTTTTCCTTCAAAGTTTACTCACACTGATTTTAAATTTCTACTTAGAATCCAATTAAATTTTAATTTACCCACTAGCAACATTCCTAGCTAACTTCAAAAAAAGTGTAACCGCAAGAATCAACTTAAGAGAAGTTTCAACTTTGAAGGAGAAGTTTTAAAAGTTAAATGTGACATTGTTTTTGTTTCTGGAAAGCTTTACCAAAACCCCTTATTGTTTTCTTTCTTTCTTTTTTTTAAAAATAGGTGTTAATAATTGTAATAATTTTAATGTGTTGTTCAATTGGTATGTAAGTACTTACAATAGATTGCCTTTAACTGGGTAATTTTTGCCAACATTTACAAAACAGTATTACTAACAGTAATGCCACTTTGAATTACTAAGGACCTCCATTTATTTCTATTGTTGTATTCAAACAAAACACGATGCTGTTGTCTTGTAATTTTATGTATTTTTAATTTTTATTACATTGTTTGCCTTCTTTTTTTAAATCATTTTTCAACCGTCAACACTTTTTATCTGTGAGAAGTTTCATTCCATGATTACATTCAAATCTTGTCTGGTTCATGGCAGTTACATTAGTACTGAAGAATCAGTCTGAATGTCTCATGCATTTATTGGATTTCATTCCTTTTCATTACCTGGATCTATCTATGAAATGTAACATTCCATTTCTGCTAGGAGGGCTAACAATATTCAGATGTTACAATATGCCTTAATAGTTTTGGTTTCAGTTTGAGTGGTCATTCCAAAGTACCAGTATTTGTGTAAAAACTGAAGAAAATAGGTAATCTGAAATGAAAATTCTTTAATTATGATTCCCTCTGTCATTACTGATTGTTGACTTTGTTCGTCGTGCTGTTTTATGTCAGTAGTAATCAAGTGATGATTGCTAGGTGTGAAGTTTATTCAACTATTTCTTACTGTGGTGCATGGGTGTGGCAAGGAGAACTGAGATTTGTTAGAATTTGACTTAAAATTAGTCAAAATTAATGGGTGGTTTCCAAAGATGACTTAACTTGATGGATGCAGGATATGAGACTGTTTGGGGTTGTTAAGGATATGCTCTGACCAATTCTGGTCAATTGATAAATGATATTTGACACAGGCAACTACTGGAAAAGTCAAATCACGTATTTACTTTTTTTAAGTCATACTTAATTTTAGATTTAAGCATGAGACAAGCAACTAAGCAAGTCGGTATTCTAGTCATTTATTTTTGTACCTATTGATTGATTTTAATGAGAATGCTGAACACTCTGCTATCATTTTAGACCCCGTTTAACCAGTAATTTGCACTTATCAGAGGACAGACTGTGTAAAGTGTACTGTTCGTGTAGCCATTTATGTGGTTACTCTAGAACTGATTAAATTTAAATGGACTGGTTTAGGCTCAAATTCCTTGATAAGTACAGTGCACCCAACCTGCTTTCCATTTTTAAGCAGATAAACAAAATCTAGCGTTCTGTGGTTTCTAATTTGTCTTTTTAGTTGTCACTTATTCTCAGTGCTAACCTATTGACTGCAGTGTGAACACATTATTTTTCAATACTTGTTTAAAAATATATTATGTGTAATATACAGAATTGTTTCAGGAAACAAGTGCTGAAGAATTTCATTGAATTCAATATCTTTATTTTGTCTGATTTGCCCATGCTTCCTTCCACCAAAGGAAATGTTTTTTTTTATGTCAGTGTTTAGTATTTAGTCCTGTTGTTTAAACCATAACCAAAGCAAGTAGTTGAGCTCCACTGTCTTAGATTAATTTGACTTGTAGGAAGGCAAACTTGAACCGGGTTCCTGTCCAATCATTTTTCTTGCCTTTCTAAGCACTGTCCCCTTTTCGATGTTAAGTCTACTACTAAGTGTACATGGCATAACTTGATTGTCATTTTAATTGTGACAAAGCACAAGTGAATAAAAACTGTAACCAGAGTATAACCTACAGGATGTATCTACATTTTGTTTTCCTAACAGAAAAAAAAAATGAGAGCAACTTCATCCGAAAAAAAACAACAAAAAACAACAACATTGTAACAACTGTGGGAGGGGAGGCCACCTAGGAGCGGCAACCTGTTGCGTGACCGACGTCATGTGACGATACCCCTCGACGCCAGTGCCAGTGCCTCGCGCGGAGCGCTCCCGCCCTCGCCACCACCATTATTTTGACACTCATCCGGGTCGGGGTGCAGCCCCGGGCCAGGCCAGCATACTGGTTCAGAAGAACGCTCTGTCTCTCGCACATATACGGCACACCCCATGAGTGCGAGAGAGACAGAGCGTGGAGAGTGCAGCGCCCTTCTCCAGGCCTATCGTCGGATTCAGAAAGATCGCCCTCGTACCTCCGTCCTTGTCGCACCCATGGCGGTGCCCTGTGCTAGGGGTGGCAGGGTGTCCTGAGAGTGACATAAGGACCGTGGTGCGAGAGCGATCTTCCGGACCCCGCCGTGGTGATGCGGATCCCGTGCAGTAGGCTGATTCCGCACATCGGTCAATGGGAGGTAGACGCTGTCCTCTCTCTCCCACCCAACGGCAGTGTCTCATGAGTGCGACAAGGACAGAGGTACGACGGTCCCGTGCGGGGCCCGGCGCGGTCGTGGTCCTTCCCCGCCGTGGCGGCACTGAGGGAGGACCGCGACCACGACGACGGCCACGTCCCTCAGAGCCGCGACAGGCGCGCGCGAGCCGGGCCCGCGTGCCTGGCATACCGCCGGCATCCCGTCAGGTGCATTCCCCGCCCAGGACCGGCGCGGCACCGACACCGGCACTGGCGTGTCCGCCGGGCGGGGCGGGGCGGGGCGGGGCGGGGCCGGGCGGGGCCGGGCGCGGCGATGCCCATGAGGCGGGCTCACGCTGACGCGCTAGGAGCCCCTCCTCTAGGAGCCCAGCCCAGGCCAGGGCCTGTGGGCACACCACCACCCGCAGCCTACCCTGCTGCCGCCTCACAGGTGAGTAGAGTCAGAGGAATCTAGAGCCGTGCTCTGCCCGGGCCCGGGCCGGCCAACGGCGGCAGCAGGCTCCCTGCGCCCCCGCCCCGCCCCGCCCCGCCCCGCCCCGCCCCGTGTGGGCCCGCGGGCCCGCGGCGACGGCGGCTGCATTCCCTCCCCAACCGAGCGAGTTTCGAGCCGCGTCGGGGCCGAGCCGAGCCGAGCCGAGCCGAGCCGAGCCGAGCCGAGCCGCCTGCTACCGGGCCGGCTGCAGGCCTGCGAGCCCTGCGGGTCCTGTTGCGGCTGCCTGCAGTCGTCCCGTCCCGTCCCGTCCCGCCCCGTCGCGTCGCGTCCACACACAGTGGCACTGGCAGCTGGCAGCGCAGGCACGGCCACGGGGACCGCGCGCCGCTGCTGGGGCCTACCGACCGGACCGGACCGGACCGGACCGCCAGGAGAGAAGAGTTGGGACCGGACCGGATCGGACCAGGAGGCCGGGCCGAGTCTGCCCGCCCCGCGCGACTTGACTCGGGCTCGGGGCTCGCCTCTCGCGCCTCGCGACTCGCGCTCGCGACCGACCAGGCAAGCTGTGCCTGTGCCCCACCGGCCCCCACCTTCTCTCCCCGGTACCCGTCCTTCCCTTTCCCCCGCGGATCCCCCCACCCCGTCTGCTCCCCCTCCCCTCCGTCCCGAGCCCCCTTCGTGCCCCCGGCTCGGCTCGGCTCGACTCGGCTCGGCTCGGCTCGGCCCGCCCAGCCCCAGCGATGGTAATGAGCTTTCAAAATGGCGGAGGAGTAAGGCCGTGTGTGCGAGTCGCTGCGGCAACGAATGGATTTTCGTCGTGAAATATGCCAAGGAAAAGAAATGGCGAGATACCGCTGCCTGAAGGGTGGGATTTTGCCCGGGATTACGACGGCAAAGTGTATTTCATCGACCACCACAACAAGAAAACGACGTGGATCGACCCTCGGGACAGGTAAGCACAGCGTTAAGCAGTGCACAGGCTGCACGGCCCCTGCCAGCCTGCCAGGCGCCCCGTGCCCCCCGCATTCCAGAGGGTTGTCACCCTCCGGGGGCCGGACAGGGGTCCCTGGAGGCCCGGGGAGGGTTCAGGATTTTTTCGCCGATTTTTCGACGCGTTTTGGAGTCGAATCGGGGCAGAATCAGCCCTGCCACGAGACTTGGCGAGTTGTTTTTGTGGGGCGACGGTGCTGCCATCTGCACGAAAACATGCCACTTTGTTTTGTGTATTTATCACAAATACAGTGTTGCATGCGTATCTGTTTCCTAAAGAATTTTTCTACTCTAGTCGAAAATACTGGGGGCTGAACGGTTATGTGTCTTATACTTATATATTTTTAAAGCATGTGGAAGTTGACATCCTTATGATGCTCTTAAGCAAGAGAATTTTTTCAACTTCTTCCGAAGTGTAAAAGTTACCACAATGATTAAATGTCTGTGTACAAGAACAAGAAATCATAATGCCAAGAAATGTTTTAATGAGCTATCCAAAATTTTAAGGCTTTTTAGTGAAATAGTTTCATGACACCTTAATTATAGTTCAAGCTTAATTGTATTTAGTTTTTCCCAATGCCGAAGTATGTCTTTGCATTGAAAAGTTCTTTTGGACAATACAAAGATTTACGAAAGTGTTGTGTCAGTGTATTTTGTTTTCAACTTTCTCTAATCGTGTAAAGTGAAATGTTTTCTATTGAACGATTCACAAACATTACTGTTGCTTGAAAGAGCTTGTGTCGGCCTTTTTGTAACCTGAAAAAAATTGAAATATGCGTTCTCTTTCACCTGTTTTAGGATAACAAAGCCGCAGACATTTGCCGACTGCATTGGCAACGAGTTGCCATTGGGCTGGGAAGAGTCATATGATAACCAAATAGGTGTATACTACATCAACCATGTTAATCGTGAGTTCCAATCTATTCGTGTTGTGTATGTGCTTGTCAATATCCGTTTACTGTTATGGGCTCTGCTCCACCTGCTTGTGTCGGGGGTCAGACGCATGTGTGATGGACTGACCTGACACCTGTACCTGTATCTCCTTTAATGTTTTGCAAGTGTGTGAAACAATGTGCAGTTGTGTGCGGTCCGGCGCGCTCTGCGCGACCATCGCCAAGTTTTGCACTGCACTGTACACGATTCCCTCGCTTTGCATGGCGCCACGTGTGTCGCTGATTTTGCATGACATGCCCGCCCCGCCCCGCCCCGCCCCGCCCCGCCCCGCGCGTCCTTGAGTCTGCGTGTCCAGCAGACTCGATAGCGCGCCGAGTCTCGTCCACTCCACTGCTGTCACTGCTGTGGCTGCGCTTGCTGCGGCTCAGCGCCGCGCCTGAACGCCCTGGTCCTGGCGGAGACCATCTCCAGCCGAGCGATTCCGAAGATCGCTTTCATACCTCTGTCCTTGTCGCACTCATGGAGCACTTACATGGCCGGCATAGGGCACCGCTGTAGGTGCAACAAGGAGGGAGTGATGAGAGCGATCTTATGAATCAGTCGGCAGGGCGGCAGCCCGCGGCCCGGCGTTCCGGCCCTGCCCCGCCCCGCCCCGCCCTGCCGCCCCGCCCGTAGCGCCAGCCGCTCTGATTTCCAGCGATAACAGAAACGAAAATGCTTGAGCGTCTCGCGCCCTGCTTGGGGTGAAGCGGCCTCTTTTGGGCATTGCGCAGATGTTACTGTGATGTGCATCGGTATCTCAAGGTTATCAACTCTCCTCCCCCCCTCCCCTCCCCCTTGCCGCCCCCCGCCTCTCTCCCGCCCGGGCCCGTCCCCTCCCCTCCCCTCCGCACTCCTAAATCGCCTGGAGAGTTGTATCATCGCATAGCTCCCTGGCGGGCGGGGCGGGGATACACATTCCTTCCCATTTTCAGAAACGTCTCTGCGCCCTTCTACAGCAGGTTTTGCTCTTCCCCCCAATGTTATTGTTCTTCTTCCGTGCCGTTGGTATTTTTTTTTGCATTATCATTATTATTTGCTCCGTGAAGTATGCTCTTCTCCGCGAAAGGGCAGGAGGAAGCAGTCTCCACCGGCCTAGTAATTCCTCGTCAAACCCTTGGAGTGATGGGGGTAGGGTGCGGGTGGGGGCGCACCCCATTCCACCTGGGGGTGCCGGGTGCCATGAGATGAGACTGTCCTGAGGGCGGACGGAGGGCGGCCTGGCGTAGCGTGGCGTAGCGTGGCGTAGCGTGGCGTAGCGTAGCGTAGCGTGGCGTAGCGTGGCGTAGCGTGGCGTAGCGTAGCGTAGCGTGGCGTAGCGTGGCGTAGCGTGGCGTAGGCTAGCGCGGAGCGCTCAAGCTGCCGTAAAAGGAATCTGTCAGTTCCCCTGAAGACTGATTCCGGGCCGCGTTCAGCAGTGTGTTCTCTCCTGCTCCTCACGGCCTTGGCCCATAAGTGTGACAGGGACAGATTGACGGAACCTCGGTCGGTACGGAATCACCCTTTCTTACCTGTCCCGCCCCTGCGCCGACGGCGACCATCCGTGCTCCGCGCGGGCCGCGGGCCCAGCGTCAACGTGTCACGTGACTCCTTCCTTGCCCCGGGGCGGGGCGGGGCGGGGCGTGGCGGCCCATGGAGTGGAGGGTAGCGCCCAAAGCCCCGCGGCCCCTGCGCTTCCTCCTAAGGTCAGGAGGGATCCCTCCGAATGGCATAGAGACCCCGCGCTGCGCAGGGCACCCCGCCCGCCCCGCCCCGCCCCGCCCCGCCCCGCGTCACCTCTACCCCAAAATGTCAGAGGGAGAGCTTGAGCTTGACTTCTCCTTCAAAGGACGCCTCCATTCCGGCACTCTTATCAGTTCTTTTCCTCTCTTATTCTCTTTCAAGTACGTCTTCTTCATTGCATGTACTGTTTCACGGGGCTGAGCAGCCTCCGCTTGGAAATGTTCTCATGGCTTATCACCCCTGCACTACATGTGGCTCCAGGATGCGCTCGCGGGCTTTAACATTGCACGTCTCTTGCGTTTGTGCGTAAACGGATCAAGATGCATGTGTTTGTGGTGGTGGTGGTATTGGTGATATAGCGATGAGAAAATTCGTGTAATAAAAATAACCAGAATTTTCGCATATGCTCCGTATTTACTTATTATTTTATTTTAAATTGCGTTTTCTCCAATTCTAGAGCTGTTGACCCTTTCTTTCAGAATGCACGCAGCTCGAGGACCCCCGCCTGGAGTGGAGGGCCATCCAGGAGGCGATGCTGCGGGACTACCTTCAGACGGCGCAGGACGTCCTGGAGGTGAGTCGCGAGCGCGCGCGAGCGTCACCGGGAGCAGGAGGAGCAGGGGCAGCAGGAGGAGCAGGAGGAGCAGGGGCAGCAGGAGGAGCAGGGGGAGCAGGGGCAGCAGGAGGAGCAGGGGCAGCAGGAGGAGCAGGGGCAGCAGGAGGAGCAGGGGCAGCAGGAGGAGCAGGAGGAGCAGGGGCAGCAGGAGGAGCAGGGGCAGCAGGGGCAGAGGCAGGATCTGGAGTAGAGACAGCGGAGTGATTCCGAACAGTCCTCTCTCTTGCTCCCTCTGGCCGTGCCCCATGAGTGCGACAAGGACAGAGAGACAGACAAGACCGCTGGGCGGAATCACCCAACTGGAGCAGGGGCAGCAGGAGGTGAATGCGCCGCCCGGGAGGAAACCTCGTCGACATGGACCTCCTGTACGCGCGGCTGCCGTCTGATTCCGAAGATCGCTCTCGCTCCTCCGTCCTTGTCGCACTCAAGGGGCTCTGCCACCCCAACATAGGGCACCGCCACAGGAGCGACGAGGGCGGGGTTACGAGAGCGATCTTCGGAATCAGCCTGCTGGGGTAGGCAACCTGCTGGACGGGCACGTCGGCCGGGCTGCCTACCTCCGCCCGTCGGCGTGGTGCTGGTGGAGGAGGGGAGGGAGTCTGTGTCAGCTGGGCCCTTCGGGAGGGGGAGGAGGTGTGAGTGTGTGTATGGTCCTCGCCGACCTCCTCGCCTCGCAGTGCTACGCCCCCCCCCCGCCCCGCCCCCCGCGGCCCGAGCAAGGTCACCAACCAAAACAAGCAGCATTGCGGCGGGCCCGGGCCCCGGGGCCGGGCTGCACTAGGGCTGCGCTGCAGCAGCTGCTGTTGGCCGTGGCGTGAATGACCTATGCAGTCATTGTCATGTCGCCCAAAGCCAAAGTCACTCCGCGCACGCGCGCCGCTCCCGCCCGAGGCCCACGAGGGGGCAGCTGACTGACTCTGCACCGTGCCGGACTGTCAATGGACTTCGGGGAATAAAGAAAGAATTAAAAAAAAAGAAAACAATAGTGCAACTGCGTCTGGAATGCACGAGCGGGGTGCGGAGGTGGGGGTGCTTAGGGTCTTTAGAAGTCGTGCGTCGCGAGCCCTCCTAGGCCGCGGTGGAGGTGTTGATGTCGGGCGCGGTGCCCGTCCCAGATCAGCAGACTGATTCAGAAGAGCGCTCTCTCTCTCGCACACATGAGCGCGAGAGAGACGGAGCGAGTAGAGCGCTCTTTTTAAATCAGTCTGCAGGGGGAAGGAGCCGAACCTGAGGGGATTGGGATTGGATTCGATTTCCGGTCAGCCCTGCCCTGGCCCTGCCCACCAGCCCAACAGCAGGCAAGCGCTCTCCTCGGCCACGGGCCAGGCCGGGCTGCTGTCCCTGTCGCTTCCAGGGGGTTTGAGCCCGGGCCCGCCGGGCTGCGGTGGTGCTTGGGCCGGGGCCGGCCTGGGGACGGGAGGCCGCTTTCTGTGACTGGACACGACTTGAGGACGAGGCCTGCGGGGCGGGGCGGGGCGGGGCGGGGCGGGGCGGGGCGGGGCTGCAAGCGCGAGGGGAGCGGCCGGCCCCGGCCCGAGCCGCGCCGCGCCGCGCCGACCACGGCAAAGCGAACCAATTTCCCCTCCTGCAAAATTTGTGGAACCGCTGCGACAGCAACCGCGCACCGTGTCACCGCATTCCTATGAGTGGGAGCGAGACAGATGGCGCGCGCGAGAGAGGGGGAGCGAGCGAGAGAGAAAGAGAGAGACAGAGAAAGAGTGGCACGCAGGCCTGATCGTGGGCAGCCCGGCCCGTGTAGTGGTGTGGCTGGAATGTCGGGAATCTCGCTACGGCCCGCCGTGCCCCGCCCCCTCCCCCTGCCCGCTCGGCAGCCCCGCCCCACCCCGCCGGGCCCCCCGCTGCCCCGCCCCGCCTCGCCCCGCCCCGCCCCGCCCCGCCAGCGCTCTGGTCCGTTGCTGGAATGTGCCTAGTGCGGGAGCGAGCGGTGCCGGAACCCACAGCCGCATTCCCTCTCCTTCGTTCTCTTTCTTTCTCTTTCGCTCTGCTCTCCCCCCTCCCCCTCCTCTCTCCTCCGTGGTATCTCTCCCCTCTCTCCCTCTCGCGCGCTCTGCTTTGGCCCTTCTCTCTTTCTCCTTTCTCTCTCTCTCTCGCTCCCTCTCCATGTCCACCCGTTCCCCATTCCCTCTCTCAACTGAATCCGAGTGCATTTCTTATCCAAATTGCGCCCGGAACAGTGCTATCCTCACTGCTCCTCTCCTCTGGGCCTGACCGGCCCGGCCCTAGCCGCCCTAGCCGTGCCGCAGGAGGTCCAGGGCCTTCCCTCTCGTCTGCAGCTGCACGCGGCCGCGCCCCGCTGCAGCTGGACCGGCTGCTGCAGCTGCAGATGGCGTTGCCAATGAGTGCACCCCGGCCCGGCCCGGCCTACTGGCGCCCACAAGCCTTTTTCGAACGAGTTACCTAATTGATTCTCGCCTCGGCCCGCCCGAGGCCGGCATGGCGGCCGGGCCCCGCGCCCCGCGCCCCGCACGCTGAATGGTTTGCGTAACGACACTCTGCCACCGCGCGGGATGTCTCCCTGTCCTCCACGGCGGTGGCCCTCGTGACCTCCTCCAGGATGCACATGCACCCCTTATTCTGGGTCGCGCGCCCTCGAGGAGCGCAGGGCGGGGCCGAGGGGGGGGGGGCATAGCTGGGATTAGGCCCGGGTCGGGTACGGCTGATACGTGGGTGTCTGAGTATCGTGTCCTATCCTAGATAGCTTGGAGGGGAGGGGGGGGGGGGGTGCGGGGCCGGCCATGCGGGGCTCGCTCGCCAGCCTTCGTTCGTCCTTGCCCCTTCTTCTTCTTCTTCTTCTTCTTCTTCTTCTTCTTCTGCTCTTCCCGCCTTCCCTCTCTCCCTACTCCCAATTCCCTGGAGGGCAGGGCGGTCAGAACGGAACGAAAACGGAATCATCATCTCCCGAAGGATGGCCTGACCGGGATGGGAGGAAAGAGGGGAGGGGAGGGGGCAGGGCTAATCAGATCCGTGGGCTAACTACCGTGGACCGGGCGGGGGTGGGGGTGGGGTGTAGCCGGGGGGGGGGGGGGGCATGAGATGCTGTGGTATGCAGCGTTGGGGTGGGGGCGAAGGGGGCAGGGCCGGGCCGGGTCGGGCTCGGCGTCGCTGTGGATGTGTTGGTGATGTTAGTTTGTAGCCCGTAGCGTAGCGGCCTCGAGGCCTCGTGTGCCTGGCCCGGCGCAGCGTGCAGCGCGCGACCCGACACCATGGTGCCCTGGGCGCGAGTGGGCCTCGGTCTCGGCCTCGGTGGCCACGCTGGTGTGCCCCCGCCCGCCCCCGCCCCCCTGCGCCACCACGCGAGCTCGCGGAGCTGGCCTAGCTGGACCGCGTGTCGCCAGTGCGAAATCGTAAGGCCCCCGCCCCCGCCCCCGCCCCCTGAGCGCCCCCGCCCCCGCCCCCGCCGGCGCCGGCAGTGTGACGGCTCTAACGCTCCGTCCGTTCACTTGTTGCAGGCCAAGAAAGAAATATTCGACGTCAAGCAGCGGAGACTGTACCTGGCTCAGGACGAGTACAACCACCTCAGCGAGCAGCTCAACTACTCCAGGACGAGCCGTGAGTACAGAGAGGGTCAATGTGGACGACGCTCCTCCCCCCCCCTTTTTCCCCCTCTGGACGGCTTTTCCTTAACGCGGTGACTTTTGGCGCCCTCCGGCAGTGTGTTCGAGCTCTAGCAGCGTCAGCACCAAGTACGACCCGGACCTCCTCAAGTCGGACGTCGCCCTGGCGCAGAGCCGGGTGTCGAGGCTCAAGCGGGAGCTGGAGCAGATCAGGGCGGAGGTGACGAGCACGCAGCGCGGCGTCGAGAACCTGGCCTCGTGAGTACCACACGTCTACTCACAGTATTTTGAAATTTTTCTTGACTTTTTCTTTTCTTTTCTTCACAAATTTTCTCGACTTTCTCCATCTTGCATTTTCAAAGTTTCTTTCTTTTTCTTAAAAAAAAAAAAGATCACGTGCGCGCCAAAAAAAAAAAAAAAAAAAAAAAAAAATATATATAAACTTGTGAACACGTTTGGTTGCGCTCGTGCCCTGCCCTCCTCGTAACGCGTCCTCGTGTGCTTTCCTCGCTCCCTCCAGGGTGGAGCAGAAGCTGAGCAGCGCGCAGGGCGGCTGCTACAACATCCAGGAGGCTCAGGCCATCGTCGCGGAGCTGCGCAACATCCAGAAGTCGCTCATGAGCGGCGAGAAGGAGAAGGCCGAGCTGATGCTGTCGCTGGCCAAGCTCAAGGACGACCTGACGCGCCTGCAGCTGAGCGAGAGCTCCCCGGACGTGTCGACGCTCAGCCTGCCCAGCGAGAGGCTCAGCACGGCCAGCCAGACGGACCTGTCCGGCGAGGTGAGTTGAGTTTGCCGCAAGTGTGTGACTGGAAATCTTTCGGAGACGTGTCAAGGGCAATTCGCACGAATGGGTGGCAATTTCTTGAAAATATTTTGCATCTTTATTGGCTAAAAATGGGTTCATGTCATACACGTGTAGGCTTGTAAAGTGTCATTCATTCACTTATCCGTAAATGAATGAACAAATTTCTTGAAAAATTTGTACTTGCACTCATTTTAGTTGATAAATGCAGCACACCTGTGATTTTTTTTTGGGGGGAGGGTGGGGCGGGGGGATGTGTGTTAAGTGTCATTCATACCCTTATTCTTCAATGAATGATGAAATTTCTTGACTAACTTGTACTTTTACCCGTCTAAGTGGATGACTGTTACACACTTGCAGTTGTGTGATTCTCTCTGCCCGTGTGTCCCTCAGCTGGTGCCCATGGGGACGCGGCTGGCCGAGATGGCGCGCATGCGCCTGCAGTACGACGAGGCGCGCAAGAGCATCCAGCAGATCCAGCAGAAGCTGGCCGACCTGGAGGAGAAGGTGATCCCGGGGCAGGCCGAGTCGGACCAGGACCGGCTGCTGCTCTTCCAGGAGAAGGAGCAGCTGCTGCGCGAGCTGCGCTCCATCACGCCACGCACGCACGCGCTCACGCCGCGCCAGATGTCGGAGATCCAGCAGGAGATCGGCCGCGTCAAGCAGGACCTGAACAACGCGCTCGAGATGAGCAACCGCACCATCGCGGAGCGGGTGCGCCTGCACGAGGAGAAGCAGCAGCTGCTGCAGGAGCTGCGCGACGTGCTGCGCGCCATGACGGCGCTCGAGTCGCAGCTCAAGACCATGTCGGCGAGCACGCTGTCCGTGTCGAGCAGCTCGAGCCTGGGCTCGCTGAGCACGACGAGCAGCAAGGGCTCGCTCAGCTCGGGGCTCAGCTTCACCGACATCTACGGCGGGCCGCAGTGCGGCGCGGGTCTGGGCGGCGCCGCCGTCGCCGACAAGCCCATCAACATGGCGGACCTGCACCGGCGGGTGGAGCGCCTGCTCAAGGAGTCGGGCTCGAGCTCGGGCTCGCCGCCGCCACCGCCCGCGCTCTCGCCGCGGTCCTCGCTCACCTCCGTGTCGGTGTCCGTGTCCGTGTCGCCGCCGGTGTCACCGGTCTACAACCCGGCGACGGGGCCGCCGCCCGCCTACGAGCACGTGGAGCGGCAGCGCCGGCAGCAGCAGCAGCAACAGCAGCAGCAGCACCAGCAGCAGCAGGCGGCGGCCGCCTACCAGCAGCAGTGCGCCGCGCAGGCCGACCAGGCCCTGGCGCAGGTGCAGGCGCAGGGGCAGGTCGACCTGGACAGGACTCAACTCGAGAGTCGGCTAGCCGAGCTCAGGCTGAACCAGGCCGGCGTCAACGAGTACGTGAATTGTGTGGTGAACTCACGCGGCGCCGGGGCCGGTGCTGGGGCCGGTGAGGCGGCCCTCGGCCTGGGGCTGCGCAGGCCCGGGTCCAGCTCGAGCCTGGCGCCCCTCGAGCCGCCGCTGTCGCCCATCTCGGAGACGCCCACCTCGTCCGGGACCAACACCCGGTCCGTGTCGGCGGCCGTCAGCGACGAGTCTGTGGCGGGCGACTCTGGGGTGTTTGAGGCCTCGCACAAGAAGCTGCAGGCACCGGCGGGCATGGTCCTGTGCGACATGAACTTGGAGACGGCCCAGGTTCAGATCAAACTGCGGTAAGTCTCGGCGAATTTTTACTCGTTCTTTACAACAGTATCTACATCTTAGGTAAATGTGAAGAGAACGAGTATTGTGCTCAAAACTTGGTTTTGTTAGTGACCTACTTTATATCACAAACCACATAACTAAATAACATAACTGTATACTTATTTTAAAGCTTGAAAGACGTTCTTTCATCCGTAAACGAAGTATTTTCTTCTCTACAATGAAAAGTTTTGAGTAAATCACGTTTGAAAATATCCATTTTAACAGCGTTGGAGCATATATTTGTAACTTAAATATCCCACAAAAAAACATTTCAATCTTCAACATATTTACACTTGAAAACATATCTTCCAGCTGTGGTAAACATTTCTTTTCCTCTGATGTAATGAGATAAAATTTATACTTTTCCTGTAAATGAAAGTTCTTTCAGACCCTGTAACTCTGGTATCGGGAAAGTGAGTGCTGACGCATTCAAATCGATATTTCGGTAATTTCGAAACGGCGCTGAACTCCAACAATAGCCAACAATCAAAAACCTGTTAGACTTCTTCCTAAGTGTAGTGTCATTGGGATCATGAAATTTCGGCAAGTTTATGTTTCAACATAATCCCACACTTAACAAAACCAGTTTTGATACACATTCTGTTTGTAAAGAACGAGTTCCTTCACTTTATATCAATTTTGCAAAGTGCAAAATTGATATTTCCAAACATGTTATATTTAGGCTGATGTCTTTGCTTCTTGTTAATGTTATAGGATTTTGCATGGTCATTGTTGAGAATTTTGTTTAAGCTTATCATGGTAGTCTAAATGGCAAGTTGTTGTTAAAGGTGTTTCATGCTCCTTTTCTAAGCCCCTTTACTTTTATCTGTCTAAAACTAATATGGATTTAATGTCTACTTTTTTTTCTAGGTACTCACTTTGTGATAGTCTACTCCATGTTGGCATTGAACGAGCGCGAAATCTGGCTGCCCTCTCTATCCCAGAGAACTGTTCTGTGTGAGTAGACATTTCCACTTTACTTTCTTTGAAATAGCATAGGAATGTGTAGATAATGATTTAGTTGATCTCTCAATGTTGCAGACATATCAAGGCTGCCCTTCTTCCCTCATCCTCTCCAGCAACACTGGCTTGCTGTACAAAATCTGTGGCTGACTTACGAAAGCCTACATTTGGAGAGAATTTCCCCTTGTCTGTTCCACTTAGCAAACTATGCGCTAAGACCCTTCAGGTCCATGTTTGGTGTGCAAGTAACTTTCAGCCAGAAGAATGCTTGGTATGTCTTAATAGTTGACACTACACTTATATATGCACTAAACCTTCAAATAGCACCTTCTTCTGTATGCCTCTAATTTTGTTACTTGTTTTAGGGCTGTGCACAAGTTAGCCTGGCAGATTTCAACCCGGATACTGTTTCAGTGAAGTGGTATAATATTCTGAGCTTTCGCTTCATGTCGCCCAGCAATCTCAACAATGCGTCTTCTAGCAACAACTCAGCAAATTCAAACCCTGTCTTGGGGACTGTCACAGAGCACAGTTCTCAGCAAAAAGAGGAAAGCTCCGATGAATCAACCATAATTTCCAGTCAAACATCAACTCTTACTAGAAGTCAAGGTACACATACAAAATCATACGAAATTTTATTTGGTAAATGATAGCATAGGTAGTGATGTTTTCCCTTGTTTCCTGGAGAGACTGTGAGTTTAATCATTTAAATCTACTCTAGGCAATCCCACGGTGTGTACCAGACTAGATGAGCTTGCTGCCTGCCTGCGAAGTGAAGAAGAAGAAATCGAGGATGAGGAATGTGAAGACACAGTTCAAAATGATAGATTAGACCTGGCGATTCCCACTGAAACATTAGACCAAGTGCCAGAGGTCTGTGAGATTGACACAGAAGACAAAGAAACCAACACTGAATGTGTGTTTCTACCTGAAAAAGGCAACAAGCGACTAGAGGAATGCAGTAGAACAGCAATGGTGATTAAACGTTCTCAGACTTTCTCACCAAGTGCTGCTGTTTCTAAATCTCAATACGTTTGCAGAGTAAGTAGTCATTATTGTGTTAAATTATTTAATCTACTTAGTTCTGTTTTCTTTTGAAAGTTGTGTTCTACAACATTTTCTTAAATTTTCAGCTAAATCGCAGTGACAGTGACAGTGCAATGCCATTATACCGTAGACCTAGCTGTTCAAGTGGCCTCAGTAGGCCATTCCAACGAAATTCAGTTGAGCGCCGCTCTCTTAGGTGGAGGCGGTCACCATCTTCCTGCTCACAATTAACCTCTGCCCATCCATCGAGTCATCACGATCGAAGCCAATCTCATTCCACTGCTCCCCGCACTTCACTGGATCTGGAACTTGACCTGCGAGCCCAGCACACGCGTTTGGAAACCTTAAAAGATGAGCTAACACGATTAAGAATGTTGAAAACTCAGCTTGAGGAAGCTCGCTCCCGTGGGGATAGCGAACTAGCTGCCTGGGTTCTGGAAGATAAGCAGTTCCAAAACCTCATTGCTCAGGTATGTCAAACAATTCTATGGATGTAAATGCTATCAGTTGGTATTGGTATTATGTGATGATGTAAGTTATTGAATCTCACGTAATTCTTCCTTTTTCTGAACTCTCAGGTGGAAAGTGGTAAGAATAGTAAGAATCTAGATGACCGGAAAGTTGAAAAGCTGCTAAATAAGACAAGCAAGGAAATTTACAAGCTACGCAAGAGTAAGGCAGGCGTGGGAAGGCCTGATGTTATTTCATTCAAGTAAGTTGACTTAATTGACTAAATTAAAATTTAGTTCTATCTTCTGTCACCTGGCCCTTTACTGAGATTTATTGCTGTTTTCAGGCAAAAGATGGCATTCTTCACTCGGGTCAACCTTACAGTCCCTATGTTGCCCTCTGACGAAGGGACTTTACATGCTGATGACTTAGATGAAAGTCGGTCAGAGAGTAGTACACTCAAGAGAGGAACCTCTTTGGGCGCAGAGGAAGAAGAGGATGAGGAGGAGGAGGAGGAGGATGCTGAGGAGGAGGACCAGGTTGAAGATTGTGATTGTAGTAATAGTGCTGAAGCTACTGAAAGGCAAGTAGAAGGCCAAGAAAGTAAGGACCCTACAGAGGGAGAAAGATTTGAATATGTTGTGGATCGAGTATTTGGAGTGGAAGTGTAAACTGTGGATGTTATAAGCAAGTTGTCTTCTCTGTGATGTGGTGTCTGTCTGAGGCTCTGCAGCTGGTGCTTTAAAGATTGCTCAAATCTTGCAGATGGCACTGATTTGAAATGGGCTATTAAGAAGTTGTGCTATTTCTCTTCAGGTCAATTATGTGACTTTCAGTCACAATCGGGGAAAAAAAAGCACTCCAAAGTTGTGGTGCATAACACTAAATTGAATACAAGTTCGTAGTTTTTATCATGTGATTTGTCATATCCTTTATGTAATTTTTACCCCCTGTAATGTAAAGACCTAGTCTGGACTTCCTTGGCAGAATACTTCAACTTTTGTTGATCTTTTCTGTTGAGTCTATTACAGTTTAGATTCACTTTGATGTGTTCATTTTCAAGCAAGGCGCTTACATGGAATTGCTTAATGTGAATGCTCTGAGTGTAGGGAATTTGGCTGGGCATGGAAAGTTCATCTGTACGATCTGTCAGTTCTGGTCTCCTACAATTAATAACAATTTTTCATTTACATCCCTCTCTTTCTGTTTCACTATTTTTATTTAATTTTTTTATTATTTTTTAAAGTGTGTCATCTTTAAAAACACTGTCAGTTCTATAGAATATCAGACCATGGCCCATTGTTTAATGTGATAGAACGTTAATTAGTGATTTCATTATGCAAATACATGACTTAAATCATAATCTGACACAATATAAACTCTGGTGCTATTTTCATCTTCCACTTTTAAATGTTATATTTTTTATAAAGTTTTAGGATATTTTGCAGGGCTAAATCTATCTAATATGGATTGATGAATTTAATTTGTGTATTTTATTGGTTATGTAATATTTATCTAATTTTCTAAAAAGACAGTCAGGGAAGATTTTATTATTTATTATATGTAAATACTAGAACACCTGCACCTTTTTTTAAAGTACTATTTGGTGCTTTCTGTTTGAAGTCCTGATATTTCTTGTTGTTCTCTCATTCAAGTATGTAGGATTCTAAGTGACCAATCCTCCATTTTGCATCTAGTATATCAGTTTTCTATCTTTATAGCAGTTCTGTGGCACACAGCTGATAAATGGTGCTCGTTTGCCCACCGATATTATCTTTTCGTACAGTATTTATTGCTTTGCATCATGTTAGCTCAATTTTAAAAAAGCTAAACATTACTATTTTTATCTGCTGGAATGAAAGCTCATACCTCGGTGCTATATTAACCCAATTGAGCATTTGTGATATTTCTGTATTAGCAGCTTCTTCAGAAGTCTTACTTTTGTCTGCCTTTTCTTTTATGTGACCTAAATCTATGATTGTCTAGAATGCAGTGTTTTACATTGCTATGTGCCATTGAATAGCTCTGTCAAGCTCATGTTGTTATACGTGCGACTTAAATTTTGCTACAATAATTTTGTAACGTTTTTGCTGAGGGCATGTCATTCTAAACTAGGATCTATCAAACTCAGATGTTCCACAAGTCAGGTGTCATTACTGCACTTTGCCTTTGTTTTCAATTTTGTACTTTAAACAACTGCTTTAACACCTAAAGCAGGTGATGAGGTACTGAAAAGACTAAGTTAACTTATATAAATCTACTGCTGTCTAAACTCAAAGTTTTTGATGAGTTGTTTTTGTACAAAGTCTATTAAAGTCCCAACACCCCTTTGGCAGAGTTTAAAAATAGTCTTACATACTTTGTCAGTTTAGAGTTAAATCTGAGAAACACTTGCATGATCTAGTTTTTGTAAAAAGTTTTTGTAAAACTGTGCACAGGTGTGACATCTGACATTTGCCTAGTTTGGGAATACCCGAATACTTTGTATTGAAAAGTTAATTATAATGGTGTCCAGAAATTTTTGCAATATTCTTCTCATAATATTTTTCTCCTGCAGGTTTTAGTGTCAGTGGTCAGTGTGAATTAACAGCTAAAAAACTAGTAGGGTGTTATTGTACTCAATTTTCCCCATCAAAACCAGGTTCCTTTGGGAAGAATATGTAAGATGCATGTGGGGACTAATAATTAATCATGCAGCCCTTACTACTTCTGCATCTTGGCACTGTGAGATATTTAAATGCAGTTGGTTATGTATAGCAAGGACTGTTGCCCTGCAGTCTAATTGGTCGCAAATTAACTCTGAGATGAGATAGGTCATTATACATAAAAATTATAGGGCATTGCTCAAATGGTATACGTAAGTTAGTAGGGTTGTGCAGATTTTAAGTACAAACCACAATCTGGCTGTTCTCTAGAGAGCTGCCTCAAATGCCATCATTGTTTGCTTCTAAATAATTTAACGTGTACAGTAGAATTTTACTTGTTATTTAATTTTCATAGTGATTATTATTGTGCCTGTTAATCTGTCAATATTTATGTACAGACATCATTGTATAGATCAAATTTTTTGATAGATTTCAATATGTTTTATTGTTTTTGTGAATCATTCAGTTGTAAGGTTACAAGTTTGGGATTTTTGTACCGATGAAAACAAATGGTTATGTGCCTACGTCTTCCTTATAAATAGGCCTCAGCAATTATTATAGTACAAGTAATCTCATCTCTAAAACTTTCTCTTACACTCTTTGTTTCACTTCATTGCTGAGAAACCATATTTCCCTTCTCAAAATTTGTTGTCTTTGTTTGATAGCCAACATGGAAAAATGGAGGTAGAAAGATATACGTGGCTTGGATGCCTTTATCTCCATTATCCTCTTTTATTAGGGTCATTCAGAGGGCTGCGTGGTGCTAAAGAGGAATCAAAGCATGAAAAATCTGTAAGGACTAATGTCTGAATCATTTTTTTATTTGTGTAAAAAAAAATGGTTTTTGTTTTGATGTGGACATGGTTAATCATGGATGGTATTTCTTTGTTTTAAAAAGGTTATATCATTCTAGTGTTGGGCATCAAATTGTATTATATGTACAAATTTATACTGCTGTCATCATGTTTTTCCATAATCAATTTGAAATGTATAAGACTTTATTTAAGATATAAGATCCGATGTGTTATATGAATCAGCAATGGCATTGAATAGTGCTGTTCTGATTTTAAAAATTCTAGTTTGGTACAGTTGACTGTTGAAAATAGAAACATAATTTATGATTAAACAAAGTATTTTTTACAAAAGTGACTTTTTTTATTCCTCTTACTTTCCTAATATTTTTTCTATTTACAAATTAGACAATTATCAAATCTCATACATCTAGGGACGGTTAAACTGGGTTGATGGTCTTGCAGGTCCTGGTTGTGGTGGATTTGAGTGGACCAAAGAACTTGCAGATATTGGAACTGCCCTGTTTGATGGTGGGTCAGAATGACGATGGCCATGATACAACAAGTGAGTATGTGGATGTCGTTGGATTATCCTATGAGGGGCCCTTTGTCAGGACTCATGAGGTTGGGGGACATATCCAATCCGCTCACGAACAATATCTTGTTTTGATCTTGCAGGGCCTTCCCATGCAGTTGTAACAGCAGTACCTTTTTTAGCTTCTGTTTCTTTACGCATTGACTCATATTCCTTGAAAAGAGGCAGGAGTTAACATAGCTAAGCAGCATGCAAAAACATTCGTTTCAACAATGATCCAGAGACTCACCTGCAAATCTTCAATTTTCAGTACAATACGAGTAGGACTGCGACGAATCATATTTTCTGAAAGTGACAGTTCATTTTTTCTTGATCATAATAACCTACAAAATATAGACGGAAAAGGGAAGACACTCTACAATTACCTTTTGTTTTAAGCAAAGGGGAAAATTGGTGAAATAGGAAAGCCACTAAATGAAAATGCAAGGTGTTTACATTCAGCAAATCAGACGAAATGTTCAAGAATCAGCAGGAATTAAATAGGAGGAACAATAACAAAAGAGAAAACTCGGATTGGACGACAGGAGGTCGGTGTCGGGGAGGGGTGGGGGGAGGGGGGAACCAAGCAGCCAAGTCACCAGAGGGCGCTCGAGTCGCCAGAGACCGCCCGCCACAAGTTCAAATCGTCAAAAATCAAAAATCACAAAGGTGAGAGGTTTTGAAAAGGTCGACATCGTAGATCGTAGCGTCGATGAGGAACTAGGGATGGAAAGAACAAACAAGGGTAACCGATTATTCGAACAAAGTAGATAGTTGCACCCCGATTAATCGGTGAAAGCGGTTCTTTTAATAAGTAAAATTCGAACAAATAACCGAATGACCGGTGAAATTTTGAGTTCCAGCACCGATTAACCGAACAAAAATATTACCTTTCCCGCAACACCACCGCACCATGGAGTCAGAGACGAGCCGAGCAGAGCAGAGCCCAGATCAGCCGAACTGAGCCGAGCCGTCCGCTGAGAGACCTATGTGTCTGATCACATCACATAACATTACTTCACTTCCCTCTAGCACGACATGGTTTGGCAAGATGGGGATAATAGATACCACATACCATTCAAATATAATAAATTTCAAATTATATTTTTAATAAAAAGGACTTATTTTGTGATGTGATGTGTCTGATGTGTCTATTGTGGATGCACCTCTACTCAAACAATAGTAGCATTGGCAGGTGATTTAGACATTCTCCATCCTTAGGAATCATATTGCTGGTAACAGCTTGCTCCTACAACACCAGCTGCTACGACTTCTTTAATGGCACTAGAAGACAGGCCTCTCATGTAAGTATAGCCATTTTGGTAGGGAAGATAGGGACGAAATTACACCATACCTCATAGAAAAGGGTTAAGAACGAGCTGCTCTTCTATATATGTGTTTGATAAGTCTTGCTTCTTGTTACAATTTACGGTCGAGAAGTAGTTTAGGTCCACAGGGGGACTCTAATGTGCTCCCACTCAAGGCAAAGAACCACTCGGCGGCTGGTCTGGAGGTCGGCAGTGACATGCACAACCCCTGTCACTTTGAAGCAAATTAATTTTTCAGAAAAATGCTGTTAAACTGCAAAAGCCTTATCAGCACACACTGGTTTGTACATAGGAACAAGCATGACAACCACTGGCACTTAAGAGAAAAATCTACTTGGCTGAAAATAAAAACCTACAAACACGGGCTATTAGGCAATTATAAGACATGTTTTATTTTCTTTTGCCTGACTATTCTTTCAAATGTTACAAATGTCAGTAAACAAGTTCCAGCACAAAGATGGTGTGAACAAATTTTAGTTTGCTTGTCAAGTTATGAATAAATTAACTAAATTTTGATATGCTATTGGTAAAATTGTTTTTCACTCTTTTAAAAGAGGAACTTGAGCATTTTCCAGTGTCTTACTCTAACAATAAAATATGCACTTATTAGTAAACATTACAGGAACAAAGAGTTATCACAGAAAAATACCTCTACTCTACATTCAGCAGGGGAGAGCCTACCTTCAGACTAGTGCACAGTTAGGACAAAATAAGTCTTCAAAACATCTACGACAAAGGTCAGTAGAGGTATTCTGCACTGACATTAGATCTAAGAACAATACAAACAAAAGCATTCATTGAGCACAGGGGAAATCAGTTGACAAGATCAAGATCTAGGAACCAATATACAGAACCATTCCCGATGATCAGCCATGTAGTTTGCAGAAAAGAACTGAATTCTATATGTAACAAAAACTATATTTAGATTATATGAGGAAAAATGTACTAATAGACAGAATCAGAAAATGTTTAAGAGTAATACCAGGAGTAAAACAACTAAAAGGGGTAGGAGATAATATTCACAGTTTCTGAAAATTTATTTCAGACTGCATATTTGCTTCAATAGTCAGACTGAAGTTAATTCTGCATGAATCCGTCGATACATATAAACAATTTGGCTAGCAAGAATAACTGAAGTAATTGAGAGCCATCCACATCCCCACATCTAATGCATCATCAAAAAAGATACTGTATTAGAAAAAAATCAAAAGTTCTATACATGGAGAGAGCAATAATTAAAATTTAAAAAAATATTTATATCATTAGTTCACAAAAACATTAAAAGTTTTGGTGAGGAACCATCCATAGGATGAATTCTTCACAATCGTTACATTTAAAATGGACACAAACTTCATTGCGGTAAAACTTTCATACACATAGTACATATCACACAAAAGTAATCAGATCAAAAGCCAAAAGTAATCAATAAATGTCCATAGAACAATAGCTTCACAACTGAAATACAGAATTTAAGAACTCCCGTAGAGAGGGATAAATGCATCTGTACAAGAAGAGTTTTGAGGCGAAAAGGATAGCACATCAAAGCCGCATCAGTAGAAAAGAGCAGGAAATCATTTTTTTAAGTAGTACACTGCTTAAAAATCAAAAGAATCAAGAATAATAAATTGTGAAATCCTGGCATTACCATGATCAAATTTCAATCTCATGTTAAAAAAGCAGACCCTAATTTTCATCCTGATTATTACAAGCATAGGGAGAATGAGAAAGCCTTTGAATTTCCAAGTCAGCCTCAAATTCTGTTTCAGTTTCTATCCCATCTGAATCCGAATCAGACACAACATCAACACCATCCTTATGAAGTAGAGTCACTTTTAGAGCACACCACATAGCTGTTCTTGCCTGACGAGAACTGCTAGACAAGTCTTGAAGGCTTGAGGCCAATGCTAATGTATCTGCTAACGTTTCAGATGTCTTACTAAACTTTTCAATCATCATAAAATTTTACTTGAAAGTATCACATTTAATTTACATACCTTTGTCATCTGCCATAAAGAACATTGCATGTCGGCTACTCGAATTTATGAGTTCCTCTCTTCTTTTTGTTTGAACCTTTTTAATAGATTCCAGCCAGGCTTCCATTGATTTGCGTATGCGTGGATGAATTGGAGCACCTCGTAGACGTTCCATTTTGGCAATTAAAGTTATAACCTGTAAGAAGAAACAAAGGAAGGCCAGGGGAATCATTTATGGTCTCTGGAATTTGAAGAGAAACAACAGTACTTGATACTATACCCTTCCGTGCTCCCGGTACTGATCAACAATCAATCGATCAACACGAGATGGAGAGAGGGGAAGTCTAGGGATAGGTATGTTGTTGGAAGATGAAATTTTCTTTCCAGGATTGTGCCTTGCCAGATCCGCTTCAGTCTTTTTTCGCTCTTTCTCTAAGCTTTTAAACTGGGTGTAGCATTCCTCAAGTCGGGCATGCAGCTCATTAGATGGCCCTGTTTTCCTGCTGCATGCACAAAGTTACATTATTATTCTTCAACCATCACAAAGAAATCATAGTCATTCTAGTGAACATTACCTCATTCTAAACCCAGATCCTGCAATTGGAGGATTATTCAATAGGGCAGGATGAGGTGCAGCATTTTCAAAAAAGGGAGGAAAATATGACATAGAATGTCTTCTGTTTAAAAGTTCAGCATACAAAAAAGGATCTATTGCAGTAGGTGGTATAAAAGGAACCTGAGAGTAGTGGACAGGATGGTGCATTGTCATTGCAACTGGGTTGGGATGTGGGTGTTGGAAGCGAAAAGGAACTGGTCCACTAACGTTGTTTCTGTGATTAGTGATAGCCCTACTAGCATTATTGTGAGCAACATTATTGTTAGAAATGTGGCTGCAATTATTGTTAAAATGGAGATGAGACTTGGGTGGGGTTTGGTTGTTGAGATGTCTACAGTCATCCTGTTCTCTTTGAAATTCCATTGCACAATGAGATTGAACTCCAGCCCCCTGGTAGAAAAATACAATGAAGTCATGTTTACCCAGGAGTCTTTTTGTATCAACGATCAAGAAAATTTTAATGATTTGAAGAACACTAACTACTTACCCAACCTTGATGATAAGGCTTCTCAGATGGGCTATGGGAATAAGATATTGGAGAATGATCAGAATTCTTCTTGTTAGAGGAAGCAAAGCTCAAGTCCACCCCAAAGTCATAATCTGAAGTATCTGATGACATCTAGAGAAGAGAAAGAAAGAGAAAATTTAAGCACCAGTACCAGTACTATTTTCAATAAAAGTGAAATATCATACCACAAAATACTGACCCCATAGCATGTTGAGGTTTCCAAATAACTTGGAGAACTTGTGATGGAGTTAAGATAATCCTGAAGCTGTTCAGACAACACCTCATTTCTGGGTGAAGTTATACTCAGAATGCTGTTACTGTCTAAAATATTGAGTCACATTTAAAAAAAAAAAAAATAAAAAAATAAAACCAGTTAAGATAAGACTGCATATCATAGTTATAAACCAAAGTGGAGAGAACAAATAAGACAACAAGATACAAGAACAGGGTTCACACCGGATCCTAATTTTCATTTTCCCTGACTTCCAGATGGAAAAATCGCGTTTTTCCCTGACTTTTGGGGGCGCACAAGAAACCAAAAGGGCAAGCAAAAGGTGAATAATTAAGGCAAATATTACAAGTGAAAATAAAAAATAAATCTTTCACCCAATCTTCGGATTTTTCCCCGACCTCGATCGAATTTCCCTGACTTTTCCCAGATTTCCAGAACGTTTTCATTTTCCCTGACTTTTCCCTGACTTCCCTGGCCGGTGTGAACACTGAAGAAAAATGAATTTTAAAAGACAAAAAATATTTATTAAAGCTAGATTAAAAAAATAAATTCTGACCTGAATCGTTTAAACTACTGGTTAAACTATTTTCAAAGTAACTATTCTGAAAGACATTCGTTCCAGTTCCATATCTAAAAGAAAAAGTTGAAAAATCAATTAATTTGAGGAGGCATTTAACAAACAGCAAGAATTGATTAAGCAAACAACTGCACCTGCTGGTTGCAAGCTGGTTGTCTTCTTCCAGCAGTTTGTCGACCAAATCATACATCCTCAGAGATCCCTCTTCCTCCTCAGTCTGCAAACACAGAGAAAGCATGTACCCAGCGACATCCACAACAAACACTCCAGTGACCAACTAAGGTAAGAACAAGTAACAGGTGATAAGACTGACAGATCGCAAGGGCAGGGGCGCTGAGCTGGCTTCAGACAGTCCCGACCTGGCACAAGTTCATCGTCCTAAGCTACAACCGCCGCTGCAACCGCGACCCGCCCCAGCCCCTCCTGTCCTACTTCCCCCTGGGGTGAGGGGATTACGCGACCGCAAGGGCTCAAGCGCCGCCATCCGTCGCTCGGCAACTTGGCGAAACCAGTAGGGTGATTCCGCACATCGGTCAATGGGAGGTAGACGCCGTCCTCTCTCTCCCACCCAATGGCAGTGCCTCACGAGTGCGACAAGGACAGAGGTACGAAAGTCCCATGCGGAATCAGCCTACTGCGGGAGATCTTAAAGCGCTTCTGCAGACTGCGGGTCAGAAGAGCGCTTTGCTCGATCTCCTCATGGGGTGCGCCGCATAGGCAGGAGAGAGAGATGGAGAGCGGAGAGAGCGCTCTTCTCCACCAGACTCAGCAGAGCGATTCCGAAGATCGCTTTCATACTTGGGTCCTCGTCGCACTCATGGGACACCACCATGGCCAGCATAGGGCACCGCTGTAGGTGCAACAAAGACGGAGGGATGAGAGCGATCTTCTGAATCAGTCGGCAGTCTGCTGGCCGTCGTTGCGGCGCCTGGCGAGCCACTCCCGGGCCCTGTCGACTGATTCAGAAGATCGCTCTCGCACCCCCGTCCTTATCGCACTCATGAGGACATGCCACCCCCAACATGGGGCACCGCCATGAGTGCGACAAGGACTGGGGGAAGAGAGCGATCTTCTGAATCAGTCGGCAGATAACAGCTTACACCCTATGCTCACTGCGAGTGCCCAGTGCGAGATTGAGGTTAAACCCTGCCCTACCCTACCCTACCGCGGCCCGGCCCGGCCCGGCCCGGCCGGCCCTCGGCCATAACCACTACTCGCACTCACCGGCAGTCCGTTGCAGGGGCGGGGACTCTGGCCCGGGCTCCTGCCCCGCGCGTCCCCAGGGCGGCGCAGATGGCTCATGAGGGCGAGGACGACTCTACGCGACACGGATACGACCGTCACGACCCCGTCCAGGCCCGACCCGGCTCATGGCAGCAGCAGCAGCGCCTCGGACATGAGCGCAGACCCCCTCTGGCCTCTGCTCCGCGGCGCGCACTCCACTCCACCGCCTCGCCCGTGCTCGCCCGCTACTGACACCGACACCACCGCCACCGCTGCGCTGCCCCTCCTGCCGCTTACCGCCTGCCGCCCTGCCGCCGCGGCCGCCGCCCCCCATGTCGTCGCCGGCCTCCTCCGCCCTCTGCCCCCCGCGGCTCGCGGCGCGCCTGCCCCCCACCCCCCCCCCACCCCGAGCCCCTTCTGTCCTGCGTGTGCCCCGGTCGCGTGGCGCCCATCCGCACCCTGCCGACTGATTCAGAAGATCCCTCTCGTACCCCCGTCCTTCTCGCACTCATAAGTCCATGCCACCTCCAACATGGGGCACCACCATGAGTGCGACAAGGACTGGGGGAGGAGAGCGATCTTCTGAATCAGTCGGCTGCAGGGCGATTCCGCACGGCCATTTCGTCTCTCTATCCTTGTCGCACTCACGGGGCGGGTCCATAAGGAGCGAGAGAGAGGACATTACAGAACGATACCCTGAATCCGCCTGCTGCAGATCCTCTCAAGGGCGGGCTGACCGGCTTTGCGCAGCACAGCGTTTGGTAATGTCCTCTCTCTCGCTCCTTATCGGCGTACCTCGTGAGAGCGACAAGGACAGATGGAGGAAACCACTGAGTGGAATCACCCTATGTTCTGGCGAGAATCAACAGAACGCTCTCATGGGGTGCGACCACAAGGAGCAAGAGAGGACACTTCTACTCAAACGCTGAACGGAATCACTCTGAGCACCGCGCCAAAGCCCGAGCTTGCCACCCAGCCTCGTCCGCGGCCGCCGCGCCAGCCGGCCCAGCCCTGCAGTACAGCCCCAGCGGGGTGGGGCGGGGCGGGGCGGGGAGGAACGGGGCGGTCTGAAGCAGAGATGAACCCACCGCGAAGGGTAAGTTACCTTACTCTTGAAATGGGGGCACACTGATTGGAGGGTTGTATTGTGATTAGAAGGAAAATTTGACCAAACTTTTAAGAAAGCTATACATTACTGGCACCAATTCGATATTTTGCAATTTAAAAATGCTTAACATAGATTTTTACCGAAAAATCATGTGACTGGATAGTGATTGGATAATGATTGTTAGAACGCAGGGTGTACACTAGTTGGAAAAGGTGAGGTACCCCTCGACCCTGAGGGCCTGAGGCGCGAACGCCCAAGGTCCGACCCATTGCGCCGACCGTGAACCAAGCGTTCCGCAAAAATCGGCAGGACGACAGGACGGACGAGTAAATAATCTATTACACCTTGACGACGAGTGGTGGGGTGGGGTGGGGCGGGGCGGGGCGTTCTACCCTCCGCATTTCGAGGTCGACGCCGGCCTCACAACCTCGGCTGACCTTGACCTTTCTCCTGGCATCGGATAGGCTCCAGAGTCGCACATACATTCCATCTCCGCAACCAGACGAGAGATACGGGGGCGTGGAAGTGGAATGGTGATCGCACCCTGTCCAGGGGAAGATTAAGGTCCGACTGACAGGGAGGGGGGGGGGGGTCCTTCCGGATGCCTACATACAGGGCTTTTGTAGCACACTTTGCCTACCTTTCAGGCGGCTGTCTAGAGGCCACAGAGGGGGGGGGGGGCGATCGCGCGGCTGACCGTGTCAGCTGTCGTCCCCTAAATTTGTGATTGTCGACCTGGACTGCGCTGCGCCGCGCCTCCGGGGGCGCCGCGCGCAGCGGGCGATCGCGTGCGTGTCCGAGGACTCTCAAGTATTTATTGACCATCCGCGCGCTTGAGCCCTGAGCCGACCCGCGGACAGGGACTGCGATTATCGATGACTATCAATGACTATCGATTTCGCGCCGCGCTGCTCCCAGGCCACTCAGTCCGTCCTGACAGTGGGTCCCACCGCTGCTCCATGCAGTCCAGCGCAACGTGCGCGCGCCGCGGGCTGCATACGTCCAGGGGGCAGCAGCGGGGAGAGCAGCAGGCTGTCCTTGTCGCACTCATGGGGCCCCGCCATCCCCTACATAGGTCAGCGCCACAGGTGCGACAAGGACGGAGGTGCGAGAACGATCTTCGGAATCAGACAGGTGCCCGCGGCCGTCCCCGCGTCCTGCAGAGCGATATTCAGGTGCGCGCACTCCTAGGCGCACTCCGTGAGTGCGAGAGAGCCAGATGGCTCTCACACCCTCGGCGACCCTCGGCAGACGCCTTGAGAGCGAGAGAGACAGAGCAGGGATTGCGAGCGCCGGAATCGCTCTGCTGCCGCCTCATTCCAAATATCGCTCTCGTACCTCCGTCCCTGTCGCACCTAAGGCGGAGCACTATGTTCGCGATCTTCGGAATCAGACGTCCGTACTAGGCGTTTCAGATACTATGCAGCAGTCTTGCAGGTCTGCCAGCCCAGAGGGCCACGGCACCTGACGGCTTGAGTGGGTAGGCAAACCCGGATACCGTTACATGTATTTCGTCTCTCTGTCCTTGTCGCACTCACAATGCACGGCCCGGCCAAAAGGGACGAGTGAGAGGACACCACTAAACCCCGCGCCGGGCGGGGTAAGGTTGAACAGGTTCGTGAAAGCTCATCACGCGTAGGGAAACCGTCTATTTTTTTCCTGGATAACATACTGAGTGCCCACGCCCACCTAGCAGCCCGGCAAGTCAAGTTTGAAACAGATCGGAAACAGGTACAAGATCTCATCTGTTCGTCAAAAGACGCCTTTGGAACTCGCACTTCACAAGTTTTCTTCGCAAGAGCGAGGATGATGAGGCTTCGTCTTTCAGTAATCTCTGACATATTTCTTGACTGTTAAGACCGTTGCTTGCTGCTATGTAAATTTCATAGTGAATAAGCAGCGGCGCAAAATAAAAACTGTTCAAGGTGGTTTTAAGCTCGGTTTTAAGGCAGTCCGCAAAGAGTCTCGGCCTTACACTCAGCGTCTCGTGTCCGCCTATGTCCGTTAAATATTTTTCGACGCTTTTGTTGTCACTCAAGTTCGTCCGAAGGTAATTGAAATGTAAAACAGTGCATGTTTTCTACTCTTTCAGACAAACTATTGACGAAAATCCACAGACGTAGGCGTATATACATCGAAAATGTTGAGTGTAAGGCCACCTTAAGTGATTTCAGAAACACTCGCAAGAAGACTGTCTTGAACGACTTTGGCGCGGCGGACCCCATTTGAACCGTTGCGGCGGGTGGCCGCCGCGGCCGCAGGGGAGGGTTATGGCGCCACCCACTTAAAACACTCACCTTCCAGAGCGTGTACAACCTCTCGCTGCGCTGCAGGCTCCCCATGGTCACGTCCTCCTCCAGGATGTTGTTCTCTGCAGACGCGGCTCTTGTCTACGCGGGGCGGAGCGGCGCGGGCGGGTGCCGGCACGGGAGTGGAGCGAGCGTTGCGCGCGGCAGCGGGGCGGGCGGCGCGGCGGGCTCGTGATGGTTGTTGTGTTGTGATCGCGTGCCGAGCCGAGCCGAGCGTGCGCGCCACGCGCCTTTGCCTATCCGCGGACGACAAGTAGTCCGTCGTCCACTTCTTCACCGCGACAGCAACGCCACCAGGAAGCCACCCTGGCCGCGCCGCGGGGAAGGGCGGTCCTTGCGCGCTCTCCTGCCCCGCACTGACCTCTGGCCTGCTCCGCCCCAACAACAAGTGGGCAGATACGAAGGACACAGCGGACCGCTTCAATCGCGGCGCAAGGATACACATGCAGCCGCGGAGCGGCGGGAGTTTTAATTTACACACAAGATTTCGTTGGGGTAAAAATTGTAATTAATGCAACACCAATAAACAAAGAATATAAATTAAAAATATAGTAACAAAAATGAGTCGACATGTGTAAAAGAAGATTACATTACGGGAACAGTTGAGTTTGTTGAGCAAGATCATAGAGGGGAGTAAGAATTGGTTTCGAGTGGAGGCATTTGTCGCCGAGCGTAGGGTGTGAGGTCCAGTAGTCCAACAGCTCCTGCATCATTGTTTGCCCCAGCATTGTAGTTGACTTGCGGCATATCCTCATCGCTTCGCTCTATAAACGTTTTGAAAAGAATAACATTTGTTAGTGTCCTGGTTTAAAAGAATTTTGGATTTTTCTACGTAGTGACTGAACAGTACCTTGATATGGTTTACAACCCTGAGCGGTCTACATTCTGGCAACTCTGAAGACTGAAGATTCTTGCTTAATTCGAAGGTTTCTTTGAGTTCTTTCACTCCATAATAGTTCAAAGCCTGCGACACTTCAGTCAAAAATGCTGTTTGATCATCTGCACAGAAACAAATACTGATCACAAAAGGTGCACAACATTAGGAACTCATCAGCACTTGACCAATATAAAATTAAAAACATTTACCACGGATTTCAATTTTAAAGCCATTTTTAAAAATAAAATCAGCAGATATCACTTTAGTTCCTCTTAATGGATCTTTAATGTAAGGTAATGAGAGGAGAGTGTTCCAGGCCTCCTCACCTAAAATTCTGAATGTACAACAGTTTAAAATTGTCACATTTTCTGCAGTTAGAATTTTTATAAATATATTTAAAGAAAAAAAATAAAACCTACATTTGATCTAGCTGTTGCCATGGATTCAAAGGATTTGTCAAAAGAGCATGAGTGCATAAAAGTCGATGGTTAATTACTACCTCTTGCAATCTGCTATGATTCAAAACAAGTATTTCTGTATTCTGTTTACAAATCCATGTACCACTAGGTTCTAACTGTCCAATAAGACAAATATTAGAGTCCTCCTGCCTGAAAGAAAACAAAATACTGGTAAGTATTTACAGACAGCATTTTTTGAAAGGCAGCTCAGTAAAAGCAATACCATCTAATGGAGAGGGTTGCATTTCTCAACTTCATCTTAATATCATTCATGTCTATTTTGCTTGATACAACCTTCCTATGAGGTCTATTTTTATTCACTCTTGACTGACTGGGAAATGTTTTCTTTATTCCATTTTTATCAGGGAGTTTCTTCACCCAGTCCAATTTACTTTTATGACTTTCGGCAGTTTTCCACACCTAAAATGGAAAAGGGTGGGAGAGTTTACTTCATTTGAAATATGGAAGGAAAAACTTAAATAATACTATAATACCTTTTTAGTTGTAGCTGTTGCCCTTGCCAATTCTTCATAATGCTCTCTTTCCTCAGTTGACAGACCTTGCCATTTTTGAGCTAATATTGAAGCTACACTTGTGAAGGAAATGCCAGGATTTTCCAAGATAACTGAAAACAATTAGTCGGTTAGACATAAATACAAAATGTATAACAAACATACCAGTGAATGTAGCACACCACCTACTTTGAGGACGAATTTCACGGGCAAACTTGGTGAAAGCAGAAAGCTCTTTCCTCCCCATTTGACTGCTTACACTGCTGTCCATTCCCGGAGATATTTCATACCCCCTAAAATTTCAGTACCGAGAAATTACATTCAATGAAAAGTAAAAATAATTCCTTAAAAATATTGTTTCAATGGATTGATTAAAATGTGGAAACAACTGGGAATTTGGAAACAAACCTAGAACTTTTTGGGGCTGTTACTGGTTTTGGACTTTTGTTTGGACTCTTTTTTGGAGGTTCATTTATTGTATCCCATTTAGGGCTATTACTTTGTTGGATATTAGAGTTTGGTTTTTCAAGTCGTCCAAATATAAGAGGAGACTGTCTTCCAGCCAGCACACATGATCCCTGATTAAGAGAAAGAATGATTTTGGCAATTTGCATACAGTAAGATATTGCGCCCTTTGCTTTGCAAAACAAGCCTACCTTTACAAGTTCTTCATTCCCAAAACCAACATGACCCATACTCCAGGCCTCAGAACCAATAAGATCAGCGGAAGGCGGTTTCATGCCATTTTGTGTTGATGTTATAGGCCCACTTTCCAGATCATCTAAAACTCCATTCAGATCTATGAGTTCTTTATCATTCACATCATCCCACAACTCTTGTAAGTCAGGTTTTGATGGCTGCTTTTCAACATCTTGCTTATCTGGTACACATTCCTTTTCTGCATGACTACTATCACATGCATTCTCATCCAAGCCATTTGTTTGGGGAAGTGAATCAAGAAGCTTATTGGACTGAATGCTTATAAAATCCTCACTTTCAGTAGATTCCGAATGTACATGTCCTGAACTTTTTGGCTGCAATGGAGAGTGATTATCTTCTATAATTACAGATTCATTATTGGAATCTATGATAGACATATTAAAATTCCTTGAGTATGATGAGATAATAGATTCTACATTCTCATCTTTTCTTGGAGCACAAAATATTTTATTAGTGTTTTCTGTCAAGCACGGAGTTTTGGAGGGAACCTCCTTAGATATGCAGGATATTTCAGGGGTCATTCTACAGTCCAGATCAGAGCACTGATCATCAAGTTTTCTTCTTTTTGTGGTGGATTCTGCATCCAATGCCTGAGGTGGTGAGTGTTGAAGATACTCTTTAGCCTTGGCAACCTCCAAAGGTACAGCAGAAATTTCTTGAATAAGATTGGAGATGCTGTAGTATTCATTAAGTCGCTTTTCCATTCCACTTAATAACTCATCCTAAATTAAGAATAATAAAAATAATCAATAAAGTATCAAATGGAAATTTTTTATTGGTCAGAAATCAAAAACACAACCTACCTCATTTTTCAGAAGAACCCTTGTCTTGTTTGGCTCCAAATTGACATCTAAGTCTGATGGAGAAGACTTTATAGATATGAGACACACTGGAAATTTTCTAGAGGGAAAACTATCCTCAAATTTCTTTGTGAGTTCATTTCTTAAGATCTGGAAATTGAGGACTACTATTCCGGTTGCTTTGACTCATCATACCAATAAATCAACATAATAAATATATTACCTTTAAAACTTTCTTGTAAGTTACTGGCCTTGTATTCACAAAGACAAAAGAAAAGCTTGGGGTTGATTTTGCAATAACAGAAATGTCACAATCTCTTTTTGGCACTAGCATTTCAACTGCAACCTTGAGAAGGAAAAATAATTTTCAGAAGTTAAATCCATCTAAATTTTAAGCAGAGAATTAAGATGAATCATTCAGAGACAGTCACTCATCATATATATATATGATATATTACCTCTCCAGATTGCCAGCACAGATGCTCTAGATGCTGGAAACAAGAGTATCCTACCAATTGAGAAAATGAGTTTTGCAAGCTAGAGCATGGCGTTTTCTGCCAAATCATATGCTTGTTGTGGAAAAGTGATACACGAATGCTTGGCTTGATCACGGCAAGTGATTTAACTACCATTTCAACCTGCTTCAATTCCTCCTGAGCCTTGCGACTAGTTCCCAGGTATTGCCGGCGAACAGGCAAATTTTTGAACAAATTCAATACTACAACAGTGGTGCCTTGAGAATACAATTAGTGGCAATTAATATCAAAATTCATGAGCCGATGCTCTGAGACATGAGGTGAGAGATGCAATACCTCGGACAGGTGGTGACGGTTTAGAGCCCGAAATATTACCAGATGAGTCCAGAGTGTACACCATAGCCATAGGATCCGAGGGTGTTGCTGTTGTGATACTGACTTGTCCAACATTGCATAGGGCATTAAGAGCTTCCCCCCGGAAACCGTAAGTCACAAGTGATTCTGAAATTCAAGAAAACTTAATTGAGTCAAGGTCAGATACGTAGATTTTATTAACTTTCATATATATAATTTTATATAACCTAAATCACTAAAATCTGAAATTTTTGATGTATAGTGGGGTAGTGCCATGCATTGTGTGTTCTCCTTGCTGATTCCTGAACCGTTATCTTTAACCTCAAGACGGTCCAAGCCATAGTTTACCTGAAGAAAAACCATTAATTACAAAAGGATCACAAAGCCTCCCAAGCGCAAATCTATACTAAAAAGACGCACCAATTTGACATCAACAGATGAAGCCCCTGCATCCAAAGCATTCTCAAGTAGTTCTTTTACTGCACTTGAGACAGAGGTTATAATTTGCGAACTTGTGATGAGCTTAACAGTTGAAGCGGGAAGCTGAGCAAGTGACATTTTTATCATAAGACATATTTCATTAACACCAAGACGAAACTGTTTCTGAAACACGTCTAAATTATTGTTGTGAGGGCCTCGTCCGGTCAGCTCACAAACTTCTCCCGCGTAGCAGACGACGCTGCCAGTGCAGCATGGATTATAGATGAATGTGCGAAAATCTAGGAGACCGTGCTTTTCTTACTGAAAAATATTTACATTCTAATGATAAAACAGCACTAGTGACTTCATTGTCTCAAGTATTTCTTTCTGTAACAAAAATAAAACTTTTCTTTCACTCTTGTGCATTTAAACCGTCAGCGTCAGATGCGTTAGTTGCGTTAGTAAAGTTTTCGTTACACTGTACAGTAAGATTTCCGCATTCCATTTTGTTGCCAACAATAAAATAACCGGTGGTACTTAATGCTCTTGTGACGGGAGATATGATTTTCTCTCGTACAAAAAAAGAAAATATTTATTCTATTTGGCAGTTTAATTTGATCTCAAACTCTTGAATTTGTTGCTAATAGGTATTTTAAACCCTGTTAATCTTTACCTAATTGTATGTATGTTGGCATGTCCTTCCCGGCGACAAAAAACAACAACACTTCGGAAATAATAATGACAAAATAAAAACAGAACAGACATAATTGTTTATATTTTGCTGCCTGTGCTTGTCTTCTGTTGGAATGTCAGTGTTTTGAATTAAATCCTATAGCGTTTGAAGTATTTCGGTACGATGAGCTTACCGCCGAACATCATGTCTGTCACACCGCCGGGGCTGGACGCTCTTTATTCGCTATGCCGTCGAGTTTATCCAAACCAGCCAAATCCTCTACAAGTGACTGCTTTAGTGAAATATTGGTGAGTCTTCTCGTAAGGTTAAGCCGGCTAGTTTTCATCTCACTGACACGGACTTTATCTAATTTCGTCCAATAAACTTACCTCATAAAGTTTTCATTCAATCCTCATGTTGGTTTGTTGATTTTCTTTTAAACATGTTCTCATTGTCTCCAAGTGTGTGAACTGATCACCCATGTTTTACAGGTTGGGAGGTCCGGATCCATTAGATTACATTTCTATGTACTCCCATCAAGGCGACTCTGAGAACAAGACTCCTCCTCACTGGCATTACATAAGGTCTGCTGAAATATTATCACCCTTAAATATCTGTTCATTGTGTTTTGTTGTGTGTTAATCAATGAACTGTGTTAGTCCATTCAATTTTATTTTCCCCTTTCATTTTCAGTTTTGGTTTATCAGATCTTCATGGTGATGGTCGTGTCCACGAAGTATCTGGTAATGATTCTCCCAGTGGATTTGGATTTGAGCTGACATTCCGATTGAAAAGAGAGCCAGGAGAAACCTCTCCTCCTACCTGGCCAGCAGCACTAATGCAGGCTCTGGCCAAATACGTTTTTCAGTCAGGTAAAGAACTTTTCATAACTTTTCTGATAAGAGATTGATATTGACAGTGTTACATTTATCTTGGTATTAAGATTAAAAATCTTTTCAGGAAATATTCTGTGCTCTGGTGATCATGTATCATGGCATAATGCTCTCGATAATGGCGAGTCCCGCATACAACACATGCTGATGACAGAAGATCCAGTCCTTGGTACTCTACAAACTCCTCTTGGTCAAGTCACATTTATACAGATTGTAGGTGTATGCCAAGAGGAGCTACAGGCAGCGCAGCGGTGGAATGGAAAGGGAATGATTGAAATATTGAAGCAAGTTGACGGGTTAGACCAAAATGCTGTTTTCTTGTTTGGTTCAAAGATTTTTCTGGAAAAGACATGATGACCTACAGTTTCTCTGGTTTTTCTTGTTACTATAGGGCAGGAGGACCATGGCTGGTCACAGACATGCGAAGAGGGGAAAGTGTACTTGAATTGGATGTGTGTGTCCAAGAAGAAATCGAGCTAGGAATTGAAACTGATGGATCTGATCTCAGTGGAGTAAGTGCTCGCTGCTCATGGGTAGAGTCTGATCCAGATCAATTGTCCGCGTGCTCTTCTGGTAAGTTTCTGTGAGTTGTGTGGTATTCATTTTCTTTTTGTCCGAATTGTTTTGTTATCAAGTGGAAAATCACACAGTATTCTCTAATCTCTTATCATTTATGTTCCTGCTAGACAATGAAGACGGTGGAGAAGGGGGTAACCTTAGAGAAGGACCAGCCATTAAACCAGAAAATCACAGTCAGTCAACTAGATCTCATAGTGGGTCTCCCATACCTCCCTCTGTGTCAGAGGAGGAACGAATTCGAATAAAATCTGAACTTAGAAAAGGATTGCTCAGCAATAGGAATAAGGAGAGCAATGAGAGGCTCTCATCACCATTTGACAGGTTCGTCAGATCAGTCTTACAGAAATTCCTTCAGCTGTAGGATAGTCCAAGGAACGTAAAGTTTATTCATAATTTTCAGCAGCAATGGCAACTCATGCCGCAAAAACTCATTTGAGGATTCAACTCATCAAGAAATAGAATCAACAGAATTAATGAGAGCAAGAAGGTTGGATGGACTGCACCTCACTTTCAATCTTGAATCGGGCTTGCTGCTTCCTCTAGCCATCCGGTAAGATGTTGTTGCATCAACCCCTATAGGTACCTGAAGGTCCACTGTATTTCATTCATTGTTGTGGTTCTTTCATTTTCTCAGTGGTCGTGTTCAACATGGGCGCCATTTTACTTTTAAGTCTGTTCTTGGTGACACTGCCATAACTTTAGTCGCATCAAATGTTACTGGCACTTTTGTTACTGCAGACAATCCTTTTGTTGCGCATGGACCATGGCTTCAAGTGCTGGTATCAGATGACTTGGCTCAACAGATGTCAGACAGCTTTGAGCTCCTGAATAATGATGTAAGTTGGGATTGCCAATACTTTGCGTATTATTATTAGCTTTTGTTGAATGGATGACATGTGAGTGAAATGCATTTTCTGTTGCAGATCTCTCTTCCCAAAGTATTCACATGGAAAGAGCATAAACTGGCAATAACGATTGTTGCTGACTGAACTGTAGATATTTTATAAGATGTGACTAAGAAAGATATTTATATGAAATGTTATTAATATTTATTTTTAGGGTAGCAAATAAATTAATGCCAGCAAAAAAATTGTGCTGAAACAACTATAGTTCAACATGTTTTTTCTAGGAAAGATGTTGATTTGAACTTGTTTCTAGTGCAATTTTCTACTGGTAAATAATTAGAATTGTGGAGTATTCTTATTTTTTAAATCATGGTCTTCTTTTTCTTAAGTCTACAAGAAAATATGAAACAGTAAAATATAAATAAATATGAAACAATCATAAATTTTTTAAAGATAGATTTTATGTAATTATACAAAGTTTAAACAGAGTAAGAGAGAAAAACTAATGATGGCAGTTTCTGGCACTAACATGTGTTCATCACACTAGTGACAATTGAAACATTTGTTGTTGTTTTTCAGTGAAATTTTTTTCAAAATCATTAAATTGCCAAAAGAGTAAATATAACCATAATTTGAATAACAGAACTAAGGAAAAAAAGGATATAGAATTCAAGCAAATATATGAGCTGCCATCTGTTTCCTCACCCTAATCATAATTGACAATTGGCATTCATACTCTCATATCAATCTATTTGTTGTTGTCAGTTAAGAATAATAAAGTAGAGGGGTGAACAAAAAGAGATAGCGAGCAGATCATAATTCATTTAAGGACTACTGTTTCCTCGAGTTGAAATGACTTTCAAATACAATTTACTTAATAATTAACTGTAGGCTTCTTAATATTTTCTTGTCTTGATATCTAAGAAGAAATTTTGGGAAAACAACAATATCATATCAAAGCATGAACTTGAGGAGGAGTTGAGAGGCACCATTTCTTGATGAAAATGTGCGTTAGTTACAGAAAAATAATTTTGTAGTACTTTGAGTACACTAAATCGGATGCTGCGTTGAATATGTAACACTAATACCCTTTAAAACAGAGAGATAGGTGCCGAAACAAGAATAGGCATTTTACGAACATCCGAGGAAGGTCCAAGGCAGGGAAAATAAAGGAGAGGGGCGGAACAAGGCCGCTTATCTCATCTCATCCCTGCCCTGCCTGGCCGGCCCCGGCCCCGGCCCCGGCCCCGGCCCCGGCCGCACCCCAGGCTGGGCCTGCAGCTCCCGCACGCGGGGAGTATTCGCGGAGGGAAGAGCGAACTAGGGTGGAAGGGGGAGGGGTCCGGGGCCAGGAGTCAAGGAAATGAAATGGAAGAGAGAATAGGGGCTGCCAATCACATCGACCTCCCCTCTTGGCCTCCCTGGGGGTAGGGGTAGGGGGTAGTTTCATAAAAAGGATGCAGCTCGACCACGCGAGGCACAGGGGCTGAAAAAAAAAAGTGACGACCGAACATGTACGTTCTCAAACAGCTCGGATAAAGAAAGGAAATTACATTTTGTTGTTGTCGTTTTTTTCTTTTTGGCGGGGGGGGGGGGGGTCAAATTTAAGCGCGCAAATCAACTGAAAAGTCCGGGCCGCGTGGTTTTTTGTTTGTTTTTCTCGCGCGCCGGGGGAGGGAGGGTCGGATGGTGAAGAAGATGACGAGGGCGTTGATGTTGGCGGGCGCTGCAGGCTGCAGCAGAGCGCTCCCAGCACCACGCTGCCACGGCGCCGCTCACCGCTCACTCGTCGCCGCCCTCCTTGCGGACCTTGTGGCCCCGGAAGGTGGACTGGATCTTGGTGGCGGCCTTGTGCAGCTCGGGGTCCGTCAGGTCGATGTCGGCCAGCTCGTCGGCCAGCTCCTTGGCCGCCGCGTCCGCCGCCTCCTGCGCGAACAGAGAGCAGTCCGTCAGGCGGCAGCCGCAGGGCTGATGTCGTCACGGAGGTCGCCGTCAAGGAGATCCATCGTCACGGGGGTCACAGATCAAGACCAATAATATAATCACGGAGGTCGCCGTCAAGGAAATCCATCGTCACCGAGGTCACAGACCAAGACCAATATAATCACGGAGGTCGCCGTCAAGGAAATCCATCGTCACCGAGGTCACAGACCAAGACCAATATAATCACGGAGCGCGCCTTCAAGGCAGATCGGTCACGGAAGTTGCCGTCAAGGCAGATCGTCCTGACGGAGGTCAACGTTAACGGGTGACGTCGTCACTGAGGTCGCCGTCAAGGAAAGCCATCGTCACGGGGGTTCACTGACCAAGACCGACATCGTCAAGGAGGCCGCCTTTAAGGCAGATCATCTTCCTGGTCGCCTTCAAGGCAGATCGCCCTCACGCGAGGTCAACGTCAGCGACCGACGTCGTCACCGAAGGTCGCCGTCACAGTTAGTCGTTTGTGACGGGGCTGGCCGCAAGCGCTACGCTACGGAATACACTACAGTGCGCTACGCTGCTACGCTAGAGCGCGCTACTCGCCTTGTCCTTGGCCTTGTCGTCCTTGGCGGCCTCCTCGTCTGCCTTGCCGCCGGTCTTGCGCGCCACATGGCCTCGGAACGAAGCCTGGATCTTGGTGGCCGCGTTGCACAGCTCTGCAACACAAACACACGGTATGAGCGCTACGAGGTCCTCGACGAGGTCTCCAACCCACCCCAGCTTCATGCGAGACAGCAAACAGGCGACCGCGATACCGATACAGCCGAGCGATTCCGAAGATCGCTTTCATACCCCTGTCCTCGTCGCACTCGTGGAGCACTACCATGGCCAGCACAGGGCACCGCTGAGGGTGCAACAAGGACGGAGGGATGAGAGCGATCTTCTGAATCAGTCGGCTGGGGGAGGGCAGGGGGCAGGGGACCTGTGGGAGGGGACAGGTGCAGGTGCAGTTTACCCTTACCCCCCACCCCCCAAAATCTCTACGCGCACCTGGCGCTTAGTGCAACACACGACGTTCCGTCCGAGAGGAGGGAGGGACTTGGGCGGGGGAAAAAAACGCGTAAACTGCAGTAAAAATAATAAGTACGGCGACATTATCGGCTCGCTGCGGGCTGCGGCTGCGGGCTGAGCTTCAATTTACTATGCCCCCCTTCCGTCTGCTATTAATGCGGAGCGCGCAGCCGGGAAGTTGGTCGGATTGCTGGAATAAGAGAATAGGTGCTTCGCTTCGCAAGGCGACTCCAAAGAGATCGTGCAGCCCAGGGCTGGGCTGAGCTGAGCTCGGCAAAGTATGAATTGGTAACGCGGCACACTTTGGGCTGATTACTCTGGCACGGCCCACGCTCCCTCCCTCCCTCTCTCTCTCTCTCTCTCTCTCTCTCTCTCTCTCTCTCTCTCTCTCTCTCTCTCTCTCTCTCTCTCTCTCTCTCTCTCTCTCTCTCTCTCCTCTCTCTCCTCCCCCTCACGCCCGACCCCGCGCCGACTCCGTAGACCCTGCCTCTCTAAATAACCACGAACGGATCGAGCGAGGGCTGGAAAAGAAAGAGGGACTGACAGAGAGAGAGAGAGAGAGAGAGAGAGAGAGAGAGAGAGAGAGAGAGAGAGAGAGAGAGAGAGAGAGAGAGAGAGAGAGAGAACAGGAAGACAAGGGTCTCACAGCAGCAGGACGTACGTGCAGGTTGTCAGGTCGGCGTCCACGTGACGTACCGCTCGCTGCACCGTGGGCTCCGTCACCGAGACTTCCGTGCCTCACGTGATGGAGAGCTGGGGCGGGGTGGGGCGGGGCGGGGCGGGGCGGGGCGGGGCGGGGCGAGGCGGGGCGAGGCGATCAGGTTTGAGTCCGCAGGGCCGGGTGGGCCGGGGCGGTTCGGGTCAAGACGCCAGCCGTGGGACATAGCCCCGGGCTGAACCCGCGCTACGCTACGCGAAGGCTCCCGCGCCGCCTCGCCGCCAGCCGCCCGCGCCGCCTCCCTGCAGGGCACGCTGCTGGTCGATAACCAGCGCGGCGAGGCGAGGGCGCGCGAGGACGCGGCGGCCCAACAGTGTTTCACACCTGGGGATGAGGAGGGGAGGGAGAGAGACAGAGCCTCAGAGAGAGACAGAGAGAGACCCTCCCCCCTCTGGTCACGGGGTCTAAGAGGAGTGCGTAATCGGGTCCAAAGCGTGCCACTTTCCCAATCAAGGGCAGTGATTGGAGCCCGGGGGCGGGGACGGGACCACCGGCGCTGACCAGACCAGCAGAGGGTGATTTCGCACAGTGGTTATTTCGTCTCTCTCTGTCCTTGTCGCACCGATGCGACGAGGCCATAAGGAGTAAGAGAGAGAGAGAGAGAGAGAGAGAGAGAGAGAGAGAGAGAGAGAGAGAGAGAGAGAGAGAGAGAGGACACTTCTGAACGCTGTTCGGAGTCACTCTGCAGGTCCAGCGGGTCTCGCTCGATGCGGCCCTCCGCCTCTGCCCTCCCCCACCTCATTTGTACTGACAGAGCGTGACCTCCTGCTGCGGGCCGCAGGCCACAGTACAGAGCGCTGGCCGGGCCGGGCCGGGCTGTGGATGCACCACCAGACCTGCGAACTATCGTGCACACATAGGTACACGTAGTACCGTGTACGTACATCTCAGAAAATACAAGAAATACATACGGAAAATTCAAGGAAATGCCTGAGATTACTACAGAAATTTATCAACACCTACCAGAAATACAAGAAAAATTACCGGAAAATACGTGAGAAAAACAAGAAACACAAAGTACGTGTACACTGAAATAAATTTGGCTAGCCGCCCCTGCCCTGCCAGCCCCGCTAGTCCTGCCAGCCGCCCTACCCGCCCTGCCCTGCCCGAGGGCCCAAGGCCGACCCTTGACACAGGTCCCGCTGCCACCCACTTCCCCCTCCTGTTCCTGCTCCCCTCCCTCTCCCCCCTCACCCTCCCCTCACCCGGAGCACGTCCGATATCGGTGAGCCCCGGGATTCGCGGGTTTATTGGTCCCCAACGGCTCAGCCCCGGCCGGGAGCCCGAGAGCCCTGCCACGGAACGGCTCCCGGAGAAGAAGAGGGAATGAGACGGAGAGAGAGAGAGAGAGAGAGAGAGAGAGAGAGAGAGAGAGAGAGAGAGAGAGAGAGAGAGAGAGAGAGAGAGAGAGAGAGAGAGAGAGAGAGAAGAGTTAGTGAGAACAACGCTTCGCACCATGCCCTGCAGCCAGCTGAGCTGCGCGGTGCGCGGGTCGGTCGGAGCCCCTGCAGCGTAGGCCGACCCGCCCGACAGCCGCGCAGCAGCGCTGCCTACCTCCCGGGCGCTCCCCGCGCCTTCCATCCAACACCAACCAACACCTCAGTGCAGCGCCCACCGTGGAGGCGAAACCGGAAGCGGAAGCGATGGCCTCTCTCCTGCAGAGCGATTCCGGTATGCGTGCACTTCTCCTCACTCTATCTCTCTCGCTCTCCAGGAGTCTGTCGAGGGTGCGAGAGCTTTCTCTCTCTCTCCCTCTCTCTCTCTCTCTTTCTCTCTCTCTCTCTCTCTCTCTCTCTCTCTCTCTCTCTCTCTCTCTCTCTCTCTCTCTCTCTTTCTCTCGAGTGGGCTTAGGAGTGGGCTTACGAGTGTGCGCACCTTGAGGAATGCGGCCGGCCGGGCCCGGCGCCCGGCTCGCTCAGACTAAGACTCTTTACCGCTGCGGTCGTCGGCGTTCCATTCCTCCGTCGGGTCGGGCCGGGTAAACACGACAATTACCCGGCAATTAACAGCGACAGGCAGAATGCTGCGACCCCAAACCACCCCTCTGTGAGTGTGAGAGAGAGGGAGAGAGTGCGGAAGCTAGCGGTCAAGTATGTCACTTCCCCTTTTCTATTCTCTTTCTTCCTCCTCTCACTGCTCCAGTTCCCGATTCCCACCACCTCTAATTTTCGCTGACTCCCCCTCTCTCTCTCTCTCTCTCTCTCTCTCTCTCTCTCTCTCTCTCTCTGCCCCCCTCCTATAAACAGGCGCCCGCCCGGAAGCTGGCTGCGTGTAAAAGTGCGTGCCCTGGACCCCACCCCGTCCCCGAGGGCATTACTCAAGGGAAATTAGCCCAGAAGAAGGCGGGGGGGAGGGGGGGGCTGGAGAGCTGGGGTGAGGCTGGGGGGGGGGGGGCAGCCATTGGTCCGCACCTTGACCTCCTTCTCTCACGCACACGCGCCTGCTCGTCCCGCACGCCGCCCTACTGCTCGCCAAGGAGTAGGAGAAGAGCGTGTTCGGGGCGCCAGCTCGCGCCAGCCTCGTCTTCTACACCAACTTGGACAATAACAGAGATTCACTCCGAGCGGGGCGCTGCGGGATATGGTGCGGACTTATTGGATGTGACCGGACGGGGCCGGCGGGGCAGGCCGGGTTCCGAGGGCCCTCCATGTCGCATGTCCGCCTCGCCACGGCAGCACGCGGCTCTGGGGGCACGACGGACCTCGGTCTGGACGGGGAGAAGTTTTCGCATCATTGAATGAACGCGCTCGCCCGCCTCCTATACCGACTGAGGATGAAAAATTAGAAAAGGATGGCGACATAATTTATACGTTTGCGGCTGCCGCGTCGTGGGTGTGTGTGTGGGGGGGGAATTGGACACGCACACAGGGGCGCGCACGCTGTTCCCCAAAATATTTTAACTCTGATTTCGCAGAGTTCCATAAATAAGATTCCAAAAAGGTTTCATGATTTCACCGTTCCAGTGTGTGAGATCGAACTTTTGCAATAATTTTTTGGCAACCACTTTTTCAAGGGCCCTCATCCCTGATTGGTTCGCTCGCACTAGAAATCTAAGTGTACGAATGTCGTACACTTGGAAGTGAGCTAATATCGTTCGCACTCTTAGAAGTGTGTGAATGGATATTCGCTCACTTGGAAGTGTACGAATGAGTATTCGCTCACTTGGAAGTGTGCGAATGGGTATTCGTACTCTTCCAAATGTGACGGGAAACGGGTATCTCACCTTGCTTATCTCAGGTGTACGAATAGCCATTCGTACATTCCTAAGTGCGTGAATATCATTTCGCACACTTGCAAGTGAGCGAATACCCATTCGTACCTACACTTCCAAGTGAGCGAATATCCATTCACACACTCCCAAGTGTGCGAACGATATTCGCTCACTTCCAAGTGTACGACATTCGTACACCTGGATCTCCAGTGCGACCTGCTGACCTGCCGGGGCGATGGAGGTAGAGCTGAGACGGCTGCTGCAGTGCTCGGCTTCCCCTCCAGGGCTGGGGCCGCCACGTTCAGCTCAGCGAGCGCTATTATTCACGCCGGCATTGACCAGTACTAGCAGTGGTGCTCCGCATTGTGCCAGCATCCCCCTGCGGTCTAAAGGCCGCGGGCGGGACGTGGTGGGGCGGGGCGGGGCGGGACATGGGGTCCGCAATTGTAATTATTACTACGGCCTGGCCTGGACCTGGCCGATCCTCGGGCGCAAACCAGCGCGCCTACCACAGCAGAAAATTAAACGACTGCACCACCGTTCCGTCATTCACAATGTAAGCGTGGGTATGTAAAAAGTGTAGCGGCATCGCCTGCCCCCAACATGTTTTAATAGTTACTGAGCATAGCGTAAGGCTCACACTGTAAGCAATCATACATTACGGTCTGCAGCCGGTAACACATTCATTGAGGTGACCGAAGGCGTTTGCCTTGGTTTTCTTTACCAACAGTGTGTGCTCTGTAGGAAAATCAGTTTGCAAATTAAAACGTAATGTCCACGGTAAAACCAAGCCCCGGGATTACCAGGGTAGGTGGAAACCAGGAGAATTCACGGGCCCTGGGTATTCCATGGAGATCATTTCCAGAGCACCTCCTGGTTTCCAACTACCCTGGGAATTCCAGTGCTTGGTTTTACTGAGATCTGTATGCAATTTGTTGAACGATTTGCCTCTTATATCATTGTAATTCTGCAGAGCTCCTTCGTGAACTCGCATCTTTCTCTTGTACATTATAACGAAAGGATTCTGTAATATTTCACAAACATTTTTCATTGTTGCGCGATTTTTCTTGTAATCCTACTTTATTTGTACGCCAATTGATAGGCAAAACTGTTTACCGATTTATCAGAAGGAAAAAAACCATCTTGAAAATTTTCCATCAAATTTTTACAGTGAATCTGAGGACTCGCCTTGCCCCACCAGAACCCACACCGCACCACCTCGCAGAGTGCCACGCAGACTATGCTGAACCGATTCCGAATCACGTTCGCACGTGTGCTTCGGAGACATCGATAATAGTGACTAAGCCCCTTCCCCGGTCGGCTTAGAGCTCTTCGAAGAAGATGGGCTTCCCTACCAGGGTGGCGGGCTGCTCGGCTAAAAGAAAATTAAGTTAACTAAAAGGATGAAAAAGAAAAGAAAAACATCTAATGCGTGTTTTGAGATGTAAAAGACTAATACAAATGAATCCCTCTTTTCCAGTTAGTTTTCACTGTTATTCAATTACTGTGACGTCACATTCTTTCTCAGGTGAAAACTGTCACACTCCCTTTAATATTAATGTCACATTCAAAATTTAGCCCGCCTTGCCGATTCACGTTGAAAAGAATGTGACATTACATAAACAATCTGACACTTTTCACACGAAAAAGAACGTGACGTCACAGTAATTGAATAACAGTGTTCGTAAGAACAAAAATGACAGTGAATAACGCATACTCCTTTTGTATACAAAAATAGTTCCTTTCCCATTTGCCGTCTCCTGTCTTCGTGGGTACCGTCATTCGTCCCGCCGTGGGAAATACAATATTTCGCACACAGGCCGTGTCGTAACGCCACCCAAACCACCCCACCCCGCCCCGCCCCACCCCGCCACGCCCCACCGCCCCTCCCGCCCGCAGAGCCATGCTACCCGAGCCCTATGGCCCTGCTCCCCAGGCGGGGCGGGTGTAAGCTGTGTGTGTGTACACTGCTCATTGTGCCGGGGGAGGGAGAGGCGAGAGGGTCATAGGTCAGCTGTAGGGGTAGGAGAGGAGGAGGGGGAGGGGAGGGGAGGGGGAGGGGAGCAAACACTGTGAGTGCTGCAATAGGTCGGCGCGCAAGGAGGGGTATTGTCTGTAGCGCCCACGACCTCGCTCTTCGCCGCCCTCCCCTCCCCTCCCCTCCCCTCCCCTCCCCTCCCCTCCCCACCCCACCCCTCCCCTCCCCTCCCAACCCCTCCCCTACCCTCCCTCCCAGCAGCCGCTGCCCGTCGAGAGACACACTTCAAAAAAGCGAATGGTGAACTTCACTCTAAGCTAAAGCGAACCCTACAGCACTCAGGCTGAATCTTGGACGAAGCAAAGACAGTAAATAAATAAGGCCGCCTCTTCGTGGCGGTCGGTGACGTTCACCTTATACGGTGAAAATTCATAGCAAGCTACAGCGCTGCATGTGTAGCTGTAGCCGAGGGGTCCATCACTCGGTTTAGGAGCGTACACACGATTACCGATTACCAGTGATTACTTACAGTTCTCAGTATTTTTTTTTTTTTTTTTTTTTTTTTTTTTTTAAAGGTGAATTTTAATTTGTTTTGCATATTTTAGTGAAGGAAAACCCGTAACAGCACGAAAAACAACGAAAAGATGAGTTTCGGGAACAAGATTACCAGTAGTTATTGGACAGAGCGTACAGAGGATTACCAGAGTGGTGGACCCCTGGTCGGCTGTAGCTCATGACAGATTACAGTACAATTCATCGCAGGTTTATTTAAGTGGAGTCGTGGCCAACGCAGGTCTCTCTCTCTCTCTCTCTCGCTGCGGTCTGTACTGTTACAAGACTTTTTAGTCTTTTTGGCGCAGACCCATATAAACTTTTTTCAATTTCAATTTCAATTTTCTCTGTCTGATTTCTCCCCTGTCCTCGCGGCGATGAGAAGAACGTGGAAATGGTACGCGGCAGGGCGGTGCCATGCGTCCGGTTGTTGCGAGAGGAGTGGGGGGGGGGGGGGAGGCGTGGAAGGGGAGGGGGGGGGGCGAGGAGGAGTGGGAAAGAAAGGGGTCCAACGCGAGAAAATTTACGAGCTTCATATTATGATGGAAGTCCTGGCGTAGCTGCTTCTGCTGCCCCACAACAGACAGGGCCTTGGGTGCTCACGGCGTGCCAGCCGACCTCGACAGAGAGAGAGAGAGAGAGAGAGAGAGAGAGAGAGAGAGAGAGAGAGAGAGAGAGAGAGAGAGAGAGAGAGAGAGAGAGAGAGAGAGAGAGAGGGAGAGAGGGAGAGAGGGAGAGGGAGAGAGAGAGAGAGAGAGAGAGAGAGAGAGAGAGAGAGAGAGAGAGAGAGAGAGAGAGAGAGAGAGAGAGAGAGAGAGAGAGAGAGAGAGAGAGAGAGAGAGAGAGAGAGAGAGAGAGAGACCTTTTCGTAGATTTTCGGTGTGGCATCCCGACGCGCCGCGTTGCGGTCGGCGGGCAGGAAGGCTGGGCCCGCCCCGCCCCACCCTTGTCGAGACGTCAAACTTCCGCCATCAGCGTCACCTCGCGATACAGCAGCCACCACATATACACTCGCATCAAGATTATAACGACCCCAACCCATTGACCTTTGAAAGAAAACAATAATAATAATAATAATAATAATAATAATAATAATAATAATAATAATAATAATAATAATAATAATAATAATAACAACAACAACAACAACAACAACAACGTGTGAACACAATTAAAATTTCTTTACCGCATGGACACATCTAACGCATCTAAATGCAGGAAGAATTTAAACGCCTTGCCCTCTCTTTAGAGAATAAAAATATGTTTGTTCTTCTTTTTCCCCCAAAATAATACTTCTATAACCTACCCCCGCTTCACGGTGTAAGAGGAACACAATAAGACGAACGAAAGCGGTCCACTACTACCCATCCGTGGTCTCCTGAGCTGCTTGCCCCCACTCTACGATTTTGTACGTCTTATGTTGTTGCCATTGAGTGAAACGGACTAGTTTCACCACGAATATAACAAAATTTTAGCGCGCTCAACTGTTCCGCTCTGTAAAATTCTTACGAAGAAAATTCTTCGCAGCGTAGCGAAGAATTTGGCTGCTTCGTAAGGCTTCGCAATACGAAGTAATTTCTTCGCAAGCCCCGTCTTGCGAAGAAATTTCTTCGCACACTACGAAGAAAATGCTTCGCAATACAAAGCAGCCAAATACTTCGCAGCTTACGAACGATTTTCTTCGTAATGCGAAGCATTTCTTCGCAAGGTTTTAACAGTGCGCAGATGCCTGATTGTGTCCAAAAGTGCGAAATAGACACCGATGAAGCGTTCAGGTAAAGGCGTCATGAATGAAAAGCATTGAGAGAGGTCAAAAGGGTTCGGCATTCAAAGGAATGAGAGCGAAGGTGGCATCTTCTCGGGCGGGAGGAGGGGGGAGGGTGGTGGTGGTGGTGATGGTTGGAGCTCCGTCTGCCTGAGACGCCGCCGTCTCGCCCACCTGCAGGCCGTGGGACAATGATGAACACAAAGAGGAGGGGGAGGGGGGCGGTGGGGGAGAGAGGAGCCGTCTAGTCAGATGGGATGCGGGTCGCGCGTGCCCGGGGGCCCGCGGGGGCCCGGGGGCGACATCAGGAGGAAGCGGGAGGAAGCCCCCACGCCATCGTGGGCCGCAAAATCATCAAAGCCAAAACAGACGAGGAGGCCGGGTGGGGAGTCCTCTCCACCCCCAACCCTGTGCCCCAGACCCAGGTGAGGATGTATCCCGCATATATAGGGTTCTTACTGTTCTGAAAAAATAAAAACGGTAGAAAAATTGAATGTTTTTTTTTTTTTTTCGGAATCTTTGGAAAAAAAATTGTTGAAACTATGAAATCGTGTCTTAGTGATAATAATAATGATACGAAACGTCTTAATTAAGTTCCTTTTAAGTTCTGGTACCATGCGGTATGTAAAAGATGAAGCAGACTGGGGCGCAGAATAATCGAAATTCCAAAATTCGATACGCGATGTTAATCAAAATCAAACACTCTCCGCCTGCGTCACTGATTTTTTGGGCCCCTTTGTCAGTATTCCCGCTGCTTAAAAACCTTTTCAAGCTACCGACAACTTTTTTCATCAGTTTAGTTGTACGCAAAAATTCCTTTCTACTTTACTGACCATTTTTTTTTAATTTTATGCGAGTACGATACTGAAAAAACTCTCCAGAAGTACTTACGAATTAGCCAGGAATCCTGCTGCGTAAAAACGTACGCATTCACTAAGAAAAAGAATCAGATAAGGCCTATGAGTAAAATTCGAAGATTTTTCAATATATATATTTTTTAATTATTAATTTTTTTTATGTGAGTGTTAATTTTCCGTATCGGATTTCGTCTTCCAGGTGCTTTATTGAAAAGTATATAAGTAAGTTAGTAACCTTTCAACCATAAAACATTCGAGTGACTTAAAACTGAGATGCGGAAGACCCGATGCGCAAAGAATGAAAACCGCACTCGGGTGGGGTGGGGGTGGAGAGGGAGGGGATGCACTGCCCGCTGACGTTACTGCTACCAGGTAGGAGGTGAAGCAAGAGGGTGAGGCGGGGTGGGGCGGGGTGCGGTGGGGTGCGGCGGGGTGGGGCGGGGAGCACGGTGATTTTCCTGCTCCGGGCCGCCTCACTCCTCGTCTGGCGTAACGTGACAGGCGTACCGATCCATCCCGGCGGCCGCCCCAGCACCTGCACCGCTCCACCCCGCCCCGACTTTGCGCCAGCAATTTATGTCCGTTGTTGGTTTGTGCGCGCAGACTTTTCTTTCTTTCAGGTCCATCCGACTGGCCGTGTGTCTGTGTGTCTGCTGAGCTAGCGGGTTCTCTCTGAGCCCGGGGGCCTAAGAGTTGCCCGGCCCCGCCACTGCTGTGGTAAGGGATAAGGAAAGCCCCCCCTCTCTCTCTCTCTCTCTCTCTCTCTCTCTCTCTCTCTCTCTCTCTTTCTCTGTCATGAAACACATTCGCCCCGCCCCGCCCTGTGTCGGGTTCGCCCTCTTTCTCCTCGCAGCACAGCGTATGCGCTGACACATCTAGGCAACTCCGCTCCAGAGATGCGCGCTTTTGATATTTTTTATCTTTTCGAGAATTTGTTGTACTACTCCGCGCCGGTTCGGTTCGGGTCGAGGTCCTTGAAAAAAGAATAAAGGCGCGTATATTCTTATAGCGAGGCGAGCGGCGAGCGGCGGCGCCGGGGCGGCCGGGCCAGAGGGCCCCTGCAGCGTAGGCCAGCCCGCCGCTCGCACGAGAGTCACGGCACTGCCTACCCCGCAGGGGCTCCGCGGCCGGCCCATGGCAGTCGAGTCGTGGTGGTGGAGAGGAGAAAGCAGACAGTGCTGCCGACCGATTCCGAAGATCGCTCTCGCACCCCCGTCCTTGTCGCACTCATGGCGGTGCCCCATGCTGGGGGTGGCATGGCCTCATGAGTGCGAGAGGGACGGGGGTACGAGAGCGATCTTCTGAATCAGTCGCGGCTGCCTGCTGCCAGGGGGGCGGGGAACGGCTGCCAGCACGACCCCGCCGGCCGGGGCCATAAAATTGCAAACTCGGCTGATGACGATGTGGTCGTTGCTTTTCAGCGTGTGCCGAGCGCGCGGCCCGACAACAGCACTGGCGCCGCACCGGACCCCGGAGCCCGCGCTGCTGCCGAATACTGCCCGCCCCGCCCCGCCCCGCCCGCGGCACCTCATCAGGACGACCTTTATGTCCACGGGCAAGGGGAAGCGCGGGGACGGGGCCCGGGGCGGGGCGGGAAGCGCTGAACGACCAGCCCCAGTCCTGACGGGCCACCCCGGCGCGAGCAGGACCTTACATCAAAATTCGCTTGCCCAGTGGAAACGGCGAGCACATCTCTCCCTCTCTTGTTCTCTCTCCCTCTTGTCATCTCTCCTTCTTGTTCTCTCTCCCTCTTGTTCTCTCTCCTTCTTGCTCTCTCTCTCTCACACACTCGCTCAGCAGGGGCTCGGAGAAGGGCCGCTGCGTTTACAGAGGGAGAGGGAAGCTCGAATCTTAGCAAGAGGGGAGGGGGGCTATTAGCTGGGCCATTATCCTGATCTCTATCAAACGATCTACGCCCGCACTAGTGAATGGACGAGGGAGCGAGTGAGCGAGCGAGAGAGCGAGTGAGCGAGCGAGAGAGCGAGGGAGAGAGAAGGAAAGAAGAATGTGTGCGAAGGGCGTCCCCTGTCGATACTACGCGCGTGTGTTCCGAGCAAAGGTGTGAAAGTTGGTACGCGAATCGATACCACGTCTAAAGCCACAGGCATGCATAAAGGATTATAAAGGTACGCGAGGGAGAGAGAGTGAGCGAGGGAGACAGAGAGAGAAAGGGAGAGAGGGGGGGGGGGGTAGTATATGGTGTGGCTAGTCCGGGCCGCTGGCTACTGAAAACACAGTCGTATATACGGCACGTGCGCTGCGCTCCAGCAAACTGCAGAGCGGGAGAGCGGGAGAGTCAATGAGTTGGGGGTAGAGAGAGATGGGAACTGAACGGCAACACCGGCTCGAAACTTTGCAGACACGCATTGCCCCCCATGAGTAGCGGCAGAAGCGCTCGAAGAGGTGCCGAGACCGTTCTGTTCACAGTACGAAGCTGAGCTAAAAGTGCGCCTAACTCGGCCTGAGGGGCACCAGAGCCCAAATCTGGAAGTTAAATATCAAAAACCTTTTTTGTGCATTGGAAGTTGGCCAGCCTGTTCGCGTCTCTCACCGGACGTCTCACGCCTGGCGCCTCGCCCCCGCCTCCACGTCGGTCTTCCCTACAGCTATCCGACAAAGCTGAGCATTAACATTTTAATTTAAAGTTTATTTAAAAAATTAGCTCAGCCCTAAAAAAAATTCAAGATTTTTCAGTTTAGAAATTAAAATAAAAATAACTAAGGGCCAAATCTGCTGTGAAGCGGAACAAGGGGTTAAGTCCAAAACCCATACTTTTCAGGAAATTGAAAAAACTATTGGCACGTTAACTTTTCAAAAATGTTATGATAATATTAAAATGCAATCCCATGTAGGATATTACTGCCTTTATAATTTTTCAGTGTCATGCTTGTACGCTGAGAGACAGGACTTGACTCCTTTTACCATCAACGACATAACAAAGCAAGTCAAATAGACTCTTTTTACTTGTTGAGACTTTAGAGTGAAGTCATTGAAAACTTGGAAAAAAGAGCTAAGTATACTTAACTTTGTTGATGAGAAGATGCATAAAGAGTCAAGTCGCCTTGCCTCCTTATGCCATTCTGAAAAAAGGAGCTAAGTCGTTCTACGCTAATAAGTCATTTTTTTACTCTTTTTGAATCATTAAATGAATCGAAGCAAAAATATGAAGGCAATAGTATTGAATCCTTATAGATAATTTTCTGGTTCAACAGAGGTATAATATAGAAAACAACCAGGTCTAAACTCAAAATTTAATGCAAAGGATACTCCGAAGGCTTCACAGAAAATAAAGAAATATTAGAACTCTTTGCGTCAACTTATAATCTGGAACTCAGTTCTGTAGTGCCACTACAGAATAAAAAGAAATGTGCTTGCTATTTTTGGGGGCAAAAGGGGATAAGTTGACGTAACTTTTTTTTTAAATCTCAATCAAATAGAGTCAAGTCCATTTAACTCATTTTGTTCAGTTGAAAATTTTAAGACTTTTGAGATAAGTCGACTTACCTCCTTTTGCTGCGTACAAATGTTGTTTAAATCTCCTATTATCTCCTACTACCAACCCTTATATCTCCCAACCTATGGGGTACTTTGCTGTAATATTTTGAGGGTAGAAGCAGCCTATGATTGACTATAACATGGCATAAAAATCTCATTTTGAGGCTAAGTCAACTTATCCCCTTGTTCCGCTTCACAGCAGAAATATGCGAATTAATAATTTAAAACACCTAGGAGTATGTGACAGGCACTGCACATACTTGGCAACCTCTGTTTAATGTCTTCCCGGTGGCTTCTACGTGGAAGCGGCATACTGCCGGGCCCTCGCCCGCCTTCCTTTGGTCGGGGTAGGAACCGCCAGTAAAGCTACTTAGCCAACAAGTATAGGAGCGGAGCTTCCCCGATAGAGACACTAGCAGACTCGTTACTGAGAGCGGGGCTTCCTCGATAGAGGTACTAGCAGACTCCACTGGAAAACCAAGTGTACGGATGTCGTACACTTGGAAAAGAGCGTTTATCGTTCGCATACTACTTGGAAGTGTGTGAATGGATATTCGCTCTCTTGGAAGTGAACGAATGCTGGGTATTCGATCACTTGCAAGAGTGCAAATAGATATTCATAGACTTGAAAGTGTACGTACACCTGAGATAAGCAAGGTGAGATACGCGTTTCGCACACTTGGAAGTGTACGACTATCCATTCGCAAACTACCAAAGTTAGCGAATACCCATTCGTACACTTCCAAGTGAGCGAATATCCATTCACACACTTCCAAGTGTACGGCATTCGACACTTAGATTTCCAGTGTCGTTCCTGGGAGCGGGGCTGCCAGCTGCCAGAAGGGCGGCGCCTGCCACGCAACGACAGACCTATCGATCACGTTATCGGTTTATCTTGAAAAAATAATACGATTCGGGATCTCTCGGTGTTACACTTCAACATGGCGTTCTTCTACAGTTTCAATGGACAATTTCAGTGATTTTCTTGAATTTGTAGTTTATTTAAAAAATCTCAATCCAGATTGGAATTCGGAATGTTTGAGTCAGGAGAGGAGCGCGCTGAATGGCACGTGCCAATAGCTGCGAAAGTTTCCCCCTCCGAGTGTGGTTAAAGGGGCCAGCCGGGACAGCGTGGCCCCCGGCCCTCCGGCAGTGCTGCCAGAAAAGCAGGCAAAATCCGCCCAACACACAGCTGTATGGAGCGGGCTGTGTACGCGCCTGCCCGCTAGGCAACACGTGCACACGTGCAGAGGAATGGCCTAAGGCAGGCGCGAATACCGCCCGCTCCACACAGCTGTGTGTTGGGCGGGTTTCACCTACTTTTCTGGCAACACGCACTGTAAAAAGGAAAATCGATTTTCGAAGGGTCAAATCCCCGTTTGAAATTCGGAAAGCGTCGAAAAACGGCCGGAAACAAAAGCGAAATCTGTTCCAACGCTTTGCGAAGCGACAGTATCGTAAACAAGCCGAGGGGTAAACAACTCTGAATTCGGTGCACAAATTGCGTGAATTTGAATTGAATTTGTCTAAATTGAATTGAATTCGTTTTGAATTAGCTTTGATTTTTTTGAATTTATTGCAAAGTTTTTTTTTTTTGAAATTATTGTGATCTTTTTGTAAATTTACTTGAATTCGTTTTTAATTCGGGGATGCCCCAGAAAATACACGCACATCTGATCCAAATTATTCTCTCGTTTACATGATGAACTAGGATTTTTAGTAAATTATTGTGAATGATTTCTATTTATTCCAAATTATTGGAAATTAACTTGCAACTGCGCAAAATAATCACAATTATTTCAATTATTTTTTAAAACTTTTCATAAACAAATTTTGCTCTGCAATTGAAAGGGTGGCGTGAAAACATGGAAAATTTTTGCGGCAGTAAACCTCCCGAAGGAGGTTGCGGTTCCCGCCAGGCACAGGGCTTTTACCCCCTGTGGCAGCCAACTGCTTCGGTGTTCCATGGGAACCGGCGCTTTGCTGACTGCGATCCTATCGCGCAATTCGACAGATTTGATCCCCGTACCACCATTGGCCTACCCCTAAAGGTACGAGCGGTGTCAAGGGCGTTAGACTTCCTGATCCCAGTTTCAGAGGCCTTACCTCAGAGGGGTACGCGGGATTCGAACCCACAACCCCGAGTGCCGACACGTAGCCAGAACAGGAAGCGACCCAACGCCCAGAGCCACCGAGCCAACGGCGGTGAGACGTGTTTAACTTCTATTTGACCTGCCATCCAGCTGCGGCCAAAGGGAATGTCAAGCGCGAAAAACACTTTCCCAAGTGGGAGTCGAACTTCGGACCACTCGGTTCGGTGTTGCGCGCTCTACCAACTGAGCCACGACGCCACGATGTCTGTACGGTGCGACGGGTTCGAGTCGTATTTGCCGTATCCTGCAGCCTCCAGCCCGGAGGACGGGGAATTCGAGTTGTATTTGCCCCGTCCTCCGGGCTGGAGGCTGCAGGATACGGCAAATACGACTCGAACCCGTCGCACCGTACAGACATCGTGGCGTCGTGGCTCAGTTGGTAGAGCGCGCAACACCGAACCGAGTGGTCCGAAGTTCGACTCCCACTTGGGAAAGTGTTTTTCGCGCTTGACATTCCCTTTGGCCGCAGCTGGATGGCAGGTCAAATAGAAGTTAAACACGTCTCACCGCCGTTGGCTCGGTGGCTCTGGGCGTTGGGTCGCTTCCTGTTCTGGCTACGTGTCGGCACTCGGGGTTGTGGGTTCGAATCCCGCGTACCCCTCTGAGGTAAGGCCTCTGAAACTGGGATCAGGAAGTCTAACGCCCTTGACACCGCTCGTACCTCTAGGGGTAGGCCAATGGTGGTACGGGGATCAAATCTGTCGAATTGCGCGATAGGATCGCAGTCAGCAAAGCGCCGGTTCCCATGGAACACCGAAGCAGTTGGCTGCCACAGGGGGTAAAAGCCCTGTGCCTGGCGGGAACCGCAACCTCCTTCGGGAGGTTTACTGCCGCAAAAATTTTCCATGTTTTCACGCCACCCTTTCAATTGCAGAGCAAAATTTGTTTATGAAAAGTTTTAAAAAATAATTGAAATAATTGTGATTATTTTGCGCAGTTGCAAGTTAATTTCCAATAATTTGGAATAAATAGAAATCATTCACAATAATTTAGTAAAAATCCTAGTTCATCATGTAATTGAGAGAATAATTTGGATCAGATGTGCGTGTATTTTCTGAGGTCATTCCTTAAATTCGCTTGAATTTGTTATGAATTCGTTTTGAATTCGCGTGAATTAGTTTTGAATTCGCGTGAATTAGTTTGAATTAGTGTGAATTTTGAATTAGTGGTGTACATCAAAATTCGGAGTTATTTACCCCTCGAAACAAGCCCTTTGTCTGAATTTCGACGAAAACAACCGTTTATCGACATTGGAAGAAGCTACAATTGCGTCGGATTGTGGCGAAATGCGGATCAGCTCAGAGTCGAAATTCGAACTCCAGGTGGGTTCGTTTCTTAAACCGAAACGATAGGAGCAAAATCCGGCGATCAGAGAGTTCGTATTTGTTCACCGACGTTCTCCGACGTTAGGTGATGTCGAAAATCGACTCACGTGTTTACAGTGTGCGCACGGTAAACGAAAATCTCGGAATCCGAGAGCACGCCTCGGTTTGGGATGTGCTGTCCTTTTCTACCTGTATGAGAGAGAAAAAGACAGCGGTATATGTTAAATCGAGATGTGCTCTCGGAATCAGATATTTTTGTTTACCGCGCACTCCCCCCCGGGTTTGTTGTCCATAGCTGAATGCTGTCCGCGGCTAGCGCGGCGCGAGCGTTGGGCAGCGAGCCGCACGCGCACGCCGTGCGCCGAAGCTCCTGCCCTGCCCAAACTATTCTACTAACGCTGTCTCGCTATTTCTGATAGTACTGGCTAGCTGACATTATACACGATAGACGTACTAATTCGGTATAGTTAAAAATAATGTTATGTCATGTCATCTGCCAAAAATTAAAAAAATAAAATTAGCAGGCATCCCTAACAAGGACGTAAATAAAAACAACAACATCAAAACAGCGGTGTTAATTTTTATTTTATTTTTTTAACGGACTCGATATTTGGTGACGTATACGTGGAGCCATTACAAACCACTGTTCACGAGTTGTGGACACTAAGGCAACCGGAGCTGAGGCAGGGCGGGGTGGGGGTGGGATGGGACACCCGCCCAACCCTCGACGCCTTTAATGAGAAGGGCTCCACAAAGCACTGACCCCCCCCCCCCCCCTCCCCCAGGGCTTGGCCCCCGGACTCTCCAGCAGCCTATTTTCATGGACAGTACGGCCGCGAGGGGGGGGGGGGAGAAGGAGAGGGGGGGAGGGGGGGGGAGAAGTTACACGGCACGGTGCGAGCATCTGCTGATAGTGTGGCAGCGGGGGTGTAACCTTCACCGCCGCCCCCACACCACCCCCAGTGCCATGGGGGGGGGGGGGCATGGCAGCCCCCCCTCCACCTACCGCTCCTACTGCCCCAACGGCAGCCCCTTCGTCCCCTCCCTGAGCTGCTTGACATTTTCGCTCGTCATCGTTTACTTTCTGGCCGGCTATTCCTTGTATATATATTTCACTTTTGCCCCTCCGAGCAAACGCCCCCCCCCCTTCCCCTCCGCGCGCGCTAAATACCCTGGCCGCGCCTCACGCTTACACCCCACCTCCTGACACCGTCCCCCCCTCCATCAAGAAAAAAAAGGTACGACAATCAGATAGCGTTCGTCGCGCAATTTACTTTTATCTTTTCCGTCCTGTGCGGAAAGGAAAACAACAACAAAATAAGCGATAGGAAAAACGGCTACTGCGCCTCGGCAGCAGGGCGCGGGGTACACTGGAAACTAAAAATGTTTGAATGTCGCAAACTAGTAGGTGAGTTGTTTTCCCGTCCGCCCGTCCGGTCCATTGTGAAATTCACGAGCTATCTCGGGTTTGCCAGCACACAGGACCAGCCGGGTGATTCCGAAGATCGCTTTCATAACCTCTGTCCTCGTCTCACTCATGGAGCACTACCATGGCCAGCATAGGGCACCGCTGTAGGTGCAACAAGGACGGAGAGATGAAAGCGATCTTCTGAATCAGTCGTCTGCCTGTACCCAGCCCGGCCCTGCGGTATATTATGCCGTGCTGAGCAGAACCCAGCGCGGGTCTCGCTTATAAAGCCGTTAGTCGCACGGCGGTTAGCACTCGTGACTGACATTAGGTGCGGCTGAAATGAGTCGACGAACCCCTACCGTACCCTCATTACTGTCAGCTCGGGAGACCGTGATTGAAGCTTTATATGTCGTTCCCACGGGCCAAACCAGAGGCTATACCGCGCATGGCCGAATCATTTCAACCCGCAGGGTGGGGGTGGGGGGGGGGGGGGAGCGGCGCCAAGCTAGACGGGTGCTAGCTCAGAGCAGCCAGGATGTTTGGGGTGCGCGCTTGGCATTGCGCTTGGCCGCGGGGTGGGGTGGGGTGGGGTGGGGTGGGGTGGGGTGGGGTGAGGCGGTGCGCTCCGGCCCGGGCCTTATTGGTGTCAGCCGGGGCCATCTCTAACCCTTTCGCTGCGCTTTGACACATAGTAGGCAAGGAGAGCCGGGGAGTGCCACCGGAAAGATGGGAACAGAGGAGAGAGGCAGAGGGAGAGAGGGAGAGAGGGAGAGAGGGGAGAGAGGGGGGAAGAGAGAGAGAGAGAGACAGACTAACATTGCACATTAGGCGTTGGCTTGGCTTACGGTACGGTGATAAGAGCGTTAACATTCCTCCAAACGTACGCTAAGAATGAGCCCTCTGGGATTTCCAGGAGACGAGAGCGCGGACGAGAGGCCCCAGTGGAGACCCAGGGATTTTCCAGTAATAATCCCCTTGGGGGCTGATACGGAGCATATCCTAGACAGTCACAGGGGAGAACCCCCGTAGGACATGACACTACTGGAAACACAAGTGTGCGAATGTCGTGCACTTGGATGTGTGCAAATGTGCGAATGCCCACACTTTAGGTCGTAAAGGTGTGAATTTTTCCTTGGAAATTTTCACACTTTGGCCTCTAAGTGCACGATTGGGAATTAGCACACCTAGAAGTACGTGACATTCACACATTTGTGTTCCGTGTGTCTTCTGTACTCTTGGACTCCGCATTTTCTCCAGCAAAACCCAGACGCTATTTTCAGCGTGGATTTTTTTTTTGTTCTCGTTTTGGTGCACATCGGGTGCACATCAAGAAAAACTCAGACTTTGCTCCTCACCCAATCAAACTCGCCCATATAATCACGCAGCACAGCCTCCGTCGGTCAGTAGAGCTTGCTGCAGGTGCTCGTTATCTGCCCGATATTTTTTTTTTTTTAAATCGCTGTTGCAGACAAAAATTCGCTGTCTTCGAGCCAATGTTTTTTTTCAAGTTGTCAAAGCGAATAATTTGCTACGGTAGCAAAGTATTCGCTGAGGTGGCTGACGAGTCCTCTGAAGCAGACAAGTGCCGTTTCACTAGAACAGGGCTGGCGTTAGCCACCTCAGCGAATACTTTGCTACCGTATCAAATTATTCGCTTTGACAACTTATAAAATTCGTTGGCTCGGAGACAGCATAGTTTTGTCTGCAATAGCGAATGCTTCTTTTTCCAGTGATGAGCCTTGCCGTCCGACAGTGCACAGTTTCATGCGCTGTGTGGGGTGGCGCCTTGGATAGCCCTTATCCAAGGCGCGGCGCGGGGCGGGGCGGACCGGCTTCAGGAGGAGCGCTACTTCATGCCTCCGGCCGGGGCGGATTCCATACACCTCCAAAGTCTAAAATTATTTTCCTTTTTGCCCCTCATCCGCAACATTCTCTCTCTTGAAAAATGTTGATGCTTATAGACCGTCGGAATTTTCATTAGACCCCGCAGGGTTCATGGAGGCAATATAAGGGACGAAAGGGCTGGCTGGCACGGTCGCTGGATGGGTTTGTGGTGGGGCGAGTAGGGCGGGGCGTGGGGCGGGGTGGGGAGGGGTGGGGCGGGGCGGCGGGAGCCTCAAAGCCCTCCACAGGGCGGTGGGCAGCGGGCTCTTGTTCGGTCGTTATACCTCCTGTACCGGGCGAGGTGCAGAGCGCTCCCACCACCTGAATCCCCCACCCCCCACCTCCCCCGCTGTACTTTTTTGTTGTTTGGCAGTGCGCTCCGCGAGGGTTCCATACCGTTTCGTTACTCGTGTGGTACACAAAGAAAATTACTCCCGCATAACTCAAAATTAAGGGGTGGCTCGAGTCCTCCTGATCGCGGCTGTGGTTATGCAGGCTTGCCACAAATTTTAATTTTTAATTTTCCCTGATGTCCAGCAGCCCCAGGGTTTTTGGAATTTCTCTGACTGCAGGTAGGTCGCGACTCCCCCCCCCCCCTCCCCTCTGGAACCGCGCGTGTCAACATTACTCGCCATTACTCGCCGCAATACTCACAAATAGTCGCTTATACTATCTCATATTAGTCGCCAAAACCCACGAATGCTCGGCAGTACCCACCAATACTTGCCTTTGCTCAGAATACTCGTGTGCGCAGTATTTGCGAGGGAGTGGGGGACTCCTCGTGACTCCCACCTCACCTGCTACACTGTGAAAAATTGTCGTAGGTTTACGGGAAAAATTTCCACGAAGTGGAGTGGTAAAATTATGATCACTCATCGTAAAATTACAAGCAGTACCTATCGACTTGAAACTCAATTACAGGCAAGAATGGGCTGTCGTAAATTTACAACATTTACACTTTTGACGAGCCACGCACATCGGGGCCCCTTGGCTGCCCTGACACTATGGGCGGCAGTGCCTGCCTGGCCAGGTCGGCCGGGCCCGAGGCGACGGAAAGTGGGTCGCGTTCCTCGTTCAGTGTGGCGGGGCGGGGCGGGGCGGGGCGGGGCGGGGCGGGGCGGGGCGGAGGGTGGGACCGCACCACATACGCGCGCTTGCGGTGCGCAGGAAACAACTGCCGCGTCCACGATAACGGCCTAGGTCGTCACAAGTAACAGAGCCTACAGGGGGGAGCGGAGGAGGAGAGGGGGTCCAGAGCACCAGCGTCACCCCGTGCTAATTAATATTTACGCGTCGTCAACAAGGGGTGGGAGACAGACAAATAGACAGACATGCAGACAGACAGACAGACAGACAGACAGACAGGGGTAGGCAAGGGTTATGCTTTGTATCCACTGTGAAAAAACCGAGGGGCCCTCCACTCCTCATTTGGAGGAAATCTGGATTGCCGAGATTGCCGGATTGCTAGCGTAAATTTTGGGATTCTGTAGCATTGAATGCCTGCAAAATTAGGCAAAATGCTGTACCTTTGCTCCTGTCCTGTATGAAGGCAACAAGCATGACTTTGATGGTAGTTTTCCAAAGATTGCTGTCGGATTGCCGAGGTGAGAAACACCGGATTGACGGAGAGGAGGTTGGAGCAGGCCCCATCGGAAAAAAACATACAGACGTACGTTTTCATAAAAAAAAAATCCACGACGCACCCAGCCACGCGCAACACACACACACACACACACACACACACACACATCCACACACCCGCCCCTGCGCACACCCCGAGGATTTTACCAGACACCCCCGCGACGCCCTGATCGTAAATAAAAAAGCCTTTGGTCGTAGCCGTGCCCTCATACAGCCACCCACGGCTCCCCCAGGAGCTGTGCCGCGTAGGTCCGATCTGGAGGCAAAAACTTGTCATGCGTGGACTCAGCTGACGGGGTAGGGAGTGGGGTGGAGAGTGAGAGGGGGCTAGGGGAAGGTGCTGGCACCGGATCCACCTGGACAAAATGGCACGGTGAGCATCCGGAGCGGGAAGGTATGCAACGGAACTCGAAGAGAATCTTTATATTTTCGTTGTGGTTGGTGCCGTGGCGTCCTGCGCCCGCGTCGCTCAACTTTCGTGGAACTTTTCCCCGCGGGGGCAACAACTTAGGAACCCGCAGGTGACAAAGACGGAAAAACTCATCTGAAAAACCTAGGAAGTCACATGAAAATACGCGAAGAAGCTGGTAAAAATCCGGGAAAACTCCTCATCGACACCGTTAATCACGGCAAATCTGAAGTCTGGGATTCCCAGGTACTTTTTGCCGTTTCCACACTGGAAAAACAAAGGTAGGACTTAATGCCTTTCTAGGGGTGTGAAATTTTAATACCTTTGAAAAGGCATGAAATTGTCCAAAGGCATTAAAATTTAACACCTTTGGGCAGTTTTAATGCCTTTGCAGGGGTGCTAATTTTTAATGCCTTAGTAAAGGCATTAAAACCCTTCTCGTCCTACCTTTGTTTTTCCGGTGCAGGCTTGAGTCTGGAAACGGCAAATTATTTCCAGACTTCTCCTTGTTCCAGGCAACGCCTGGGAAGCGGCTCTTTTCCAGACTTTACCTGGGAAAGAATTACCGTTTCCAGCCTCTCACCTGGGAAGCCGTGGGCAAGTCGCGGAGTCTGGGAAAGAGCCGCTTGCCCACGGCTTCCCAGGCGAGGGGCTGGAAACGGTAATTCTTTCCCAGGTAAAGTCTGGAAAAGAGCCACTTCCCAGGCGTTGCCTGGGACAAGGGCCGCGCGTCTAGGAGAAGTCTGGAAATAATTTGCCGTTTCCAGACTCGAACCTGGAAACGGCAAAAAGTACCTGGGAATCCCAGACTTCAGATTTGCCGTGATAACCCTGGGTGTGCAAGAGGTTCAAATACCATACAATTTTTTTTTTTACATAGTACTGGTCTGAGAGTGTACGGTGAAAATCACCGTATACAGTGCTGCAGGGTGCACTGTAGCTTACAGTGAAAATCACCGTCAGCTTTTAACAGTGTTGAGATAAATTCTTTCGAGTTTTGGTCGCCCCGCGCCTTTTTTCCCCCCACTGTCTGTGCCCTGCGGCCTGGCCTCGGCAGAGGAGCGTTGGGGCAAAGAATCACAATATCGACCTGACCACCCGGCCCCGCCGGCCCGGCCAGGCAGAGCGGCGCGCTCCACGGGGCCATGAGCTACAGCAAGGCCCCGCAAGTGTGTGAGGGTCGTGCACTTGTGCACTGCAGACCCAAGTGTGTACTTAATACACACACCTATAGGTGTGTACCGGCCCGGCCAGGCAGAGCAGCGCGCTCCACGGGGCCATGAGCTACAGCAAGGCCCCGCAAGTGTGTGAGGGTCGTGCACTTGTGCACTGCAGACCCAAGTGTGTACTTAATACACACACCTATAGGTGTGTACCGGCCCGGCCAGGCAGAGCAGCGCGCTCCACGGGGCCATGAGCTACAGCAAGGCCCCGCAAGTGTGTGAGGGTCGTGCACTTGTGCACTGCAGACCCAAGTGTGTACTTAATACACACACCTATAGGTGTGTACCGGCCCGGCCAGGCAGAGCAGCGCGCTCCACGGGGCCATGAGCTACAGCAAGGCCCGGCAAGTGTGTGAGGGTCGTGCACTTGTGCACTGCAGACCCAAGTGTGTACTTAATACACACACCTATAGGCGTGTACTTGCAAGCTGCCATAGTACACACTTATTTGCCGTGTACTTGCCGTTGTACACACATATATAGATGTGTACTTACCATAGTACACACTTGAAAGACCACGTACATGTGTGTACTATGGCAAGTACACGGCAAATAAGTGTATACAATGGCAAGTACATACCTTTACGTATGCGTAGTATGTTGAAAAATTTTAAGTTGCTTTCACTGGAGACGCAAGTGTGAATGTCACTCGCACTTCTAGGTGTGCGAGTTCCACACTGACTTAAACCCTTTGCAAATTTCTGTCGGTTCAACACATCAGATAACAATGTGCTACTTTCCATTTGCACATCATTTGAAACGCGAACTGGCATCAATTTTCACACATACACATACACACAAACACACGTGTGTGAATAAAAATTCACAATCCTCATAGTGTGCGAGATTCTTGGGTTTCCGGTCTGTAGAACAGGACATCGGTGCGCTCCGGGTTTCCGTTGGTTCCAGCCTGTGGATGCTCGAGTTACTCCAGACCCTCCCCACTGTGAAAAATACTTGTAACGGTTACGGGAAAATTTTCCATGATACAAGTCGTAAAATTACAATTTGAAATTGTAAATTTACAAGCACTCCCTATCGACTTGGAATTGACCGCGACGAGCAAGAATGGGCAGTCGTAAATTTACGATTTATTTTGTAAATCAAAATTACAAAAAAATGTCGTAAATTTACGAGGATATTTTTCACAGTGCCAGCCCAGCCTCCAGACCCTCCCCACCCCCAACCCTAGGCTCCCACTCCCCCTCCACGGCCTCCGGAAAAACAAACAGCCGTTTGGGGGGTGAAGGGAGGAGGGGTGGGGAGGAGTGTGTGGGGAGGAGAGGGTGGGGAGGAGAGGGTGTGGAGGGGGAGGGAAGGAGGAGGCGTGAGGCAATGTTCCGCGCCCTGCACTTTTACCACCTGTGCACCTGGGCACAAAATTGTAATTCTGCATAGTTTTGTATAAAAATCGTACTGATTAAATAAGAACTGGTCTGTAACGTAAAAAGGAAGTAGTGCGTACAACTGATGAAGAAGTTGTCAGTAGCTTAAAAGGGTTTCTAAGCAGCAGGAATACTGACAAAGGGGTCCAAAAAATCAGAAACGGGCTGAGAGTGTACTAACCACCCCATGGGGTCGGGCTTGTCGGACGTTGGTTGTGTCGGACAAACGATATACAACCGGAATTCTGCAAGAGTGTCATTTGACGTGTCTTGAACCACAGAATTTCCAATCGAAACATATCTCTCATATCTTGTCATGCCTACACGAAACAGAGGAAAACCCGCTCATTTTGTCCGAAATTAGGGCACTATTGACTGCACCTGACGGCATATGCCTCGGCATATGCAGCCTCATAGCCGCCGCGCACACCCGCGCTGCACACCGGCCTTGGCCGAGGATTTGGGTCTGTTCCCGCCCTACCCCGCCCACCCCGCCCCACCCCGCCCCACCCCGCCCGCCACGCCCTGCCACGTCCCGCCACGCCCCGACACGCGTTGACCTTTGGCTCGGGCTCAAACCTGCCCGCCCGTCCGCTCTCGGCTAATCAAACTTGCGACTAGGCTTCACATCGAGGCAGGGCGGGGCGGAGCGGGGCGGGGCGGGGCGGGGCGGGCCGGGGCAAGGCGGGGCGGGGCAAGGCGGGGCGGGGCGGGGCGGGCACGGACACGCCTGACACCATCCGTCTGCCGACCCTGATCGGGTGGGTGGGGCCAGCCCGAAACTAAGAAGCGATAGCCGAACTGACAAAAGGAAAAAAAAAAAAAGCGTCAACCTTTTCACAGGACATTCAAAATATGTTGTAATTCTGGCACACTCACGCACCGTCACGCACACAAAATGCGGTTCATCGTTAGTCTACGTAATGAGGGCTGCCGCCGACTCGCTGCAGCCTTAGGATCCGTTATGTCCCCTTGGTTAGGCAGATCCGCAACACTGTCTTACTCGCCTGTGTGTGTATATAAGCTGCCTGGGGCCTGGGCTCCATCAAGATCCCCCTGATACTGCATGACCACGCCGCTTTGAGGTGGACCGACATGTACGGCATGGCGTGGTCATTCCAAAAGAACAACGCAGAGAGAGAGAGAGAGAGAGAGAGAGAGAGAGAGAGAGAGAGAGAGAGAGAGAGAGAGAGAGAGAGAGAGAGAGAGAGAGAGAGAGAGAGAGAGAGAGAGAGAGAGAGCGAGGGGGAGGCGAGGACTGTACTCCCGGCTTTACGGCTAACTTGACTCCACTGGGGGAGATAAAAACTCGGCCAGGCAAGTAGACCGCCGCAGCTGCCACTGTCTCATTTTACGGAGGGGGATGGATATGTTTCCAGACTCGGCAAGTATCCGCTTTTAGGAGAAGGTTCGCTGTGTTCGCTGCTATTATAGGCTAGTTACCAAATTTGAAGCTAGGTCTATTGGTCTTTTATTGCAAAATTGCCCACAATTGTACACCATGGGTACAGATGGAAAACGTATCACTGGAATTCCGATTGAGCGCAAGTCGCTCACCTGCAGATGAGAGAATATTTTTCGCTCACTTGCAGATATTTGCACATCTGCAGGTGGGTTAATGAAACTTTGCTCATTTCCAGGTGAGTGGAATAAGTAAAAGCGCATCCCCAAACTCTTTTACCCACAAGTGTGCGAAAATTGATTAGCTCATCTATACAAGTGAGAGACATTTTATTCGCACACCTAACAAAGCCTGCGGGGAGCGCGGAGTCTCAGCGCAAAAGGGTGCGGGGAAGAAGAGGGGGGGGGGGGAGGGGGTGTTGTCTGGGAGAGAGGAGATCCTTGTGCGCGAGCTACGCCACACTCTGTCCCCTGGAGACCACCGGCCCCGCCCCGCCCCGCCCCGCCCCGCCCCGCCCCGCCCCGCCCCGCCCCGCCCCGCCCAGCGTGCCACACCCACACATACTGCCCCTCGGCACAGCCCCTTAGGGCCTAAAGCATAGCGGGGCGGGGCGGGGCGGGGCGGGGCGGGGCGGGGCGGCCGACTGAATCCGTACAGGCGGCCAGGCATGCCCAGCGCTGAGGAGCTACGCCTGCTCTGCCGCAGGTGTATTAGCCCGGCCGGCCTCGCCAGCCGCATGGCGGAGGCGTACCCGCCCCGCCCCGCCCCGCCCGGCCCTGCATAAACCCACCCCTCCACACGGTGGAGGGAGATATCTTCCTCCACCGTGCCACCCGCCTACTATCACGGTTAAAGTAAGCTTACGCGTAGTTTTTCACGGTAAGCTACAGAGAACCCCCCCCCCGCAGCACTGTACCTTATAAGGTGATTTTCATTGCAAGCTACGGTATAGTATGAATACCACCGCGTAGGCTGTGAATATCAGTACAAGTTACAGTGATGCACCGTTGATCAATGAAAATTACTGTGAAATCCACCGTAGCGTACGGTGACGGTGAAAGTACACTGGAAAAACAAAGGTAGGGCTTAATGCCTTTCTAGGGGTGTGAAATTTTAATGCCTTTGCAAAGGCACGAAATTGTCCAAAGGCATTAAAATTTAATACCTTTGGGCAGTTTTAATGCCTTTGCAGGGGTGCTAATTTTTAATGCCTCGGAAAAGGCATTAAAACCCTTCTCTTCCTACCTTTGTTTTTCCAGTGTAGTCGTATAAGCTACAGTGCTGCAGGGTTATTCAATGTACCTTATGGTGAAAATCACTGTAAGCTTTAAAGAGTGTTTGCCTCCTTGGTAACGCCGCATATCACTCGGCATTCATTTATTTATATTTATTACTATTGTTAAGAAAAGATGCACAAGTGCAAGTTGGCCTGCCTACAACGCCCCGCCCGCGAGCTCGCAGCACGTACCGTGGGGAACGCCTGTGGATCGAGGGTAGGCCACCCGCTCGTCTCTGGCGCACTCGACAAAGAAAAGTTGCCTAACTGTCAGGCGTTCACTTCTCTTTTTTTTTCTTCTTTTCTTTCCCGCAAGTTCACTTGCTTCATTCACTGGAAAACCGAGTGTATAGAACCAGAATGTTATATAGGAATCCTCTCACATTTGATCGAAAAAGTGATCGGGCTCCTTTTCAGGAAAAACGGCATAGCGAATAACACCAGGCGTAAGTGTTTTGCCGTCATTACGAGAGCAAGGCGGGTGAGAAGGAGCGGGCGCCACTGATGGATGGAGAGGAGGACGCGTGGGGCCCACTGCCCGTCTGTCCGTCTGTCCTTCTCTCTCCTGGGCCCAGCGTCTGGATGACAGATAGCTGTAGTTAGTAATAGTGTTTGCTGTGCGCACGCCCGCACGAGAGAGAAAGAGAGCACGATAGAGAACGGGCGAGAGAGAGAGAGAAATAGAGAGAGAGAGAGAGAAGGCGCGAAACAAATCTGCTCCGTCCCGTTACAGAGAGCCCCTTAATGAGAGAAACTCACGAGTCGCGGAGAAGAAAGGCTCGGAAAAACACAAATATCCTGGAGAGAGGGAGCACGAAAAAGAGAGAGAGAGAGAGAGAGAGAGAGAGAGAGAGAGAGAGAGAGAGAGAGAGAGAGAGAGAGAGCAGCTCCCTACCATCTTTAAAGTCCTCGCAATCTCACGGCCCGCTGACTCCACACGGTGCGGGAGTAGAATAGAGAAGGACAGAGTACTGGAGAGGCTTCTGTAGGTGGCGCTACCCTCTACTTGATGACACAGAGAGCGTATCCTTGCACTTAGAAACAAATTGATTGCAGATTTCTAATCCTTAAGGTCCATAGATAGACGATATAAAGTTCAAAATAGTCAAAATGGTCCCTGAGGAGCTTGAAATACGAAGAAAAGTGATGTACCGCACTCTACGTGTGGTAGAGAGAGACAGCAGGTGTTTGATAGCATAGCTCCCAAGAGAAGGCCATTTTTCCTTCCGGGTTGCAGGGATTGTGCTCCTCTAGTGCCCTTAGTGTACGAGTTAAGGATTTTAAACTTGTAAATCAATCCGCATGCGTCATAAGCAATCGTGAAAGAAACGCTCTCTCTCGCTCCTCGGTCACCGAGTGCGGCCCGCTCGAGCGAGTGCTGCCTCTCCACCAGCCATTCTCCATGGGGCAAGCGGGGCCCATGAATGCATCAGGGGGGAGGATGAGGAAGACTGGCAGTCACTCGGGGAGCAAGAGCAGCTAGTGGTGAGGGTGCTGCCCGGAATAGAAAGAGGAAAACAGCTGCAACAGGGAGAGCCATAGGCTGCCATAGGCTGCTGCTGACGCAGGGGGGACGAGTGGCACACAAGCGACGTAATGTGCTCTGGAAACAACGCAACACTGAATGTGGAGGAGTCGCCTTTTTCGATCGTGGAAGAGCGACTTTTCTGTACCAAATTTTCATGCTCCTGGGAGAGCGACATGCATGAACATCGCTCTGTTAGAGTCACTTTGATGACTCTTTTTGAGTCAAATCATCAAATGTCACTCTTTTGGAGCGATGTAGAAATTCCAGAAAATACTCGATTTGAGTCGTTTAAGCGAAAGTCACTTTTACTGAGCGATGAAAAGATACTCCGCTCATTACGGGCGAGAAATGCGACTAGTACATTTCCAGTGAAGAATAGAAGTTGTTTTTATGAGTTTAATATCTAGACTGATTTGATTCTAACGCAAAATTTCTTAGCCCAGGATATTGTGATCAATAGCTGATTTTGGTGACCAAAATTTGGTTTTGACCACCAAGGCTTGGGCTTTTAGAGCCCCCCAAAATTTGTTGATTTAATTTTAATTCTAACTTTGGTCCGGGGAACTAATGTCTGTGCTTCGTGTTGTATTGCATTGCTTTGTAAGGTTTTAACAGTGTGGGCGGGCAGGATAGGCGGAACGTGCGTGGCGGCGCGGGGCGAAAGCGAGGCGGGGCGGGGCGGGGCGAGGCAGGGCGGGGCGGGGCGGGGAGGGGCGGGGCGAGGTGGCACAACTGCCCCGCTCCAGCCCGCGCGACACCACCGCTGTGTTTTCATTGTCTGCTGCGAGAAAATTGAAACGCCAATCTGCCGAGAAGGGAAGCGACCATGAAAAAATAATACGGAGTGTAGTGCAGGCGGTGGTGGGGCCGGTGGCGGAGCAGGCCGAGGCCGAGGGGGCGTGGGGCGGGAGTCCTAACAGCTGGAGACGCTGGAGGCTCCAGAGTGTGTGAGAGAGGTCCTACTGGGAGTGCGCGGGTCCATCTTTCAGTCTGCAAATGTCTTCAATTTTTTTGATATCTAATTTCCTTAATTCTATTTTCTTCCCGTGAATATTTTGAATTTGTTTCTCTAAATTTTCTCGAATATTTTTCAACTTTTCTTTATTTTTTTATTTTTCTGAATTAGTGTAGCAGAGTACACAAGGGATTTTTCTGTACCCGTGTGGGAATGATAAACCCACATGGGTAATTATGAAGCCCATGTGGGAAAATACAAGAACCCACATGGAAAAAGCCAAAACCCAAACGGATACACGTGGGAAATGCGAAACCCACTCGGAAACAGATGGGAAGTTGCAAAAACCAGATGAAACCATATGGAAAAGGCAAAACCAAAGCGGGTTTCCGTCTGGATTTTTCAGCTGGGATGGCAAGTTCATAAACCTATAGACACTGTGAAAAATCCTCGTAGGGGTTACGGGAAAATTTTCCATGATAAAAATCGTAAAATTACAATTTGAAATTGTAAATTTACAAGCACTCCCTATCGACTTGGAATCGACCGACGAGCAAGAATGGGCTATCGTAAATTTACGACATATTTTGTAAATCAAAATTACAAAAAATGTTTTAAATTTACGAGGATATTTTTCACAGTGGAGGGCCGTTTACTTCGTTGGAGGTCCTTTAAAAAAAAAAAAAAATAAATAAATAAATTTTCTTCTGTCTAAAGTGAGTGCGAGATGAGGGACCCGGCCAATCTGCGCCGCTCTGCCGCTTTGCACTCCTCTCCGAGTGCCAGGTGTTTGTTGCGACAACACTCGTGCGCCTCATTTGGCTACTGGCATGAGCAGCGTTGTGCTGACACAGGACACGAAGGGTGGGCCGGCCGGGGCGGGGCGGGGTGGGGTGGGGTGGGGCCGGGTGTGGCCGGCTGGGGTGGGGTGGGGTGGGGTTGGGTGGAGTGGGGCGGGTCCGGGGTGGGGTGGCTCGGTATAGCTAGCTCAGAGGCATCGCGGCAGCGAAATGTGCCGGCAACTGCGAAAACGCCCGAGTGGTTTCGCCCGCTGGCCCGGCGGCCCGGCGGTGGGGTGAAGCCACAAGAGTAAACATTTGCACACATCCGTGTGTCGGCCACGCTGCGACGCCGCGCCTATGGATTCCCACACCGGAAGGCTTCTCAGAGAAGATCAAGCTTTTCTTATTTTATTTTGTTTTTGTTTATCCTTGTTCCCTGTCCTAGAAACCGTAGTATTAGACAGTCCTATACACGTTTTGGTAGGACCAATGCTGCGTGACAAACGCTTCCTGGGCCACGCAATGCCACAATGTGTCCTTCATCTTTGATGTATGAGACACATGCGTCTGACTCGTAATTGTGAAGATAAGTCCTGCGCTTCTGCATGTGAGACACACTTTGCCTCATGCCAAATGGTAGAACCATGTTGCCCACCAAAATATGTAGGACTGCCTCACACTATAAGGTTACAATACTGTTGAAACCTTGTGAAGCAATTTTGAGATGAATCGACCTAATTCGTATCTGCGAAGAAATGAATTGTATTACAAACTAAAAAAGCTTGTAAGCTGACGAACCTTCCGCCAGACGAATAAATTTCTTTTTACTCTGAGAAGTGAATTCTTCGAAGTTCCGAAGCAAACAAGTATGTGGTACAATACACCCAAAGACTTCGCGCAGGCTACGGGCTATTTTGCGTGTAATAATGAATAAATAAAAAATTCTTTGCAACACAGAGAAAAAAAATCTTGCCTGGCAATAAACAGTTATTTTATGCTACCAACATAATCCTGGCACTACTTGATTTGGTTCTCCCCCTTTAAGATTTTTGTCGCAGCAAATCTTTGGCCGGAGGACTAAACGTTTTAGAGCCCGCGGTGAGACAATTTTTTTCTTTTTTTCTCAGTGAACGTTTCAACAGTGCACAGTGGTGGAACACACCTTTGTCGTTGGGGTCGAACTCCGCCATCAGCTGCTCCTTGGTGGGCTCCTCGTCTCCTGCCGACATGGTGCTGGCCTCCTTGTCCTCGGCGGGCTCCTGGTCCCCGGCGGGCTGCTTCCTGGCGCGGTGGCCTCGGAAGGCGGCCTGGATCTTAGTGGCGGCCTGCTCGACTTCCGGGTCCTCAAGGTCGATGTCTGTCGGGGCAAAACGGAAAATAAACGTCAAGAGTTAGGAAGAGAACAAACATTTCCTTTCTAAATTACCGTTGATATATTTTTTCCCACTGATATTGCTGTGGCCACTTAAAATGTCAAAATTATGCATGCCACATTATGACTTTTTTCGGAGGAATGCCAACTTTTATCAAGCTGTAATGACAAATTTCGGTCACCTCCTTCCAGAACACAATACAGTTTTTGGCATCCCGCAGAAGTGTCCAAAAACTTGCATCCTTTAAAAGGAACCCAATAATGTTGGCATTACAAGTGACAGCATAGCGTTAACAGTGCACTCAGGCGCTGCCAACGCGCTAGTTATTGGAGCCGGCAGGACCAGCCGGGCTACCGAGCACACAAGTAGCGGTGGGAGTCACCTCGGATGGGCTAGAGCGCCACCCCCCCCCCACCCCCCACCCCCTCCGAACCCGCCCCGCCCCACCCCACTGCCCTCTCTCAACGCGTCTCGCTTTGAGGGATCACGTTGGGGGTAGGGGGTAGGGGGCTGGGGGTTGGAGGTGGGGTCAAAGGGAACCCCTCTGCTAATGGAGCATTCCATTCTACCCAAAGCCTGGCGCCGGCGGGATAACGCCCGGTGGGAGGGGAGGGGGATACAACGGCGGCGGGTTTCGGAAGAATTTAGCGAAATGCTTAAATTCATTTATAGGCAATCGGTGAGGGCCTCTACAGGGGCAGCAGGTGCATCGAACCCCCCCCCCCTCTCTCTCTCTCTCTCTCTCTCTCTCTCTCACACACACACACTCAGTCACTCATCCACACACCCCCACACCCACACACACAGCGTCCACCGCTGCTGGCGATGCTGATGAAAATAAATGAAGTTGCACACGAAGCCCAACCTTGCAAGGGGTAGGCGCAGGCTCGGCCCGCCTAGCGCCGTGCGGTCGTAAGTTTTAATTACCGAGCCGAATAGTAGAGGAAAGGGGGGAGGGGGGAACTTGAGGTGGAGGGGAGGGGCAGATCACGGCGGAGAGGGGAGGAGGCCAGATTTTGTTGACTTTGCCAACTTCTGCACCTGCCGTTAGAGGGTGGCGCCGAGGCGATATAAGGGAAGCGGAAGATAATCTAGGAACCGTCGTCGCGTTAACGCGCCAATAAAACTTTGACCACTTCCGGATAAGAAAAAGAAGGTCACGATCGTTTTGTTTCCCATTTCTTCTTCTTTGCAAAATTATCTAGAACATAAAAGAAAACTCCAACCCAGCCAAAAAATTACCTGCAATGGCCGTGACGAGGACGAAAATTGTCGAGTCATACGGAAGCCATTATCCCCAACAAAAGGCCATCCGTCACACACAAAAATGGCATCATGAAATAAAGAAAATATCTCTCTGCTCATCATAACCCTGCTCTCTTTTTTTCGTTTCTTTTCAATTCCAATCTTGATTGAAATTTGTTATCCTTCCTCTTCTCTTGCAGTTACAGTACAGCCCGCCCGCAGCCGCCACCTGCCCGCACGAGTCGCAATTATTCTTCTTGCTCGTCCTAGAGAGGGGGGGGGAGAGAAAGAGAGAGAGAGAGAGAGAGAGAGAGAGAGAGAGAGAGAGAGAGAGAGAGAGAGAGAGAGAGAGAGAGAGAGAGAGAGAGGCAGGCGGTGTGTTCCTGTTCCAAAGCCCTGAAAAAGAATGAAGGCAGGGCGATTTCCCCGCAGCGCACGCGGATAACACTCAGCATGTACGTGTACGTCTCTTGCTCTCTGTATATCGTTTTATTTCGTTATTATTTTACGGCTCCGCCTGCTGCAGCGCAGACAGGCGGCTTAACGCTGACAACTAGGAGAGCGAAATTGTTGTCTCTGCCAGGGGTCATGAATAAGTAGACACAGCAGACCCCTCAAATAAAAAGGAAAGGAAAGACCGTTATTTCATTCCTCGCTCTTTCTGAAGGCATTTCTGGCCTTGAGCCGTTTATGTTTCAGCGCTGGGAAAAGAATATAAGCATGCTCGGAGCTGTACGTAGCGGGGTGGGGCAGGGGGTGGGCCGGGGGTTACGTCGGGGGTCAGGGCAGTGGGTGGGGTAGAGGCTGAGGGGTGCTGCTGGGACCATTAACGTCAGACTCGAGCACCTCCTTAGAGCCCCTGGCCCAGCCCGCAACCCTTTTAGACATATTGGTGGGATCAGGCTCAGGCTGGCTGGGCGGGGCGGAGCGGCCAACTAAACTTTGCACGGTCAAGTTGCCTGTGTCAAGGGCACGCGCTGCGGACGGCAGGCGGCCAGCAGGCGGAAAAGGACGACTTAGATCAGCGGTCAACGGCTAGTCAGCAAATGAGCTCGCGTAATTAAGGGCATTAGTTGGGCTCGCTTGGCCTGGCTCCGGCGCGGTAAAAACAATATGTGTCTGATTTTTTGAGGGGAAAAAGGAAAACTTTGAGGATCCCTCTTCATTTGAGGAAAGTCTCCTCAAAAATTTAGGGAAGTTTCCGCATTTTCTGCAAGAGGCTTCTCTCAATTTTTGAGGAGACTTCCTCAAATGAAGAGGGATCCTCAAAGTGTCCCCTTTTCCCTCAAAAAAATCAGACACTGTTTTTATTCTGTGTTCCCCATACTACCGCCCTCCCCGCCCCGCCCCGCCCCGCTCCGCCTCGCCCCGCCTCGCCCCGCCCCAACCTCTCTCACCTCATCTCGCAGCTTCTAAGTCTCCCCACAGCGACGCGAACTGGTGCGCCAACTTTGTCTGCCGGAGACCGCAGTCGCCAAGGCAGTCGCGGTCCGCCGCTTTGAATAAAACACACACCCTGCAGCGGAATTTAACTGATACTTCTACTACGACCTTCAGTGCTCTTCCTCTCTGTCTGCCGGCCGCACTTGTTCAACTATCACGGATCTTATTTACTTAGACTACTGCAGACATCGTGAAATACCACCACCCAAATCGAGTGACTCTACTACTAACAATTTCTCGGTCCCATTGTGGTTTTAAAATCGTGCCGGATCAGTAAACTTTACTAGTTTAAAATAAATTCGGGTCGGGGAGAGGGGCGGGGATGATGATAGAAAACTTTGCGAGTGAAAAGGCGAGAAAAGGAGATGACGTTGTCAATGTGGGAGCACCTATGGTGACAGGGACATCGGACATGTCCACGTGACATGTCCTTCCTACAGCGGGAACCTGCTCTTCCTGTCTCCTGCCTGGCTTCCGCCGCAACGCCATGGCGACGCGCACCTGAGCAAACGAACGCCCTGAATAATGGAACGCCCTCAGCCAGACAAGCGCGGGGCGTTCCTCTTCACGCGCTTCAATGTTTCAGAGCAGCGGGCGGGGCGGGGCGGGGCGGGGCGTATCTCGGGCAGCGGGGTGTCGATATAAGAGTATGGCTAATGTATGTGAGAGCATGGGCAGGGCGGGGCGGGCGGGGCGGGGCAGTGAAAGAGGCGCAGTGAGAGCAATACTGGCATTTCACTGTCATTATAAATTTATGGTCCGTACACGGTAAAAACTATGTCTGATTTTTTGAGGAAAAAGGGAAAACTTTGAGGACCTTGTCTACTTTGACGAAAACTCCTAAGATTTTGAGGAAGTCTCCGCAAAATTTGCGGAGATTTCCCTTAGGCCTATTTGTTGAGGAGTCTTCCTTTAAAATCTGAGAGTTTACCCTCAAATTACGGAATTTCCTCAAAGTGTCCCCTTTTTCCTCAAAAAATCAGACATTGTTTTTACCGTGTAAAATCCATGTTCCGTATGAAATTTGTGATAGACATTTCCCAGTCAAGTCTATCGGTCTTGATTTCCTATTAATTTTTCCTTGGCATTTTTCTATGAGCATCTCCTCCCCCCGAAGAAGAATTAAATATTCCTTACTAGAAAAAGTGAAAATCATACTGCTCCGTACAAGTGCGATACCCATTGTGTTCTACACACTGTAAAATTCTTACGAAGAAAATTCTTCGCAGCGTTGCGAAGAATTTGGCTTCTTCGTAAGGCTTCGCAATACGAAGTTTTTTCTTCGCAAGCCCCGCCTTGCGAAGAAATTTCTTCGCACACTACGAAGAAAATGCTTCGCAATACAAAGCAGCCAAATGCTTCGCAGCTTACGAACGATTTTCTTCGTAATGCGAAGCATTTCTTCGCAAGGTTTTAACAGTGCAGGTAAAAGCACGGCACAAAGTGAGTCGCACCTAATCATACAGGTTCGTAGATGGACGGATTTAGATAGAAAGATAGATGGATGGAAAGATAGATAGATAGATAGGCAGTTAGATAAATAGATCGATCGATCGGGAGGCTAACAATGCCAACCCAGCGATGGGGCGACCACACCCCTTTAATGTGTACACATGATGCCCGGAATGATTGATTCCCATATGATTCCCGTCCAAGGGGTCGTCAACTCCGATATTCCTCCGTACACGAGATGATATTTACTCAAATATTACATCGATATTACCCATATAACAGGTAATATTACGTTGATATTACCCATTTTCCCAGAATTTTGACGTCAGCACCGTGAAATTAGTGTGATATTACCAATAATACACGAAGAAAAGGATTTTGTTCTCACAACAAACAATTTGTTATCGAAGTAGGAACGGACACGCCCGTGATTTTCTATGACGGATTCTTCTGTATTTAAGAGGTACGGACAGATCCGTAAAAAAAATTACGGTGCGTTCCGTAGTTATTTCAGTAATTTGCTACGGGATTTTTAACAGTGTGCCACTACTTGTTCGGAGCTGAGCGTGGCGGAGCGTGGCGGCCAGTGTAAGCGAGGCCCAACGGCTCGTACAACTCGAGTGGGGCGCGCGCGGTGAAAAAAGAAAAATAAACAAGGCCTAGCCACACCAGACCGGCGCAGCCGGGCGCAGCAGTGGGGGACTGAGAAAGGGGATGAACTGTCGAAGAGAGAAAAGAGAGAGAGAGAGAGAGAGAGAGAGAGAGAGAGAGAGAGAGAGAGAGAGAGAGAGAGAGAGAGAGAGAGAGAGAGAGAGAAGTGAGAGAGAGAGAGAGGGGGAGAGAGAGAGGGAGAGAGAGAGAGAGAGAGAGAGAGAGAGAGAGAGAGGGAGAGAGAGAGAGGAGAGAGAGAAAGAGAGAGAGAGAGAGAGAGAGAGAGAGAGAGAGAGAGAGAGAGAGAGAGAGAGAGAGAGCAAGGAGAATGGAGACACAGAGTCAGCTGGTGCCCCGCCCCGAGCGGAGCCGTTCTATCCCCAGCCAGAGCCATCCCCTGCCCCGGGCCCTCACGGACACTTTACAGTCCGCGACCCGGCACGGCCCCCCGCCCCCAGGGCGTATGGGTAAGGGGGGGGGGGGGGTAGAGTGGGGAGGAAGACTAGCTCCGCTCGGGGGAGAATTACCGTGCACACCCGCAACACTCCATCATAGCCGAGCGTTAGCGGGGAGGCCATGGAGCTGGAAATCAGGGCAAGAGCCTGGGGAAGTGGAGAGAGGGAGAGAGAGGGAGAGAGAGAGAGAGAGAGAGAGAGAGAGAGAGAGAGAGAGAGAGAGAGAGAGAGAGAGAGAGAGGATAAGTAAAGGACGAAATGGGAGGAGTTAGAAGTCTTGGCTGAAAAGCCGACAAATTAATGCAATTTAATGAACCGCCATCTTCTTGTCCTAGCGTGCTCTTTTTTTTTAGCTCCACTGGAGAGAGAGAGAGAGAGAGAGAGAGAGAGAGAGAGAGAGAGAGAGAGAGAGAGAGAGAGAGAGAGAGAGAGAGAGAACGAAGAAACCGCTGCCCGTATTGTCGTATAATTGTGCGGATAATGTGCTGCTTTTCTTTTGGTGGACCTTTCTGTAATTTTTTTTTTGTATAATCTTTTCTTTTTATTCTCCCGTTCGGGGTGCCTATTGCTCAGGCCCGATTAGGCCCCCGTTAGGAGTAGACTTTGCTTTTGCCAGAAAGTTTAGTATTCTCGACCCCTTAGGATGCAGTTCATCGTGCCCAGCATTCGTACAAAATTGTACTGAAAAATACTAACTTACACACTGTTAAACTTTATTCCGCCATTACGCCAAAGTCAGTGCTAAATTTGGTACTACAAACACCATTTTGTAGGAACTATAAACAGGTACGTTTGCAATACAGACAAACTTCCTTGTATTACAAGCAAATGGGATGTTTGTATTTACCACAGAAAAACTTTTCTTTGTTTGTAACTACAAACATACCTTTTGTTAGTAATACAAAGTAGAGATCTAAAGCGATAGTAAAAAACTGTTTTTTTGAGTAAAAAACTCGGTAAAAAACAGTTTTTTACTTTACGATATTTCGGTTTTTTACTCCAAAAATACCGAAGTGCTGAGTTGAACCCCAATTTTTGGGGTATTTTTGTGACTTAATTTGGCTGAGTTAGAGACTGTGTCCATTTTGACCATTTTGTAATGGCTTTTAAAAGTTTTCATTGTCAAAAGGACATACATTTATATGAGAGTAAGTTCTAGGGGTTGATACCAACTAAACCAGGTATAAGGCTAATGTTTAGCCTCATAGACCCTACTTTGAGCTAATGTTTTCTTATAAAAATTGGATTTTTTTTTACAAAAAATATCTTAAAAATTTAGTTTGAGCAACTTCCACATCACCAAATCTTTAAATTTTGAGCTCAAAATCAAGTACTAACAGCACACAACAACATATCAAAAAATTGTGACTGGTATTTTTAATGTTAGGAAAACGTTCCAGAAAGCGTTACCCAGAAATCATTTCAACACCTAAACTATAGGCATCAGATAAGGCAAAAGTAATCAAAACCCATGTGATGACAACTGCTCTGACTTTCTATAATTACAACTTGTCTCTTTTAAGTACTATTAAGTACAGTTGTCATCACATGGGTTTTGATTACTTTTGCCTTATCTGATGCCTAGTTTAGGTGTTTAAATGATTTCTGGGTAACGCTTTCTGGAACGTTTTCCTTACATTAAAAATACCAGTCACAATTTTTTGATATGTTGTTGTGTGCTGTTAGTACTTGATTTTGAGCTCAAAATATAAAGATTTAGTGATGTGGACCCCCCTCCCCCCCTCTCCATCCCCGCGCTCTCGGCAGCGGGAAGTTCAAATGATGAGCCAATAGAGCAAAACAGCCATCGAGCTTTTTAGAGCTTTCGAACAAAAACTTTTCGCAACAGAACTCATTAAATTGTCAGAGGAGTAACACCAGATCACGTATAAAAAAACAATTGAGAGGAAAAAAATGATTTTCTATTATTTTTAAGACGAAATAGCAAAAAAACCGTTTTTTTTACCATTTTTTACCGTTTTTTACCCGGTTTTTTACTGGTTTTTTACTTTTGGTCAAAAAAACCGGTTTTTTTAGATCTCTAATACAAAGAAGTCTGTCTGTATTTACAAACATACCTGTGTATATTACTAACAAAACAGCATTGGTATTGTGTGGTCGCAAAATTCATGATAACTTATACCAAGGGCTAGTTGGTAAGACTTTTAAAGAACAACGACTCCTTTGCGACATCAACAACACAAACCACCAAAAACCACTTCGTTTCGCCTATTTATCGCACTGTAAATCAATTACTTTGACGTCAAATTCTGTAGAGTGTGAAAACTGACTCATCGAGCCAGAATGTGAATCGGACGGACTTAGTGGGCTGAATCTTACAGTCACATCCAGAAGAATGTGACGATAGTAACCAAAGAAATATGACAGTTTTCACATGACATAGAGTGTGACGTCACAGTGCCTGAATAACAGTGCGGGGAGAGTGACAGTTGGGGCAGCCAGGCGAAACTTTCGGGCACACGACTCCCTCACTCTGTCTATCTATCTCACGCTCGCGATTTTGTGCGCGCGCGTGTGTGTGTGTGTGTGTGTGTGTGTGTGTGTGTGTGTGTGTTACGCTTCCAGCTGTGGTCTGCGTGTGCTCGTTTTATTATCTATGATCTCCCCCCCCCCCACCCCCACCCCCCGCCTCTTTTCCCCGCCTGTCCGTCCAGGTGATACCACACTTCTCACTCCAAGACCGATCCTCGACAAATCGCTGGTCCGCACACATCAAGAGACAAACGTTACGCGAGCACGCATCTCTCTCTCTCTCTCTCTCTCTCTCTCTCTCTCTCTCTCTCTCTCTCTCTCTCTCTCTCTCTCTCTCTCTCTCTCTCTCTAAGCTACAGCATAGTGATGCGGCGTGACGCTGTGGCTCCCGCCCACTGTCTAACTGATGTATAATTGTTTACGACGAGGGGTCCACCACTCTGGTAAATCCTTTGCACACTTTGTCCGATAATACCTGGTAATCACATTAGTGGTAAAACAAATGTGCAATTTTTGCACACATGCTTGTTTAAATTATAATTCATTGTGAAAAATATAGCCATTGTTTTCGTTTACAAGAAAAAGTTTACGGGAAAAAACATACATTGTAATAATGCATGTGGAGCTTTAGTAGTGCCTTTCAAGGGTTGGATATCGTACCGTTGTTTTACGTGTGAATAACGATTTCTCTGGAAAACAGGGGGAAGAGCGTCTTTTTCTCAAGGACTCATCTCTCCCTCTCTTTTTCCCTCCCTGCCTCTTTCTCTCCCGTTGCTCCCGTGCGTTGTCTCCAGAGACAGTGCATCAGACCGACAGGCGTGGTGCCACTGCTAGAGTGCCTTCGTGAGCCTTGGTGAGCTCGCATCGCCCGTGGTTAGTATTCTCCTCCGTTATACTCTGTGTAAAACTTTTTCAGCCGTAATCTAATGCACGACTGGAAAACAAAATTACAGGTTTTGCTCTTAAATAGGTAAATAAATTTTTCCTGGAGTCTGCTGAAATTTTTGGAAGATTAACAAGAAAAATTGCGAAAAAAACACATAAAGTTTTCAAGTAACTGAATTTTTTTGTAAAGTTATATACAGTGTATTCTTTTGAAAATGAACAAGAATGAAAAGAAAATGGATTC
>JAHWGI010001092.1:0-7500 GCA_029379305.1 Frankliniella fusca | reverse complement strand
CAGAGCGTGCGCCACCCGCACACCCCCCAAACCCCACCGACCCCCCCCACCCTCAAACACCCACCCCCCTCCCCTCCCGCCCCCCCCCCGATAGACCCTAGTGCTCTAACTGGCTGCATTCCCCACTGTGTCTCGTTCCCATTTTACAGCACCACCTCTCTACCCCTGACTTAGCTAGTGTAACCATGTAAAATGGTTTTATGTTGTAAAGGTTATTGGTTCTGATGGTTGAAGAAGGTAGGGTTTGAGGGGGGGGGGGGGGGGAACACAGAAAAGGCGTCTACTACGCCTGGATGTCCGCGGGCACAGATATGGGCTAGATTTAAAAATAATTAAAAAAAAAAAAAATAAAGTTAATTTAAATAACGAATATATTTTAAAAAAACTGCAGGCAGCGACAAAAACCAGATAGGCTACTAATACTCTTCTTATCACACTTTATATCTAACCATTACCTCCAGACAGGCTACTCTTATCTATGCAGTCTATACTTACTACCATTCTAGCAAGCGAGGTGGTAAACGACGTTTGGCTGGCACCATGCAGATTTCCCGCTAAATTGCGCGTGTTGCAGATACGCTCTGGTAAGTTTCACATTAGTGCAACAACTTACGTAACCTAACTTAGTTGACATGTTGGGGGGTTCCCGGACCAGTGAGGGTAAGTAGGTGGGTACAGACCACGAACGCCGGGAAAGCACCCATAAGCGAAGGAAAAAAAAACAAACAAGAAAAAAGAAAAAACAAAAAATCTCAGCTCCCCAACGAAAGGAAAGCCAAAACATGAAAAACCCAACCACACCCCTCCTCCCCTACCCTAGCCACACACCCTCTCCTACCCCTCCCCCCCATACATCCGCAACCACGATGCCACCTCCTCCCACCCCCCCCCCCCGCCTTCGCCGACCGGCACCCCCTCCCATCCTTCCCTACGCGTCCCCCCCCCCGGACCTGCATCCTCCACCCACCCCCACGGTCTACACCCGCGCTCGCCCCCCTCCTTCACTGCCTCCCGAGCCGCCTCCCAACTCAGGCATACCCGTTAGTTCCCACACCTCCTCCCCGCACCCTCCACTCCTCCTACCGTCCGCTACCCTTCCCGCGCTCCCCCGCCGCCCCCTTAGCCTCTCCTGTGCTGCCGCCCACCTTACTAATCTACCCCACACTCGGGAGGGGGGGGGGGGGGGCGGGGGGGTTTGTGCACCCCCACCGACCCTCCCATACTCCTGCTCCCCACCTCGAGCCCCCCCCCCCCCGCACCCCCACCGCCAACCCCACTCCAGCAGCTAACCCCGCCCCCTTACCCCCACCACGCCCAGCTCCCGCCCCCCCTGCACCGTATTGGAGGGCCGTCCCAACCGCCCCTTCCACTGTCTCTAGCTCCCCTCCCACACTCCCTCCTACAGTACACACCACACCCACTCCCCCCCTCACGCGACCCCCGCCCCTTCCCCACCCCCCCCACGTCCCCCGTCCCCCGCACCCCCCCCGAACCCTGTCCCTACCTTTTTTCACCTCCCCCCTTCCCTACACGCCCCCCCCCGACCCTCGCCCGCAACTTCTTCCGTCCCTCCTCCAACGCTATTCCCACTCTCCCCCACCTCTTCCCTCCGCACCTCCGTCCCCGCCCCCCCCTCCCCCGCTCCCCTAATCCCCCCCCGACTCCACCGTTCCCCCTTCTCCGACCCCACCCCCCCTTCCCCCAAGCTGGACATCCCCCCCCTTCCCCCGCCCCCCTTCACCCACTCCTCCCTGCCCACTGCCCGGGCCCAGGGGGGGGGGGGGGGGGGGCGGGCGGGGCCTCACCCTACTCCCCCCCCCCTCGCCCCTCACCCCCGGCCTCGCTCCCCCTCCACCCCTGCCCCCTCCCCCTCATCCCGCCCCCTCCCCCCCCCCCCGCGCCTTCTCCCCTTCCCCGCCCTGTTCCCCCCCCCCCCCCCCTTGGTCCCTCGTCGCCGCCCGCCCCCCCTCCCCCCCCCCCCCCCCCCCCCGCCAACTGGGTCCCTCCTGCCTTGGCCCCCCCCCCCCTGCTCTCGCCTCCCCGTTCGCCCTCTCACCTCCGCGCTGCCCCCTCCCGTCCATCGACCTTCAGCGCCGCGCGCTCAGGTCCCCCCTAGACTCCGGCCCTTCCGCCTCGCCTGCCCTCCCCCCCCCTCCCCGTCCGCGCACTCCCCGCCCCCCTGAACTTCCCTCGTTCGCCCGTCACTATTTCTCTGCACTCGCCCGCCCGGCGCTCCTCTACGGGGGGGGGGGGGGGGGGCGGGGACTCGGCCCCTCCCACCCCCTCCCCCTCTTCACTCTCCTTCAGGGAGCACACCCCCTACCTCCCCCCCCCTCCCATCCCCCCCCCTCCCCCCCCATGCCCCCCCCCCCCTCCACCTCCCTCCTCTCCCCCCCACCCCCCCCTCCCCCCTACCCCCCGCCTCCTCCCCACCCTCCACACCGTCCCCCCCCCCGTCCCGCTTCCCGCCACCCCCCCCCCTCCCCCCTCCTCCATCCCCCCCCCCTCCTCCCCTCTTTCCGCCCCCCCGCTCCTCCCCTCCCCCCTCACCCTCCCCCCCCCACCCCACGTTCTACGCACCTCCCCTCCACCGCGCCCCGCTCCCCGGACCACCCCGGCGCCGCATCACCCACCCCCGTCCCCACGAGCGTGACCCATAACCCCCCCACCGATACTCGCCCTGCGCCCCACGCCCCCTGCACCTCTTCGCCCCACGCCGGCCACCCGACCCCGCCCTTAGCCGCCTCTCTCCAGACCGCACCCCCACAGCCCCCCTCCCCCTCTCCCAGGCGGGGACCCACTCGGGGGTCCCGGGGCAAATCCCGTAGCCCCACCCCCCCCCCCGTCCCCTTCCCTCCTCTCCCTCCCCGCCGCGCAACCCCCCCCCCTGTATCGCACCGGTCCCCACCAAGCACCGAGTCCCCCAACACCTCCCCCAGTACGCGTACTCTGTCCCCCAAACGCCACCCCTCCTCAGCCCAGCCCCATGCCTCTCTCACCCCCAACCCCACAGACCCCTTGTCTGTGCGTCCTTCCCCCCTAAGGCTCTAGGCCCAACCGAGGCACCAAACCAAAAGTACCCAACACACTTACTCTCAATACGCCCCCGACAAACATCGGCACCACACACCCCGTCCCTCCCCCCAGAACCAGCCACCTGCACGCCAACAAAACCCGTAACCCCAAAAGACGTGAAAAGCTACAATACAAACGCGCAAACTAGTGACCAACGAGCGAGACCCAAAAAGGCCGACCACATATCACCTCAACCCCGCGACAACTCCAACCAGCACGGAAAAGAAAATAAAGATACGACTAAGTGCTCGCATCCCCCCCCGCGCCACCGTCCTGTCTGGCCTCCTCCCAGGAGCCAACGGTTTGTGAGCGAACCAGCACCCTCACCAACATGACAAGAGAAAAAAAGAAAAAAAAAGTAACACAAAAAAAAAAAAAAGAATAAAAAAAAAGAGGAAAAGAAAAATCCAAAATTATACAAAAGGGGGGGGGGGGGGGGGGGGGGGGGGGGGGGGGGGGGGGGCAACACAAAAACCAACAACCCCCCCCAGCAGAACACCAAGCAGTAAAAAAAAACACAACAAAGAACGTGCACACCTACCAGCGCCCCCCCACGCCGCCCCCCCCGCCCATTCCCCCCATCCGACCCCCCGAACTCCCCGTCGAGCCCCCTCCCCGACCCCTTCCGCCTTCTGTCTCTATATCACCCGCCTCTCCCGGCTCACACCCACCTACCTCCAACTGCCAAACGGTGCCGCTAACAACTCGCCGGTCCCGCCCACTGAACACCGCCCGACGCCCCGCCCCCGAATCCCCCACTACCCCCCACCAGCACCCCACCCCCCAACACACCCCCCCCACTCCCCCCGCCTACACCAACACCACTCTGAACGACTCCCGTCCCCTCCCCACCCCACGAGTACGCCTACACACCACCGCCACCACCTATAGACACACGTCGACCACATCCGCGCAGTCGACCGGAGCAACCTCATGCCACCCATCACCAACTCCATTTAATATATTTTATTTCTACATGCCCTCTTCCAACCCCGTGCGGTCCCGCGAAAATAAGCGTTATTCGAGGCAGCGGCTACCAACTATTCAATGCTGAATGTGTCCGGTGGGCACAACGCATAGCAGCAGACCAACCGACCCCACCCAGTAGTAACGCGAGCGCAAAAAAGTCAGGCGGAGGGCGCAGACAGCAAGTATGACCTCTGCGGGGGGACCGCACACTCGCAGGCGAGCGCACCGTAGCGCAAAGGACGGCCAAGGGCCGCCGTGACACCTTGCCACAAGTGCGATAACAACAAACTACACAACTGACCACACACACACATATGCGCCAAATAATTAGCAGCTCGATCCGTCGTTGGCGAGGTAGCCGCATTGCTGGAACAGGCAAGCGGGGGACCTTCAAGACTAGAAACACAAACATAGTTTGTTTTTAGTGGGGTCTTTTAACAGTCGGGGGGAGGGAGGGGGGGACGATATTGAGGGGCATTAAGCTACACTCTGGAAGCCCAAGTGGTGTCAATGTGGTCCGAAAACAAGGTATTCCAATAAAAGTCGCAACTTTTCCTATTACCGGTTCCACGCACTAAAAAATTGAGCGATTGGTTGAATCACACAACGTTCCAGTTCCAGCTGAGCGCTGATATCCACGCTCCCGTCTCCATTCACCATCACCTTTTGGGTTTTCCGCCTCTCCTTCTGCTTCCTCAAACTTTTTAATATTTCATCCCCAAGAGGAGGAAACCAAAGAACAAAAGAGAGAGAAACAACTGAATAAACACATGACCACACGGAAAAAAACACCGTAGAGCGCACCGCAAACAACACCCAAACACATTTTGGTCATGGGTAATTTTTCCTCTGCGACGAGAGTTTCCCTCCCCCCGCTAAAGATTCTCCCGCCCCCCCCCCCGCCCCGAGAGACAACAACTCAAAACTAAACCCTCTCTGTATCAGGATCCGGCCCCCCAGCCCCCTCCGCCTCACCCCCCCCCCTATTTAACACACTAACAGGCCAAAAATAAAAAATAACCACCAACCCAAAATAATCAACCCCTCCCCCTTACAGATAAATTTAAGAGAAAAATTCTTACACCGCCATTCAACATACTAATAACTAATTGAGATTTAATTCTAAATGTCAAAAAATCCCTGGCTTTAAAATTATCCTTGTTTTCTATTCTTTATCCACCCTTAAAAATTAATCTCTACTATATGGCCTCATTCAACCGAACCATTATTTTTCCGAAATTTATTTTATTCCAGAAATTTTCTCATCAATATTGATTCATTTTATTTCCAGACCTGACAATGTTTTTTATTCTTATCAATTTTCCTGAATTAACAAGGTGCTAAAAAAGGTAGGTAATCCAACAAAAAAAATCTAAATGAGTTGGTTAAATTCACTTTTTTCCTTCCACCACACTTTTCCCTTCCAACATAATCTGTTAAATTACACGTACCACTTTCCACTCCCCTTTCCGTGTGTCTTTCCTTCATTCATTTCACTCCCCCCTCGCAAAAATATTCAGACAAATTTAACACAACCAATGAATAATAAGCAAGCGCGGTGCTGCGCGGTTGCGCAGGTGCAAAATGGGTGAGGTCTGTGACCTCCCGTCCAAGCTATGACGAGGAAACGCTACGCTACTCGCAACTCGCTAACATACTACTTCGCTAGCGTCTCGTCTTACTACTCTTTCGCGCGAGCGACGAGCTACTTCTCGCTAACTCTAGCGTACTACTCTACTACACGCTACGCTTAACTGCGCTCCCGTACTACTACCCTCCAGATCCGCTGAACTACTCTTTACTTTTACATAACTTTTCCGCTCGCGCTCCGCTACTCTTACTCTACTTCGCTACTTCCCCACAACATTCGCTACTCTACTTACTAAACTAACATACTCTCGGCTAACTTCTTCTTACAATTCGCTCGCTACTCCTACAACTCTACGCTATACCCTGATACTTACTACTATTCCGCAATCCGCTCTACATAACTAACTATAAAACAATCAAGATCGCTTACTACTCGCTAACTACTGTAAATTTCGCTACTTTAACTGTCGCTCTAGGAAACGCTACTCGCTACTCGCTATAACTTTCAAACTTCGCGCCTACTAACTACTATCTACTTCTACATTCTAAAGTCGCTACTCGCTAACTTACGCTACTTTTAACTTCGCTACTGACGTACTTACTTACTAAAACCTTTCCTTAAACTTAACTCGGCTACACTTTTTAACTTTACGTACTTACTATCGCAACTTAACTCGCGCTACTACTACACACTGCTTTAATAAACAACTATCGCTACTTTCGTGCTACTCTACTTTACTCCGCGTACTACGCTACTGCTAAAAACTAACACCGGCTAACTTTTACTACTCTACTCCCGCTCCGCTAACTATGCTAATTAATACTCGTCTATACTTATACGTCTACTCGGCAAATATCGCTACTAACTTTAACCGCTAAATCGATCCATACTCTATATCGCACTACTACTTACTTCGCTACACCCTATCGCAAGCTCCGGGTCCGCCCCCTCAGAGTAGGCCGAAGGCCGGGCACCGCATGAAGGCCCCGCCTTCCTGAAAGCCCGTGCAGAGTAATGAGGGGGAGGATTCCGAAGGCGCAACCGCCTCCCTCATCGCCCGACGGTTTAGCCGGCGCGAAGCTGCGGGAAATGAGCAGCGTGGCGGCCCTCCGTGCGTTGGCGCGGCGGGTGGTGGCGGCCCGGAACACACGAAAAACACAGCCGAGAACACAAAAAACAATAAATTGGTGAGGGTCGCGCGCCTGCACAACCCTGCAGAGACGACCTCCCTACATAAAACAAAACCTCACCCCCGAGAGGCGAGAGGTGGGAACCCTACAACCTACCTACCAGGGCAGGTGAATGACCCAACCAACCGCGCAGACCGCAAGCACCACCCGACTGAAGACCGACCTATGAGATCACCCACCACTACACAGCAAGCGTTCCGCACACACATCATACACTTAGAGACACCTTAGGAGAATCATAGCTACCATCGTATCCCTATGACCTTCCAACACACACTGTTGTGCGCGCGTCCCTCATCACATTACTATATCTTGCCGTCAATTATTGTCATACACACGCGTCACCAACACTGACACCACACCGCTAAACCTGTAGAACTACCTCCGGCACCTGGACGCGGGACGTAAAGGTTCACAGACGTGGGTGTTGGGGGCGGGGGGAGGTGGGGGTGGGGGGGGGGGGGGGGGGGTGGGGGGGGGGGGGGTGGGGGGGGGGGGGTGGGGGGGGGGGGGAGGGGGGGGGGGGGGGGGGGGGGGGGGGGGGGGGGGGGGGGGGGGGGGGGGGGGGAGTTAGTTATTTATAAATAATAGAAAAAAGAAATATATTTAATTGTTGGGGAAATAAGGTAAGGTATTTTTTGTTTATTTTAAATTTTTTTTTAATAGATAGGGTTG
>JAHWGI010001091.1:2500-230000 GCA_029379305.1 Frankliniella fusca | reverse complement strand
GAGAAGAGAGAAGAGAAGAGAGAGAGAAGAGAGAAGAGAAGAGAGAGAAGAGAGAGAGAAGAGAAGAAGGAGAAGAGAGAAGAGAGAGAAGAGAAGAGAGAAGAGAGAGAGAAGAGAGAAGAGAGAAGAAGAGAAGAGAGGAGAAGAGAAGAAGAGAGAAGAGAGAGGAGAAGAGAAGAGAGAAGAAGAGAAGAAGAGAGAAGAGAAGAGAAGAGAGAAGAAGAGAGAGAAGAGAGAGAGAAGAGAAGAGAGAAGAGAGAAGAGAAGAGAAGAGAGAAGAGAAGAGAGAGAGAAGAGAAGAGAGAGAAGAGAGAGGAAGAGAGAAGAGAAGAGAGAAGAAGAGAAGAGAGAAGAGAAGAAGAGAGAAGAGAGAGAAGAGAGAAGAAGAGAAGAGAGAGAGAAGAGAAGAGAAGAGAGAAGAGAGAGAGAAGAGAGAAGAGAGAAGAGAAGAGAGAAGAGAGAAGAGAGAGAGAAGAAGAGAAGAGAGAGAAGAGAAGAAGAGAAGAGAGAGAGAGAGAAGAGAGAGAGAAGAGAGAGAAGAGAAGAGAGAGAAGAGAGAAGAGAAAGAGAGAGAGAAGAGAGAAAGAGAGAGAAGAAGAGAAGAGAGAAGAAGAGAGAGAAGAGAAGAGAGAAGAGAGAAGAAGAAGAGAGAGAAGAGAGAGAGAAGAGAGAGAAGAGAAGAGGAAGAGAAGAGAGAAGAGAAGAGAGAAGAGAGAAGAGAAGAGAGAGAGAAGAGAGAGAAGAGAGAGAAGAGAAGAGAGAGAGAGAAGAGAGAAGAGAGAAGAGAGAGAAGAGAGAGAGAAGAGAAGAAGAGAGAAGAGAGAAGAGAGAGAGAAGAGAGAAGAGAGAGAGAGAAGAAGAAGAGGAGAGAGAGAAGAGAGGAAGAGAGGGGAGGGGAGAAGGAGTTAGAGAGATAATGTGTCTTTTTGCTGGATGGACGAGGTTGCAGAGAAGTGAGTCAGAGAGTAATAGATAAGTTGGGAGTAATAGAGGATGAGAAAGATGAAGATAAAGAGAGAGCAGAGTAGAGAGGACGAAATTGTGGATAGAGAGGAGGGGCAACAAAAAGAAGCGTCGGATGGTGAGGTGCGATGGGAGAAGTGAGAGTAGAAGAGAGTAAGGAAGAGAGTAACGGAGCAGTGTGAGAGACAGAAAAGATGGAGGGGAGTTCGTATGAAGAGATAGAAGAAGAGACTGGAAGAGAGGCTGAGAATTGAGAGGAGAGAGACGACGAGAGGGAGAATGCTGGAGAAAAGAGAGGGTGAGAGCCATTTCACTATCATTGAGAGGGGACTGAGAGGTCGGGGAGAGCCGAGTAGCGAGTAGAGATTTTAGAGAAAAGTTAGAGGAAGAGTGTTAAAGAAGGAGAGCAGAGGCGTAATAGGCAGAGAAGGAAAGCGGAGAGAGAGGAAAGGAAGTACGCAGGCAGAGCTGAAATAGAAAGTGTTGCGCGTGCTGGGGGTGAGAAAGGCGGGCAGGGGGAGCCGGGATATTCCAGCAAAAACTGATAAAGTTTCAGAGAGGGGCCGCGCCGGCCGGCCGGGCACTTCTTGTTTAGGCATGAACTCCGAAATCAGTTAAGTTACCCCGAGCCGGCCTGGTTGCCACGGCTCATAGCCGCGCGATTAGGGGCTGTAAGGAGATGGGGGTGGGGGCACTCGCACCGCCAGCACAACAGACCGCAGCACGCTGGGACAGTCACCAGAATATCGTGAAAAGGAAAAGCACCGTGACAAAAACGTAAGAAACAAAAATTACTCGAAACCGAAAGTGTGAGAAAGTCGCATTTCGGTAGGTAAGTGGATTTCCATTCACGTAAGTAAAAGTGAAATTCCAACGTTTTTTTTTCTCTTAGGAATTTCATACATTTGAAGTAACACTTCTAAAAATAGAAATTTCACGCTCTCTAGAACAATGAATAAGTATTCAATATTAACTACATAGCAAGTCAAACTATTCAGGCAATGGTGTGTGTACATATCGCCAAAGTACACACTAATTCCTGAACATCTCAGTGGCATAAGAGAACAGACGCCATTTCCTCGTGTTTTTTTTTTCTTTTTCTAATGCGTACTAGGTGCTAGCATTTGGCTTTCCAGTGCACATGTCAACAGCTCTCACTCTCGGTACTTGTTCGGTTTGACGGCCGAGAAGGAGGAAGCCGCGCTATGCTGTCCGAGAAAAAAGCAATCGGCAACGCGTGGCCGTGGCGTCAGGCGGCATCCCCTTCTGCAAAGAAACAACGGGAACGGTACGAGGAGAGAGGGGATGAAGAAGCAAAGAGTCAGCAGTATAGCAGCGGGCATCACGAACGGGTTGCGCGAATGAGCGAGAGAGAGTGAGAGGAAGAGACAGTGAAAGAGTGAGTGAGTGTGAGAGAGAGAGAGAGAGAGGGGGGGGGGAGAGAGAGAGGGAGTTAGAGAGAGAGAGAAACGATCCGTGCTGAAATAAAGCAAGGGGCCGGGCTGGTGTTCCGGAGTCTCGGCCTAGCCGGCGAGCGCACTATACCGCCCCGTGCTTGGCTGTCCTGTCCCGGCCTGGCGGCCCCAGCACAGCACAGCCCAACCCTGGCCGGCCGGCCCCTGGCGGAGACCCCTTTCCCTTCCCTTCGCTGCTGTTGGGTCAGCCTTTTGTTGGGCTAGTCTCATTACAGAGCAACCCCCGGCCTTCGACCCCCACTGCTCTACCCTCTCGCTGGTATCTTCCTTGTTCCTCCGGCGTTCCTCCCCTCCCCTCCCCTCCCCTCCCCCTCCCCTCCCCTCCCCTCCCATGGTGGTCCGGTCGCTCCGAGATGAGCGGCGAGTCTTTCTTCGGACGCAGCCTCCCTCCCTGGCCCCCCTGCTCTCACAGCCAACTTGGCGACGTGTGACAGTGCCGCCCCGCCCCGCCCCGCCCCGCCCCGCCCCGCCCCACCTCACCGCCACCTCTTTATTAGTTGCCGGGCTCTTTACCGGGCCGCGCCAGCCCTTCCCGACAGTTCTTGTGGCGAGCGCCTCTCCAAACCCATCCCCTCGCCCCTGGCCACTCAGCTCCTGTCCTCACCGAGGGGGGAGTCTCTTCGACAAATCATTGCACTGCACCAAAAAGTATCATTTATAAAATAAAATTTTTAAAAAATCAAGATACAGAAAAATCCTAAAAATCGAGAACAAATTAACATTTTTTAAAAATTCAGATATCGGGGAAGATCGAAATTTATCAAAAATTGACAGAAATTTTCTTTAAAAGATCAAAAGAAAAATCAAAACAAAAGATAAAAATATGAAAGGTTCAAAACAACTACCCTGATAAACCAGGTGTGCAACTGCTCAACAACACTTGGAAGTGTGCAGCTCCCAGTTTATTTCGTACAAGTGTAAAACTCGGCAGTTGTGGCAATTGCAAGTCTCAAACTCGCCAGTTGCACACTTGTCAGTGTTAAACTTGACAGTTGTGCACTTGAAAATGTTCAACAAGCGAAGTGTTGCACGCGGTAGTTGAATACTTGCAAGTGCACAACTGTTGAGTTGAACACTTCCAAATGTGCAACTGGCGAGTTTGATACTTACAATTGCACAGCTGCCGAGTTTTATACTTGTACGTGTGAGACTGGGAGTTGCCCACTTACACGTGTTGAGCAGCTGGACACTTGGTTAAACAATGAACATTGTAAACATTTTGTATGAGTAATCCCCCCCCCCTCCCCCACCCCCACCCCTCAACCATCCTCTGTCTTCACTCTTATTAGGACTCTCGGCGGCACTTTACTCAGAAAATTTATCAGTGAACCATTCCCGCTCTGTTCAGTGTCTAGCTAGGGAAGACAAACTCGTTACGAGGAGTACTAACTCACCTACGTCGCGTATAAGAGGAAAAATACGCGCAGGATACTCACAGATCCTTAAAACAACCTTACATCTCCGGGGGGGGTGGAACCAAGTAATACTAGCCAATACCCCCAAAAGTGCACACAACGTTTACTCAGATATACAGTACTAACACGCGAATAATATTCTCCGAATGTGGAAAAAAACAGACGCACCGTTTGAACCGTCCCTTGGAAGCAAAAGAATCTTACTCCGTTCAAAAAATGTAAATGTGAGCGGCTCATGGTAATGTCGGCTTATGTGGCTGTCAAACACATTTCCGCGGTTTCCGCGGAGGCGCGCAGCTGGGGCGGCGCGCTCAGACTTGACACCACCAGCGACAGCTTGTTGAGGATGTTTTATTTCGTCGATGAAGCTTCCCCGCAGACGGATCCCACTCGAAAACTTGAAGTACTCGAGGGAAAAAGAAAAAAAAACAAAGTCGCGCATACTCGCAATAAAACTCGAAATAACACGAGGGCAAAAATATTCAAAAAATTGCCCGCTAATACTTGTGGTAACGCGCAAAAACTCACAGATACTAGTTCGCATACTCGCGTAAACTTACGGAAATTCGTAGATACTCTCGAAACTCGTTGTACACGCGCCTGCAGATTCCGGGACCCCTCGGCTTGCCCTGGGAGCCGGCAAGGCAGGGCCGCGACAGGTACAGGTACCAGAGGGGCACCGGAAGGTACCCTGGCGACCGGGCTGGGCCCCCAGCAGCGACCCCCTCCCCCCTACCACCACCACAGGTATAACGTTTACTCTGCGCCACGCACGGTAAACAGCAAGGCTCCTCCAAAAAGTATAAAGCGCGCGTCTCTGGGGCCCTCGGGGGAGGAGGTGGGGGGGGGGCTGCAGTGCGGCGAGTATTAAGGGACAAAGTGCCATCAAGTCCGGAGCCGGAGCAGGGACAGCCCTTGGATGGCTGCCATCCCCGGAGGAAGGGGGGGAGGGGGCGCGCGCCGACCCCCTGCGCTACATCATGCCGTATGCATACGCATATATAGCCGGGTCCGCCAAGTTGCCAAGAAGCGTAATGAGTTTTTATGTCTCATCGCGAACATCTCCGTGGCTGTTGCTGGGACGCCGCCGTGGGTGGCCGGCCGATGGCGCGGTGGGAGGTCCAGAGAGGGCCCTCACTAAAGCATACGCCAAATTTGATAAATTTTTATTTTTTTTCGTTAATTTCCTTGAAATTTACGATTTTTCTGATTTTTTTCTGATTTTGTCTACTTTTCCCCTCTGATTTTTCTCGATTTTTTCATATTTTTTACTGATATTTTGTCTTAGGGTGTAGTGTACTTACACTGAGGTCCTGGCCACCCCGCGGGTCGCCCCTGCGGACCTCGGCTCGACCCAGCCCAGCTCGACTCGGCTCGGCAGGGCAGGGCCTGGGGACGCCGCTTAGCACCGGGGTTTAGCCCTCGTAACTGCCGACGCCGACCCCATCCACACCCACCCCAGTGAAAACACATCCGCAGATTAAGATGAGGCTCCGGCCGAGCTGAGCGGCTCTTCATAGTGTTACACAGGGGGCGCGACCGCCGGGGCAGGGCGGCCACTGCAGAAAAGAATGGGCTGGGCGCCAAGAGAAATTCCCTTCAAAATGTATAAGTTTTACAACAGACAAAACTAACACTGTGAAAAATAGTCGTAGGTATCCGGGAAAATTTTTACATGATGTGGGTCATAAATTTACAAAATTAAATTATCATTTTACAAGCACTTTCCTATCGACTTGGAATTGATCGAAGACCAGGAATGGGCAGTTGAAAATTTATTACATGTTTCGTAAAATCAAAACTACAACAATGTTGCCAATTTACAAGAATATTTTTCAGGAAGGACCCCCCCCCTCCCCTTATCAAAAAAAGAATATTAGTGTGTAAAACGAAATTTGAAAACAAAAGTACAACACAGTCAGTCAGATGGAGTAAAATACACACGGCAAGCGGTGCCGCGTCGGTCCAACAAAGCCATAACCCAAAGGTAAAACTTGGTCCCGCGCGAAAGAGGAAACGGGCGCAGTATTTGAACCCACAACTGTCGTATATTTCTTCCGCGCAGAGCAACTCTGGAGGAGCCACCCATCATGCCGGTGTCCCAAGCAACAGCCTCGGCGCCCGCCCCGCCCTGCCTCGCCCCCCATACTACACCAAAAGAACATAAACGTGGAGTGGCTGCATGAATTACCAAGCAAGATGCTCTAAGCGCCCACACGCACACTGCATCCCCCCTCCCCCCTAAAAAAGTTACTTTTGCTTTCAAGAAACACCGCTGACGTTTCTATTCATTTAAATGTTTGTTATGAATGTAAGCTAAAACCTAATAAAAGTTTTGCCATAGTAACTCATGTTTCAATATTATTATTTTTTTTAACCTTTTTCCAGCACAATTTCTTAAGCTTTGAGGCGGAAAAAGGAGTGTGACTTATCCCCAAAACTTCTGGTGACATTGAAGTTTGCTTCTGGACATAACATAGTAAAAGGAGAGAAGTGCTCTATATCTGAATGTGGGAGCGCAAAATTCAAATTCGCCAAAGGGAGAGCAATATTCTGGATAAAAGTACGTTCTATTCAGCATTATGAAATTTTTTGTATATTGTGTGAAAAAAGGTCTTAATTTTTCGAATTTTCTCAAAAGTACAGGTTTTGGACTTAAAACTTTCCTTTCTCTTTGCAGACCGCTTGTGAAGCATGCGACAGCGTGACAAAATGCGACGTTCGTATCCACTATGCAGGGCGGGGCGGGGCGGGGCGGGGCGGGGCGGGGCGGGGCGGGGCAGCCGCGGGGGCGCCAAGCGCCACGCCCGGCGCCACAGGCATCCGCAGCGGGAGGAGGGGCGAGTCCAGGTGAGGCATGCGATACGCCCGGAACAAATTCAGGGCGCATACCATCAGAATGGCGCGGAGAGAGAAGAAGTGGGAGAGGAAAAAAGAGAGAGAACAAGATAGGACGAGAGAGAGAGGGGGGGGGGAGGGGAGGGAGAGATAGCAAGGCGGCACCAGCAGCGGATTGGGGTCGGTCTGAACTGACAGCGCGTGGTGGGTCGGGCCGGGGCCGGGGCCGCGCCGAGGCGGAAGCAGGAAAAGGTATCCGTTTTCAGCGCGTGCGTTGTGTATGCAAGTGAACACGTGTCTGAACACGTGTCTGATTGCGTGTCTGAACACGTGTCTGATAACACGTGACTGAACCCGTGTCTGAACCGGGGGGATAAAAATTCCCTGGCTGGGGATTATGTACTACCCCCTCACCCGGGGAAGTAAAAGATTCCCTGGCTGGGGTGATAATGTACCACCCCGGCCCGGGGTCGTTTGCTCACGCTTCTGAACATCCCCAAATCCACAATCACGCGTGTGTGGAGAGTGTCAAACACGATTCTGAACACTCGCACTGAGTGCGGCCGGGCCGGGCCGGGCAGGACAGGGTAGCTCGTCGGAACGGGCGGGGGCAAAAAAATATGTAACGGCGCGGGTGGCGTTGGCACCCGCGCAAACGGGATGTGGAACTGTGATAAAAGGGACCGAGGGCAAGGGGGATGGAGAGTGAAAGAGAGAGGGAGAGAAAGAGAGAGGGAGAGAAAGAGAGAGGGAGAGAAAGAGATGGGGGAGAGGAGGGAGAGTAGACGAGCAGACGCCTCTGAGCAGGTGTCGCTTTTTCCGCCGCTTGATGAAGCCATGTGTACCTTTGCCATTCCTCCGTGTACAAAGCGTATCACCAGGCAGGCACGTCCGAGTAAGCTGAGACGGAAAACACGTCTGTGTGTGTGTGTGTGTGCGCGCGCGCGCGCTCGTGTGTGTGTGTGTGTGTGTTTAAGTCCCCAGACCGGCCCTCGCGGGTTCAAATACCGCGGGACACATATATTTTTCTCGGCTCGCCATGTGCGGTCGCCTCGCTGCCCCGCCCGGCTCAGAGCCATGCCTCAAGTTCGGGGCCGACACTTTTACGGCTAATTGATGGTAACACGACATTATTGCAGAAGAGGGAGGGGGGCATGGATTTGTTGTCACAGGAAAAAGAAGAATAACGGGACAGCGCATTTGGAGGTGTGTGGGGGGGGGGGGGGGAAGGGGTGGTTGGAGCGCGAGAGTGAAGGACCCCTCGGATCCAGCAGTAGGGTGTTTGACCGTCACGTCTTGCTATTATTCTAAAGGCGAGTTTTTGTTATCTCGCAGGAAGGAAAACTTATGACAGCAATACGAGTGGGTGGAGTGAAAGAGTCCGGTCGCTGTTGAGGGGCGAAAAAGAAAGAGGAGAAGGGATGCGAGGAGAGAGAGGGGAGGGGGAGGACGGCTGAAGGGGAAGGGAGGGTGGCACGGCGCTTCACACACGCCCGGGTCGTTTCCGGGGTTTTCAGACCAAATCGAATGAGAGAAAAAGTGAAGAAGATGAACGAGGCGTTGCAATTACATCGACCAGGGAAAAAGCGAGAGGGATAGTGGACGAGGGAGCGGAGACCAGAGAGCGTGAGAGAAAGAGAGAAATACAGAGAGACAAGTCGGGAATTGGCTCATCACAAGGACCCTCTCCCTCTCCTAGGCGTCGCAGGCTCGAATACTGACTGACCTCGTCGGGCGCCTGGCGTCGTGTTACGCCAGGCCGCTCACACTGTAATTCAAAGTGTTCAACTTATACACACACACACACGCACACACACACACACGCACACACACACACACACACACACACACACACACACACACACACACACACACTTGCACTGTGAAAAATAGTCGTAAGTTTACGGGAAAATTTTCCACGAAGTGCGGTTGTAAAATTACAATTGCAAATAGTAAAATTACAAGCAATACAAATCTGCTTGAAATTCATTCATGAGCAAAAAAGGTCCCTCGTAAATTTACAACATATTTCGTAAATCACAATTTACAAAGTTTATCGTAAATCTACAAAAATATTTTTTACAGTGTGCAAGTGTTGTACACAGTCGCGTTGAGCACTTTTACAGCCCATTAATTTCATAATTATTAATAATTTCACGTGTTGGACGAAGATGTTTTTCTCTCGCAAGTGAGCAGCAAAAGCGTCCGGCACTTTAGATAAATACATTATGCGGCTTTCTTTGGCTTGGCACCTTTAAGTGTTTAAAAAGTTTGTGTTCAACACTTTTAAGTGTGCGTGTCCGATGAACGCGTTTCTATCGCTGTGTACATAGTGTACACTGCTGCGCTCACACAGAAACTCGCAAATGACAATCTGTGCCCGAAAGTACGCATGTCTGGTTGGCCCCGCACGCGTCACCCCCTCGCTTCCCCTCCCAGTTTAATTTTGGTCCGACTAGCTGTGTGGTCCAACTTGCCTTTAATTTGATCCAAGCTGAAAGTCCTGCTGCTTGTGTTTACGAACGAGGAACAATCTCGTTTCCTCCCCCCCCCTCCCCCCGCCCTTGTCTGCTGAGGTTCGCAGGAGCAGATGAGGGCCGTTTGCCGCCACTTGCTGCACGTCGAATAGGGTCTCCACGACGAGCGGGGAGAATGCAAAACTCATCCGGTTCGTTATTTTCCTGCGGCAGTCCCCTCTGTTCCGTGATTGCACGAAACAAAACGGGAGAAATACTGCCCGTCATTCCGACGAAGCTGCTTTCACAACAGATTTGCCACTGATGCCGTATTTATCTCGCAATAAGTGTTCAACCGATTTCATCTGTATAACCATACTACGCTACGCTAGCTCAAAGTCCATCGTTGCTTACAGATAGCAAAGCCAAAAGGGGATGAGATTGTAGACCAACATCAAACACCACGCTTGAACGTGTGAGGGGAGAAAAGTGTGATAATCATGAGAGGATAAAGAGCGCGGAGAAGAGAGAGAGAGAGAGAGAGAGAGAGAGAGAGAGAGAGAGAGAGAGAGAGAGAGAGAGAGAGAGAGAGAGAGAGAGAGAGAGAGAGAGGAGGAGATAGAGGGAGAGCGAGAAAGTTGAGCAAAGGGGAGGAAGGCAGGACGGGTCAGTGGAGTCGGAGGATAGTGGAAAGACTCCCTGGGGCCGGACTGGGCTGGGCCGAGCCGGGGAGGTGTCCCTTGACGTGAGGAGTATTTCACACTTTGGACTTTGGCTCTCTGTGCGCGTGGTGCGGTGGGGCGTGGCGAGGCGGCTGGGCGTTCTACTGCAATGTACGCCAGTCTACACTTTTCCCCAACCACTTCGTTCTTATTTCAGGAAAGGAAAACACGAGGCAAAAGAGGGGGTTATGGGGAGGTTGTAACTTCGACGCAACATCATGCAGAAACCAGAACGAAGGACGCACACAAAACTAAAACTAAAAAACAAAACAAAAGAAATAACTCCGTCGGTTGAACATATTTTTTTTTTTTCCGAACCAGAATTTCCCTCAGCACGCATCTTTCTCTTAAGCAGCGTTAAAAAAAATATCCAGTGTGCAGTCACATTTCAGCAGACCAGCTAGTCGTTCCGTGCCAAGGGCGCCCGTCATATTTATCAACAAACAGGCTCACACTGTCAATGCGATGAGTAAACGAGCCTGTCTCGCCGCCGAGGGGTCGGTCTGCTAAACTGCCCTTGGAATTCACCCCATAATCACATGTTTTAGAGTTGTCTCGCGGGTGGAGCGAGAGGGCCGCGGGGAGGGGGAGGCAGCTTTTTAGAAAGAGGACGGTGATGGAGATGGTGACGGCGGAGAGGGGCTCCCCCGTGATGGACGATGAAAGGTGGGGGTGGGGCGGAGTGGGGGCGGGTATGGCTGAGCAGATTACCGCAGGGAGGTGCGGGGGCGGGGAGGGCCGTGTGAACCGCTCATCGCGGGAGAACACCCCCCCCACCCCCCCCCCCCCCGCTGTTGCCGCAACCCTCCGGGACCATAAAACGCGCCTCAAAATATGATCCGAAGTGCATCGTAGGAGGCTCCTCTATTCTCCAGCCATCTTGCCGCCCCGCCGCGCCGCGTCCCATGGGGCCTATGGCGGGGCGGGGCGGGGCGGGGCGGGGCGGGGCGGGGCGGGGCGGGGCGGGGCGGGGCGGGGCGGGGCGGGGCGGGGCGGGGCGGGGCGGGGCGGGGCTCTCGAGGAGGCGCCGGCCCTGAGGACTCTTACGCCCTAAGGTGGCCGCGCCCGGCGAGTGGCCCTCGGGACAGACCGAAAAGCACAAAGTGCGACCGGGTAATTTAATCTCCCACGGGGGGAGGAGGAGGAGGAGAAGACGTTTCCTCAAGGCTCGCGGATCGAGAGAAGAGGCGGGGTTAAAATGTGCACGTGCGCGCAAGGGGGCGGGGCGAACCACAAGAAAAACACACTGAAATAAGGGACACTGCAGGGCGCGGGGCTTGGCGCGGGGAGATGGTTGAGTAGTGGGGCGTGACTCCTCCTCCAAACATTAAATGCCGAGAGAGCTGGACAAACACGAGTGCGGAGGACGTTAAAAAAAGAAACATTATAGAAAGTGTACAACGTAATGTTGAACACATTAAGGTTACTGCGCTAAAAAGAAATTTAAAAAAAAATCCATTCGTTTCATAGGAGATGAAAGCGTTCACATAAACTCTGCTGGTAAACGTATTAATCCAAAAGACGATGCCCCATACAAAATATATATGAAGTATGTTAAAGTGTCTAACAAAGTGGTGGGAGCTTGCAAGTGCTGCCGAACCATGCTTTTCGTCGTAAGTCAGTCTTCAAACTTTTGGTCTGAGACAGTCTCGCCACAGCATGACCATTGCAGCATGACCGCCGCGTTATTAACTGACCACTGCATGGACTGACCGATGCGCCCACCACTGCCCACCGTTGTGGACTGACAACGTACTATGACCGCTGCGAACTGACCCGAGGGGGTAACAGCCCTTAAGTTTTTGTAATTTTGTAATTCTCATTCTCGTAATTCAAAAAACTATGCAGAAAAATTCGGAGAAATTATGAGGTATTCAGAAAATTCAAGAAATATTCCGGTAATTGTACGAAAATTCGTGAAAAAATAAAAAAAAATAATAAGAAAAACTTAAGGAAAATTTGATAAAGATTCAGATAAACCCAGCTGAAAATTCCGGTCGGAATATTTCCGACCGTATTTCTTTCCGGCCGGAGATTTTCCGGCCGTAACTATTCCGCCCGTAAATTGGAACACTTTCCGGCCGTAGTTCTTGACGCCGCTTTCCGGCCGTAGTTTCTGACGCCGGCCGGAAGAGGTTCCGGCCGGAGGGTGTTCTGGCCGGACTTTGTGAAAAGTTCTCTGGGCACCACCTGAGCGGTGTTCAACAGGCCTCTAAAGAGCATGTCCCCCGGGTGAAGTTTGTGCGCTGAGCACGATGGTGATGTTTAAAATGCCCTATCTAGAGCCGTTCTCTTAGTAGTCCTATGGTCAAAAAAGGAAATATTTTTTTATCGCATGCATAAGTACAGTTTCCTTTCAACATGTGACGCACGAAGCGATTTTCCCCTGTGACTCTTAGTTTAGGTGCTACAAGTCACTTACAGTTGGCCGAAAAACGTACGGCCGTAAAAAAAAGGCTCCGGCCGTTAACCGTATCGATTCCGACCGTAAACCGGAACCCCTCCGACCGGAAAAGGCTTGACTACGGTCGGAAACTCTGACTCCGACCGGAACAACGGGGATACGGTCGGAAATCGTGACAGATTCCGGCCGGAGTGCCAAATTACGGCCGGAAAGATGGAATACGGTCGGAAATCGTATACATTTACAGCCGGAGTACCACTTTCCGGCCGGAAACCTGGCCGGAATTTTCACCTGGGAATTCACAAACTTTGCAAACCAGAATTCAAAGTTGTTTTCCCCTCCCACACCCCACAGGCCGCTGTGAACTCATCGTGTAGAGTGACAGCTACTGACCACTGCGGCGGACTGACCGGCTGACCGCTGTGGCCTGACAGCTGTGGACTGACCGCTACGGCCTGCGGCGCGGCGAATGCACACACACACACACACTCTCACACACACACGCGCGCGCGTCACGTCGCCCATTGTATTCCATGCGGATGGACCACAAAGGCGTCGTCTCGCCGGCCGTCTTATAAATCTGTCAGCGCCGCGCCACGCCCGAGGGATTTCCGCGCACGCCTCACGCCCGGGCTGACAGGCCGCCCACCCGCCTGCCGCCGCCGCCGTAGCCAAGAGAGTGTGCCCACCTCGCCCCGCCCCGCCCCGCCCCGCCCCGACCCGCCCCGCCCCGCCCCGCCCCGCCCCGCCCCGCCCCGCCCGCTGCACTGCCCTTATTTTTTCCAATTCCCTGACCTCGTAAACCCCCGACATGGCTAAATCCTCGAGAACCTCCCCGTACGGCCCGCCCTGCCCCGCCCCGCCCCGCCCCGCCCCGCCCCGGTGGATACTCGGGCCGGCCCATAAACCAGGCGCGGAAGTATCGCCCCTCGTCACAAAAGCCAGAGGCAGCAGTGCCCGCCCGGGGGCGGGGCGGGGCGGGGCGGGGCGGGGCGGGGCGGGGCGGGGCGGGGTGGGGCGGCCTGAGGAGAGATGGGAGCGTTTAGGCGTCTAGAAGGCATCCCGTTTAAAACGTGACGTCTGCGGCGGTGACGCGCCGCGCTGCAGCAGCGAGACGAGTCTGGCCTCGGAGCAAATACCGGCTGGGAACAAACATCCGGAAACAAAATCTTTATTACAGTCAAAACTCGGAGTCAAATCAGCGAATAATGGAGTGTCGCGATTTAAAAAATAAAAAATAACGCTCCATCATTTGTTTAAAAGTGTTTTTTTTGTTGTTGTTGTTTTGTTTTTTTTTGGCGGGGAGAGGGGGCTGGCTTTATTTGAGGTCAATTTTCTGAATTTTGAGGCCTCAAGATGTATCTACTTGTCGGAAAGTATTGCGGTAGAAAAATGCCCACTGGTCAGGCGCTTTCGGCGAGGAAGCCGCAAATTGGACATGTATTCCCGCGCATGACTCCGAGCAGACAACAGCGGTGCCGGAGACGAAGAAGGCAGGCACGCGGGCGGGTCGGGACGACGAAACGGTGGCGTTTTTTAGCAGGGTAGACGACGGCGTCTGAGCTAACACGTCGTGGCATGACGAACACACTTTACGCCTGCTGGTTTCGTACGGCGGCCTAGAGACAGGAGAGAGCCAGCAGGAGGGCAGCCCTGGTCAGAGAGTCAGAAGGCTGATTTCAGAATCACATGAATGATGTCGGTGGTTTTAGTGATATAAGTATTGTGACTTTGATATCAGTAACTGATATCGTTAAGGGGCTTTGATATCAGAAAGCTGACATATATTACTGACCTTTGTCAGTCTCCTGATTTTATATCAGTTACTGACATCATTTAGGAGCACTGATATCTTAAGGCTAGCATAGAATACTGACATTTGTCAGTCTTCTGATCAACAAAATGATACTGCTCATATCATGATCAGAAGACCATTACACAAAGTCATACATCTGACATCGTAGTCACCAGAACTGATGTAACCAGATATGATATCAGTCTACGTACCAGTCGAATTCAGCATGCTGTAAAATCTATAGTTATTGGAATATTGAGCTGAAATTTGGTTTGTAGCACCTTTACTCAATTTTAGTAGGGCCATTTTAATTTCATCGAATTTGGAGAATTTTTTTGTGCCATCTCGTAAACGGCTGAAGCTAGGTGGAAACGGATATCAAATTCGGCTCCGCCTCGGTCCGAACACCGGGAAAACATGTCCCACCTCATTGTTTGATGTTTCAAACGATAGAAAACACAACTTTTCTTTAAACTGGTTTTGGTATTTTCTATATGATAGATGTCAGATTATTGATATCACAAACGTGTACATCTGATTTCTGACATCAGAGTTTTGTTACTGATATCATCCTTCGGATAAGTGGCCAATTGTCACTAGAGTGACATCACCTCTCTGACTTCAACCTACCGACTCTCCGACCAGGGAGTAGGAGAAGAGGGAAGGGGAGGGGGAGGGGAGGGGAGGGGAGGGGGAGGGGAGGGGGAGGGGAGGGGTGACGGGCGCTTCGAGCACTATGGCTTATGAATAATTGACAGGGCATAACTTATCCGCCACTAGAGCGGCCCCGCGCCGTGCCTCCGCCCCCCCCCTCCCTCTCTCTCTCTCTCTCTCTCTCTCTCTCTCTCTCTCTCTCTCTCTCTCTCTCTCTCTCTCTCTCTCTCTCTCTCTGAACCACCAGACCAGGGTCCTGCAGGGGCGTCGCAGCCAGCCGGCAGGCAAGCGCGGTAATCACAGAGCCTCAGCACCACCAACCCTCGGCGGCAGCGGCCGGGAGTCGAACCCGCCCCCACGCCATCAGGACCAAAGCAATTGACCATGCCAACCACCGCGGCGCGGCTCGCAGGGGTTGCGGAAGCGCTGCTTGGGGTTGGGGTGTGGGCGAGGCGGCGGGGGTACAGTGGAGAGGGAAGCAACCCCAAGAGCAGCCAGCAGCACCACAGACCCTATTCCATCAAAGCACAATTTCTTAAAATTGAAGGGGTCTGAGAGCCCCTTTCCCCCTGCCCTCTCTCTCTCTCTCTCACCCCCGCCCCTCGGCTGCGATTGGCCCCAGGCCTCTTATTCTACATAAACCGCTTTAGAAAACATTTCCATTGTGATCTCCGCCTCTCCCTTTTCTCTACCTGCGCCGCCCCGTCCCGCCTCGGTGGTTGCCTAATCTCCCCGGCGCAGGTCAGGCATGTGCGCGAGCATTACCACCACTCCGGAGGCGCACCACCGCTACAGTCTCTTTTTCCTTTTTTCTTCATAAAACGACAGTTTTGACTAGAAAAAGATTTACCAGATCTAGTGGTAGTCACGCAGCCAACACTGAAAAGTTTACAGAATAGTTTATCTCACGAAGAGTTCTGCTGTGAAGCGGAACAAGGGGATAAGTTGACTTAGCCCCAAAATGAGATTTTTATGCCATGTTATAGTCAATCATAGGCTGCTTCTACCCTCAAAATATTACAGCAAAGTACCCCATAGGTTGGGAGATATAAGGGTTGGTAATAGGAGATAAGTCGACATACCCCCTTTTTAAAGAACATTTGTTCGCAGGAAAAGGAGGTAAGTCGACTTATCTCAAAAGTCTTCAAAATTTCAACTGAACAAAATGAGTTAAGTGGACTTGACTCTTTTTGATTGAGATTTTAAAAAAGTTATGTCAACTTATCCCCTTTTGCACAAAAAAATAGCAAGCATATTTCTTTTTATTCTGTAGCGGCACTACAGAACAACTGAGTTCCAGATTAGAAGTGGACGCAAAGAGTTCTAATATTTCTTTATTTTCTGTGAGGCTTATTCGGAGTATCCTTTGCATTTAATTTTGAGTATAGACCTGGTTGTTGTCTGTTGTATACCTTAGTTGAACCAGAAAATTATTTATGAGGATTCACTACTATTGCCTTCATATTTTTTCTTCGATTCACTTAATGATTCAAAAAGAGTAAAAAATGACATATTAGCGTAGAACGACTTAGCTCCTTTTTTCAGAATGGCATAAGGAGGCAAGACGACTTGACTCTTTATGCATCTTCTCATCAACAAAGTTAAGTAGACTTGACTCTTTTTTCCACGTTTTTAATGACTTAACTCTAAAGTCTCAACAAGTAAAAAGAGTCAAGTTGACTTGCTTTGTTATGTCGTTGATGGTAAAAGGAGTCAAGTCCTGTATCTCAGCGTACAAGGATGACACTGAAAAAATCATAAAGGGAGTAATATCCTACATGAGATTGTATTTTAATATTATTATAACATTTATGGAAAGTTACGTGCAAATAGTTTTTTCAATTTCCTGAAAAGTATGGGTTTTGGACTTAACCCCTTGTTCCGCTTCACAGCAGAGTTTTGTGAGACCCCAATTCAATAAACTGTCGCATTACGCTGGAAATCCAAGTGTACGAATGTCGCACACCTGTAGGTGAGTGAATGTTTGTAGCACACTTGCAGGTGAGCGAACAACCATTCGCACACTTGTAGGTGTGTGAAATGACCCCTCGCACAAGCAGGTGAGCTAATATCCATTGGCACACCCAGAAAGCCTGGCCTTTCTGTGGGTTTCAGCAAGTGTACGAGTGGTCATTCGCTCACCTGCAAGTGAACGAATTGTCATTCACACGCCTACAAGTGTGTGAATGGTCACTCACACACCTACAAGTGTGCTACAAACATTCACTCACCTACAGGTGTGCGACATTCGTACACTTCAATTTCCAGTGTACAAGTATCATGCCTTAGAATTCAGTAAAAAGAACATTTTTATTTTATTTGTTTCTCTATTGAAAAGGGACCAAAATATTTTTCTCGGTGAAATCTACTCCTCGGACTGCTCATCTCCAGCTCACCATCGTCTGAAATCGCACGTGCTGGTATTTCAGGTGCAAACAGGACATGGGACAAACTAATGAAATTTCCTCACGCCATAAGTAAAACAACGCTGACTCTCTGCTGAGGAAAACCTCAAGTAATGCGGCCAGTCTCGGGGCGGCTCTCCACAGATAGTTATCGACGCGAGGTGGGGATGGGCCGGCGGGGCGATGCGTGGCGGGGCGTGGCGGGGCGTGGCGGGGCGTGTCGGGGCGTGGCGGGGCGTGGCGGGGCGGGGCGTGGCGGGGCGTGGCGGGACGTGGCGGGGCGTGGTGGGGCGCGGCGGGGCGTGGTGGGGCGCGGCGGGGCGGGGCAGGGCAGGGCGGGGCGATGCGGCGCTGTCTTATCGTCCTGATAACGCGCCTCGCTCCTCCATTCCCTCCCCATTGAATATCAATTTTTCTCAATTCCAATTTAAGGCCTCTCAGCTACCGTTTTACGACATGATCGGCCCCGCAGCCACACCGAGGCCAGTGCGAGCCGGCGAGGAGAGTATGGGGAGAGAAAGAGAGAGAGAGAGAGAGAGAGAGAGAGAGAGAGAGAGAGAGAGAGAGAGAGAGAGAGAGAGAGAGAGAGACAATAGAGCTGTAAAGTGATGATTGTCTTGGGAACAGGGCGGGAATGGCGGTCCGCCCCGCGCAGTATACGAACACTTCGTCATACTTCAGCACCAAGTCATAGACATGTTCCAGGGACATCCCTCGAGCCACAGAGCACCGTCATAAACGAAAATAAACGAAAAATAAAACGTTAGCCGTGGAGAGAAATAATTATTTCCTCTAAGTGGGACCAAACCGGCTGTTCGCAAATCATTCTTGTTTCGAAACAGACCTAGAAAAAAAATAACACAACATGATATTTTTATTATTATTATTATTATTATTATTATTATTATTATTATTATTATTATTATTATTATTATATTTGCGGTCCGGCCGGGCTGGGACAGCGACAGCGGCTGAACCCTGTTGCTTCAGGTGTAGCTCGCCCCCTCCGGTAAGGATGCTAATATCCAGCACGCGGCCGGGGCCGTGGGGCGGAGGGGTAGGGGGCGGGCCCCCGGCGTGCTGGCCTGCCCCACGCAGACGTGTCTGACTGCTGCCCTGTCACGCCCCCCCCCCTCTCCCCCCTCCAACTCCACGTCCCCATCCACGTGCCACACTCTCCGCTCTGCTGCGGTCACGAGGGCAAGTTTATGGCCAAAAGTTTTCCTTTTCACGGGGTGTGGTTCGTTTGTGGTCAGTTTTCGGATATAGGCCAAACTTTCGCGTCCGCGGCGCTATTTTCACAAATTACGCGCGGACGGTCGGCGGACGCGCGAGGCTCTCTGAAGGGAGGGACGCAGGCGGAAGAGGGGGGGGGGGGGGGAGACGGGGCGCTGGGCTAGGCAGGGGAGGGCGGGGCGGGGTGAGAAAAACACAGCGAGGAAAAGTCAGAGAGCCCAGAGAACAAAATACGCAAACCGACATGTCCGCGACAAAATAATGGCCGCGGTGGAGGTTATACGTGCTGCTGAATTTGACCGTAAATTGCCTAATCTCAAAGGGATTGCAAAACGGAGCTCCATGCAATCGCCATATGACGGCGACAAAAGGGCAACGGTGTTGTGCACCGCCATGACAAGCGCTTCATGCACTTTTCAGCGATTGCATATCGACCCAGATCTAGTTTCTTCTGTTTCCGCTGCTGGGCTACATCCCATTTTTCATATTTTCCCTCCTTTGTTTCATTTTTGCACTCGTCTTATTATTATTATTATTATTATTATTATTATTATTATTATTATTATTATTATTATTATTATTATACTAAAATCGCCACGAGAGATCTATCAGCGGAGATGCTGGAAATGAGCAAACGGGCCTAGAGCACACATTTCTTATCAACACAGCAGCAACAGCGGGGCGTGGCGTGGCTCGGCGTGGCCGTCCAATATCTCAAAGTGATACTCGCCCCTCCGAGCCGCCCCACCACGCCCCGCCACGCCCCGCCACGCCTCGCCACGACTCACATCGCTTTTCTCTCGGCAGGGGTGCGCCTGTGCCTGCCCGGCCGGAACGAAAGGAATACACCGCCCGGTACATGTCTGTCTGTCTTTCTCTCTCTTCCCTTCTCGCTCCTCGGACATGTCTCTCTCGCTCGCTCACTACACGCGCCTTACTCCCTGCTGTGCCCCCTAACCTCTCGCGTACAGGGGCCACACACACGCGCGACAAACAAACACACGCGCAAACGCACCGTGTGAGAGAGAGAGAGAGAGAGAGAGAGAGAGAGAGAGAGAGAGAGAGAGAGAGAGAGAGAGAGAGAGAGAGAGAGAGAGACGGAGAAAGAACTGCGCCCACACCACGTATACGCACACACGACTCCCAATGTGACAACATCAATAAGTGAAATGAGCTTTCAGCATCAGAAGCGCTGCCTCGCCTTACAATAGGTCCCGGCCTCACCTCTCCACCGGCCGATCAGCGCTCCAAAATACAACATTTTGACGCTATTCGTTCCGTAAAAGAGCGCGCCAGGCGACTCGAATGGAACTGAGGGAGCAGACGTAGGTGGGACTTGTGGGGGGGGGGAGATAGAAAGAAAGCGAGCGACAGTGAGAGAGGGAGGGAGGGAGAGAGAGAGAGAGAGAGAGAGAGAGAGAGAGAGAGAGAGAGAGAGCGAGATACTGGACGGGACGGGAGGAGGTCGGGTCGGGGCTGGCGGCGCTCCAAGCGCAATTCTTCCCCTTCCGGTCGTTGCTTCTCCTTCCTTGTTCCGCTGAGTTGTGCGACTCGTTTCGGTTTCGCCACATCTCCGGTACATTGATAACTTCAAGTACCCCGGGCCCCGGCGGCCCCGGCGGCCCCGGCGGCCCCGGCGGCCCCAGCGGCCCGGGAGAAGCACAAGTTGGCGAGGAGGAGGAGAAGGACGGATCCTCGACACGGCGAGGAACACGCCACAGGTAAGTCTCGCGCTCCCTCTAGCTCTTTCCCAAGCCCACCCTGTCCCGCCCCGCCCCGCCCCGCCCCGCCCCGCCCCGCCCCTGGGCAGCACATCCAACCTCCAAATGAGGACGTTTCCCCTGCGGGTCTGCAGCAACTTTGGCCTATCCTTGGTAGCGGCGCGGCTCGGCGCGATAGAGGCGGATAGAGGGGGGCAGCGGCCCGTGGTCCGTGGTTCGGCCCGGCCTGGCGGCGGCGTATAGAGGCGGCGCCGCAGGGGGTAGAACGTCTAATTACCATAAAATCAGAAAAATAGCACCACGGCGGATAAGTTTGGGTCGTTGGGGTGGTCAGACTGAGCAGCGGGTGGGGTTTGGAGCGGGAACTACGCCCGTGCGGTCAGGAAGTTGCTCCCCGGGACCGGCGAGTTGCGGATGGCTATGCGCGCGGCGCCAGCGCCCCGCCCCGCCCCGCCCCGCCCCGCCCCGCCCCACCTCGACGATAAAGAATGAGGCAGGCATATTCAGCCACATTCAGCGGGGCGCATCGCTCGAAAATGAGAGAAGTTGGCACCACCGCCACGTCGAGAGGAACTCGAGCCGACCGAGCACTCGACAGAAATATTGGCCGTTGTCGGTCAAACGCAATCCTCTTGCCTCCAAAGTGCAGGCAGAACTGTAAGAGCCCCTTACACACACACAAGTACTGTAAACATTCGCTTGCCCTGCAATAGGAATTTTCCGAGGCTTGCGAGAAAGAGATGTGGAAATTTCCGCGGGTAGACTGAACTAGAACAATGATAGCTAATTTCAACTTTTGAAGAAACAGTTGGAAAAGAAAACAGAAAAAAACAAGCGGAATTCATTTTGCAGGCAGCACAAAAGGGTGCTACGTCCTACCTTTACGTTCTAAAAGTGTGAATGACAGAGACACTGGAGGGTGTAAGCAACGTAATTATCCTGTACCGGCACGCGCGGCACAGCGCTGCAGGGCGGGCCGGGGCACTCTTCAGTAATGACAGTTCCTTGCATCACAGACTCAACCCCAGCCGAGCCTAAGTGCACCGAGCTGCAGGCGATACAAGAACGGCACCGCGCAACGCGCAGCCTTTGAGCTTTGAGCCCGCCCAAAGCGCTCCGCCCATACATATAAACCCACTGAAGAGGCTCTCACCTCTCTCTTCTCCCCCCCCCCCTCTCTCTCTCTCTCTCTCTCTCCCCCCCCTCCCAGTCGCCTCTCACCTAGAGGAGTAGAGAGGGCTGAGTAAGAGGAGAAGCAGAAGCGGTAGCAATATTGCAATGTATACCGTTCCCGGAAAAGAAAAAAAAGTACGGGAACCCCTCAATCTCAAAGCCACTTTGAGCGACCCAAACATTTTTCCACAGCGCCGAGATCGACAAGTTTCTTTCCGTGGAATGTGCATCATTACAACGCGCGGCGCGGATTCCACATAGCACGGGCCCGACATGTTTTACTTTCATAATTGCGTTCTCCGTCCCCCTCCGCGGACGGACGCTGCGAGAGAGACGGAGATAAAGAATAAATAAGGAGTTGAGCCAGTTCTGCACCGCCCGCCCGCTCCCATACGACTGTTATTAAAAAGATACCCGCGTCGGGTCGAGCTCAAAGGAACAACTGCAAGACAGGGGGCGACGCTTTGACGGCAGACAGCAGCGTATAGCGTGTCCGATTACAGCAGAGGAGGGGTGGCGGAGCGGGGCACAGGGGGACGCGACGCTGAGAGCAATGGCGCGGGACCTCCAGGCTGAGACCGGCTAGCTTTAGAACCAACAGGGAAAAAAAAATTAACTGGGCTTTTAACCGCGAATATGGATGTACAAGCCACTCGCCGAAATGCATTTCAATTCAAATCCCGCAAACATCAAAGTGTTGTGATTAAGAGCTAGGAATGCCACGAGGTACTTGTGTTCTTTCAGAGGCTTCTGTCTATGAGCCAGAATTATTAACTGCAACTGTTTCTTCGTAATTTTTTTTAAAAAAGCGTAACGCACGGACTTTGCGTTCACGCGCTGAAAACAACGGCATATTTCTGTGTAGTTAAAACCGAAATAAAGATTTGCGGACCAAGATTTCGGTCTATTTACTATGCATAATTTTGTGTGCGATTATGAACAAAATTGTTCATTGTCGGCTTGTTTTGTTCATAGTTGGGCACAAAATTAAGCGTAAACAGAGCATGTTTGCAGAAATATCTAAGTAAAAAAAAAAAAATACGATTTCACGAAATCCTGGTAGGCACGAAGTCGAGGGGTAAACAACTCTGAATTCGGTATACAAATTGCGTGAATTTGAATTGAATTTGTCTAGATTGAATTGAATTCGTTTTGAATTAGCTTTGAATTTTTTGAGTTTATTGCAAAGTTTTTTTTTGAAATTATTGTGATCTTTTTGTGAATTTACTTGAGTTCGTTTTAAATTCGGGGATGCCCCAGAAAATACACGCACATCTGATCCAAATTGATCCATGAAGCGGAAGAAGGGGATAAGTGACTTATACCCAAAATGAGATTTTGACTGGACGTTACTCTACTATTTATAACACACATTTCCAGAAAAAATTGTTTACTTTGGTACAATACTTTCTAAGATATGAGCTAATGAAAAATGAGTTAAGTCGACTTGACTCATTTTGCCATTCAATTTTAGCGGATTAAGGAGATAGTTCAAATTGGCCCGTGTGAAAACATTGTTGCTTAGAGACATTTGACTTGGCTTCTTTATGTCTCTGATAGACCTCTCTGGTCTGCGGGCTGGCTAGGATGTCTCCTTTAAACCAAACAGAAAAAGGAGACAAATCGATTTATCTCATAGTATTGTGAAAACATTTAGAGACAATTCCACTTGGGCCGTTTGGTAACAGATAAAAGTATATCTGATCCTTAGGACCTTCCGCACAATATGGTGTAGCAAGTCTTGAAAAAAACAATTATTTATTACAGTAAATGTAAATACACGAATGTTTAACCTATAACCATGTCGCTCTGAAAGTGTACAAAATGCACACAAAATCGGCATCATTTTCCTTTTCAGATATCTAATTATTCATTTTACGATAACAGAGGTCCACTTACAAATGTTCATCAAAGTTGTCACTTGATAGAATGACTGAGATCTAGGAGAAATAATGGCAATCACTAAATTAGTTTCGAAAATGAGGATCTCCATCACAACAAACAAACGAAAAGCAGTTTGAGTGTTTGAGTCTTACTCTCCTTCTTCTCTACGCCTGGCAGCATCCGGCAGAGATGCTACCGGTGAAACAGCCCATCGATAGATCGATAGCCTTTACGCGGGTCGTGGAGTGGCCGCTAGGGGCGCGCGAGAGATCTTTGCGTCGCCAACAACCTTTAGCTTCTAGGCTTTTTATTCTTGACTGTGTACGTGCATTTTGGCATTCCCTGTTCCCTGTCGCTGATTGGTCGGTTGCTGGTCGAGGGTAGAAATTCGTTTCGTGAGGATTGAATTCGCGCTCCGTGAACCGTTTTCGACACCCTTGTAATTCGACACGTTTGTGCTACTCGATTTAATGATAAATTTAAACAATGGCGAACAAGCGCAATCAACGAAAGAGGGCTAAGAAACCCAGTAAGTATCGCATTTGAACAATAATAGCTATCGTGCGTTCGTAGGTTAAAGTCGTCCGACTCGTCCTGTTCCTTCTTTTAACTTTTCAAACTTGAGATTGGGCTGCGGTTGTTTCTCATTATTATTGAGATGTTTCTGTTGTATCTGCATTATCCAAATTTCATATGTTTGCAAATTTTTCGGCAATTTTGTGTTGAATTACCATATAACCTCTAAGGTTTGGCCTTACATTTGGTTCCAGACTTTTACTTTCCTTGTTCTCACAAGTATGTTTCTTTCTGCAGCTTTAGAGGACGCGAAACGCCAACGACTTGTTGATCTGCCTATACTGAATAAGGAAAACAATCCACCTGCTGGTCAGCAGTCTCCAGGTAACTTCACCATAGCTTAACCATGTCCTTGTAAGCGCTGTGAAATATTTTTACGCATCCACATTTAGTTAACCTTGGAAGCTAGTGTTATGGTACTTCTCCCTCCCATTTGTTGTTTACCTTAGCTAGTTACGTATGCACCCATTTTTGTGAGATTGTGGTGTCAGTCAGATACTGTTCGGTGAAGTGTATGTAACCAGTATAACGTAAAAAGCTATAGAGGCCTATGAGAAGCTTTAAACAATGAAATCTCTTCAGAGTGTAACATTTTTTTAGGTTATTACACTTAAAAGTAATGAACAGTTCTCCTTTTTGATTCCAGCTCTTCTTTCAAAATGCTCGCCAGCCATTCCCAGTCAGACGCCAATGCCACATCCTACTGAGTCTGTTAAAGTTAGCTGCAGTAGTAACTCCACCACCTCCACAGCCTCCAATCAATTAGGTAAACTAGACCTTGTTCTTTTTTTAAAAATTAATTTTTTTATACATTTGTGGCTTTATTGGTTCTGATTCAGTTTCAATAAATTACGCATTTCAGTAATTGATTTGTTTATCATCAATCTTATTTTTCATGAAAAGACTTTCATTTAATTTGCAGTCTATAATTTCAAACCTCTATTTTACTCTTAATAAAAATATCTACCTGCCTCATCAATCTTTTTTTTTAATTATTTGTAGCTGGTTCTCCTGGACGTCCTGCTCTTCAGCCTAGGAGGAAGTTCGTACCTCCCACCTTGCTTGATCCCACCAGAAGCATGCTGTCAGCTCTGTCAGGTACTCTACTTACAGCAAAGTGAAACCTTTAGTGGTGCTTTTCATTGAGCTGTCTAAACTGAAGTATAATTATCTTGCTTTGCATACCCTTCAAAAGATAAAGGTTGCTCCCATCATGTCTTCACTTTACTTGACTTCACTTTGTTTTCACTTTGTCTGTACTAAAATCAAAGTAATTATATCATTGTGTGAAAATGAACTGGTCCCCACTTTATGTGACTACAAAGTGAAGCCAAGTGAAGAGATTGTGAGAGCATCCAAAGATTACTCGTCTAAAATTCACATTCTTTCATTTAGATGGGAATGCATCGTCATTCACTGCTTCAGAGCTGTCCGTTTCTGCTTTGAAACCTGTTCACGGGAAAGGAAAGGACCAGTTGGTTCCTGCTTCAAACAATATTAAATCTGCCCTCCAAGAATCAGGTAAATTTTTTTTGGCACTTTTTACAAATACAACATTACTTTATTTTTTGTTTCAAATAATTTTGCTTTTTCCTTTTCCTCTGCAGATAGAGCCAACTGTATACCAACAACTAGTAATGATCCATCAGTTTCTGTTTTGGGACGTGGCCAAAGGAAGGATACAAATGATTATACTGTCCCTTCAGCTAACATTGCTGCATCAGCTGCTCAGCAGTCAGGTACAGTTTTATTTCTGTTTCATCCTATTTCTTTTAAATATTACTGCTGTCAAGTTTTGCAGATTAGTTAAATGATTTGCTTCAAGAATTACTGAATCTCATTAGTAAATCATTATTTTAAAAAAATATTAAATTTAATTTTGTTTTACTTTTCTTTTGCAGCTTTCACTGGTATAACTCAATCTCTAGACACTCCAATGAAAGCTACCAGGTCTCAGAGAGCAATGCAACAGTCTGATCAGTCATCTCGTGGTCCTGTCACATCATCCCAAAAAACTCCAGGTATACTTTCATTTTGCTACATACCATCCTTTGTAGCATATCTCTAGTTACTTTTTTGACTTAAATACTGTGATATTTTGCAGCATTTCAGTTATCTAGACGCAGTCATGTTGTGTCAAAACATGACTTAACACGCAACCTTCAAAAGGAGAAAGAAATTATTGACTCTACTGACTCTGAAAGTGATGATGACGAAGATGAAGATTCTAGTTTTAATGATGATGAGGAGGAGGATGATGACAGTAACGATGACGACCTGGAAGATGATGAGAGTAATGATGACGACCTTGAAGATGGTAATGAGGACAATGTTAATTCTGACTTAGTAGGTGGTGAAGACAATGAGGGAGAAGTTGAAGATCAGGAGGATGGATGTCATACAAATGTCAGACAATCAAGAATGCGGAATCAAAATTCCCACAAAGCGACAAGGGTAAAGAGAAGAATAAGGCAGTCAATCTCAACAGCAAGGCAACTTCGAAAATCAGCTCGTAACAAGGGAGAAGCCTACACTACTGACAAAGGGAAAGAAGTGCCTGCAAAGAAACCAAGTGCACTAGGAAGATGCAATAAGAAGTGTGCCAGCAAGGTACCAGCTGAAGTGCAGCTACTTCTGTGTAATGGCCTGTGGCAGGGATTAGCAGACCACGACAGGCGATCTTCTTTTGTGGCCAGTTTGGTTGACAAGAAGCCGAAGGCTTCTCAGAAATTGAATCTACCATCCACCAGTAGTAGGAAGCCACGACAGTACTCTTACAAATATCATCTGCCAATTAATGGTGATCGAATTGAGGTCTGTAAAAATTGCTTCACCAAAACCTTGGCTGTTTCAGCTAAGTTCATTGAAGTAGCTATGTTGAAGAAATCAGCCAATGTTGCTGGAATTGTTGACACTGACAGCAGGGGACGGGCTTCTCATAGCACTGTCACAGAAGGACAGCGTCAGGAAGTAAGAAGCCATCTGGACTCATTTCCAAAATACAAGTCCCACTATGCTAGAGAGAAGACAGACAAGAATTTTTTAGACAGCCATCTTACCAAGAAGATTTTGTATGAAGAATACAAACAAAAATGCTCCACCACACCTGTTTCCAGGTGGGTATTTGAGAAGGAGTTTGAAAATATGGGGTTAAAAATTAAACCTTATAAAATGGATACGTGCAACACGTGCGATAAGTTGGCCTGTGAAATAATGTATGCTAAGGATGAAGAACAGAGAGCTGTAAAGCTGCAAGAGCAACAAAATCATCATACCTGTTGGGAAGAGGCGTTAGATAACAAACATAAAGATATTCAAGAAGCTAAAAGCAATGACAAGGTAGAAGTGGTGGTGTTTGACATGCAACAATGCTTACCGACGCCACATTTGCAAACCTCAGTCGTTTTCTATAAGAGACAACTGTGGGTCTACAACCTGACCTTGCACATCTGCTCCAGTGACAAGAGCGTCCACAATATGTGGCATGAGGGGGAAGGAGAAAGAGGACCTAATCAGGTTGGATCAGCCTTATATCACTACCTGATGACCCTTCCTGAAGAGGTAGAGAGTGTTACTTTGTGGTCCGACACCTGCGGAGGGCAGAATAAGAACAGCATAATAACAGCCACTCTTCAGACCGTGCTTCTGCACAAGAAGTCGCTTAAGACGATTGACCAGAAATTTTTAGTCCCTGGTCATACCCACCTCGAGTGTGACAGAGATCACTCTATAATCGAATCTAAGAAGAAGCAAGCCGCCCACATCTTTGTACCTCGAGACTGGTTTAATCTTGTTCAAACTGCTAACAAGCGCTTTTCAGTAAATCGCCTGACACAAGATAAAATGTTAGATTTTAAGAGTTTGTTGAAAGGTAGAGACAGCCCTTTGATTAAACGAAATAAGGATGTGTCAGGTGATGTATTTTCCTGGAAGAGTACTGTATGGTTGAGACACTCAACAACTTTTGCTCCTGGAGAAGTGGGATTTAAGAAATCATTCAATGAAGCAGAAAATTTCAAGTTCTTGAATTTGAAGCGAAGGAAAGCAGGGGCTCTTGTTCTGCAACCAGCCTTGGCATATGATGGGCCACTACCCATTAGTGTGCTGAAGAAGCAAGATTTGCTCTCATTGCTGTATCTGATTGATCCCGAGTGCCACGGTTTCTACCAAAGTCTCCTTACCTCAGCAGATGAAGATTTTCATCCAGACTTGAGAGCTAGCTCTGATCAAGAAGATAGTGAAGATGAATAGCAATCTAAAACTAAAACTGTTTTCTTTGCTTCATTTTAGATTTTTTTTTACTGTAATTAGTACCTAGTACAGTATTTTTGTACTAAACCCTTTTTTATTTCTGTCATCTTAGTCATCTTAGTCAGCTTTTTGTTTGATTTTTACATGAGAAGGTATTAATACCTTTAAAATTGAATGTTATGTATTTTTGCAATGAAGTGAATTTTGCACTGAAGTGAATCAATGTTTTTTTTTTATTTATTTATTTTTTCAAGGAATCTATTGCTTAAAATACATAAACAAGTTATTGATTTGGTTTTCTTCCTATCCTCCTTTCCTATTTTGGAGAAATAGCAATGGAAAACTTAAGTTTATGAGTACTCTCATTATTTGATTGAAGAGAGCATAGGGTTTTACTTCAAGAAGACTGTGTCTATCTTAATTTTATTGAAGAGGGCGAAAAGAGTATAATTATTGGAAATAGAAATTTATTTTCTTATTTGTCAACAAGGCAACTGTTTACAAATTATTCAAAAATTACAAGCTTTTTTAAAGAGATTAGTATGTTTGACTTACATTCTATTGTCTGTCAAGCAGTACTTTAAAAGAGAGGGATGTCCGGGTGATTATCAGTCAGCTATCAAACAGTAAGAGCAGTAGAAGAACTTGGCACTTTACAAGAACACAACATACACATACATTTTTAAAAGCTTTCCTCTCCAATAAGTTTTAGACCGTTTCCTTGAGATATTACTAATTTTACAAACTTAAAAAAAAACAAAAAAAACTGAAAAACAAACAGGAAATATGTATTCCCTGATTTTCTTCACTCTGCCGTTAAAAGTTGCCTAATAGTAAAGGTGATGAGGTGGAGTCATAACATTTTTACGGATCAACCTCCATCAGGGCAGCGCAGCCCAAACACTATTTGTTTTCACTCAAAATTACCGCCGCTCAGGACAAAACTGTTCGGTGAGTCCATATTCAACCATTTTAGATGCTCGCCTTCATTTGTCAACTGAAAAAATACATCACTTTAGGAGAACAAGCACTCTGTCAGCCGAAGGCCATCGCATGAAGTATTTACTTCTTTATTTCTGTTGTCTGCTGATGACTTCTCATAACTAATGCCTTGTGACCATTGGTACAAGGTTGTGAGACACTTGGGTGGAGAAAGGCATAGGGGTCTATTGCAATTAAAAGGATTAAGGTGTGGGGCATGCCCAGCACGATGAGAAATTGTTTTAGTATCAATACATTTAATGTAATCCTACTTTTTAACTTTTCAAACATCAATTTGTAGACAAGTGTAGAAAAGACTGGGACGGGGTTACAGTTCCAGAAACTATTTTAAGATAAAGATTTAAACAGTAAAGTTATTTAAAAAGACCTTTTTTATGCCCTTAATCTTTTAACTTAAATGGATATCACACTAATAAATCTGAGTTAAGTGAAACAGGCAACATTGTGGGAGCAAGGTTTAAGGAGAAAATGCAAACATTAAAATGGATTTCATGAGACAGTTTTTGGACTTCTTTTATCCTTTAAGTATATGCCAATCAAACTTTTAGTATACAAATAAATTCTTCATGAAATTGCCTTTGGATGACAGAGTGCTTGTTCTCCTAAAGTGATGTATTTTTTCAGTTGGCAAATGAAGGCGGGCATCTAAAAAGGTTGAATATGGACTCACCGAACAGTTTTGTCCTGAGCAGCGGTAATTTTGACTTTGACTTTCTACATTCATTAGAAAAATGTAACATTTCCTCTGAGATCTCTACACTTCACAGAGAGACAGCAGGCTGACAGTGACAGCTAGTTACTGAAGTGTAGGAGCACCAGGGTCAGAAAGGTTAAGTACCTTGCGCCTGCAAAACAAATCTAAGGATTACATGTAGGAGAGAGACGTTCTGTTCTGATATTCTTGGCCTCTTCTAGAAGTCGGCCAGGCATTACATGTAGGACAACAAGAGTATTGAAGTTTTTTTAAAAAAACAAGGGTGAACTGATAGAATAAAATCGATGAATGTCATTGATTTGTGCAATTTTTTAAAAAATTAAAAAAATAATGTTTCTGTCGATCAACGCGTCTGAAAGACAGGCAGACGACAGACGACTCTGCTCTGAGTATAATAATACCAATCGTCAATGTAGATATTCTCTTAGTTTCCACGTTTCCACACGGTACCATCATGCTTGTAGTTGGCCCTACTGCGCAGAGACTCCAGTGTTATTTTCTTTTTCTTTCTTTTGTTTTGGTTTGTCAGTAGTGTGTGGTTTGAGCCGGTTGCAATTATTTTAACTTAAAATGTGGTAAACCCTCATACTTTGAAGTGTTTTTCCAATAGTTTTACATCATTCACACTGCATTATGTATGGAAGGAACTGGAAATCATCAGATGTCGATTACTTTCTCCTAATCAAAGTTATCAGGAGTTATCTTCGCCACAGTGAGAAGGTAACCTTCCAGCAACTAGAAAATGCAGTAGAAACTATACCGCGACATTTTTGGCCTTTCCTGTGAGCAATGGAGACAATTTAACTTATCTCCTTTTTCCGAGTTATAACAGAATGAAATAACTCAAGATGGCTCCATTTTTCCATGACCAAACTGCTGGAATGCGTCCAAATGAGCTAACTCAACGTATCTCCTTATGATTGTTAGTAAAAAAATAGTCTAATTAGAGATAACTCCCTTTTTACAGTTGGGAAGAAGTTGTCTCTAAATTCCATTCCATGCCAAGGGGATAAGTTGACTTGTCTCCTTTTACGCAATTTTTTGTTGGAGATATCTCTTTGATGTCCAGGAAGGGCCGACATGACAATATTTCTACCCTAGTCACTTTATCATGCCCTCTATCTGGAGTATATTGGATAAAGAATATTTCAAAATTTTTCTGAATTAGCACTGTAAACCAGTTTTTTGTGTTTCCTGAAAAGTAGTCGTTCTGGAGTTAACCCCTTTTTCCGCTTCATGGATCAATTATTCTCTCAATTACATGATGAAATAGGATTTTTAGTAAATTATTGTGAATGATTTCTATTTATTCCAAATTATTGGAAATTAACTTGCAACTGCGCAAAATAATCACAATTATTTCAATTATTTTTTTAAACTTTTCAGAAACAAATTTTGCTCTGCAAATGAAAGGGTGGCGTGAAAACATGGAAAATTTTTGCGGCAGTAAACCTCCCGAAGGAGGTTGCGGTTCCCGCCAGGCACAGGGCTTTTACCCCCTGTGGCAGCCAACTGCTTCGGTGTTCCATGGGAACCGGCGCTTTGCTGACTGCGATCCTATCGCGCAATTCGACAGATTTGATCCCCGTACCACCGTTGGCCTACCCCTAGAGGTACGAGCGGTGTCAAGAGCGTTAGACTTCCTGATCCCAGTTTCAGAGGCCTTACCTCAGAGGGGTACGCGGGATTCGAACCCACAACCCCGAGTGCCGACACGTAGCCAGAACAGGAAGCGACCCAACGCCCAGAGCCACCGAGCCAACGGCGGTGAGACGTGTTTAACTTCTATTAGACCTGCCATCCAGCTGCGGCCAAAGGGAATGTCAAGCGCGGAAAACACTTTTCCGAGTGGGAGTCGAACTTCGGACCACTCGGTTCGGTGTTGCGCGCTCTACCAACTGAGCCACGACGCCACGATGACTGTTCAGTGCGACGGGTTCGAGTTGTATTTGCCCTGTCCTCCTGGCTGGAGGCTGCAGGATACGCGGCAAATACGGCTCGAACCCGTCGCACTGTACAGTCATTGTGGCGTCGTGGCTCAGTTGGTAGAGCGCGCAACACCGAACTGAGTGGTCCGAAGTTCGACTCCCGCTCGGGAAAGTATTTTTCGCGCTTGACATTCCCTTTGGCCGCAGCTGGATGGCAGGTCAAATAGAAGTTAAACACGTCTCACCGCCGTTGGCTCGGTGGCTCTGGGCGTTGGGTCGCTTCCTGTTCTGGCTACGTGTCGGCACTCGGGGTTGTGGGTTCGAATCCCGCGTACCCCTCTGAGGTAAGGCCTCTGAAACTGGGATCAGGAAGTCTAACGCTCTTGACACCGCTCGTACCTCTAGGGGTAGGCCAACGGTGGTACGGGGATCAAATCTGTCGAATTGCGCGATAGGATCGCAGTCAGCAAAGCGCCGGTTCCCATGGAACACCGAAGCAGTTGGCTGCCACAGGGGGTAAAAGCCCTGTGCCTGGCGGGAACCGCAACCTCCTTCGGGAGGTTTACTGCCGCAAAAATTTTCCATGTTTTCACGCCACCCTTTCATTTGCAGAGCAAAATTTGTTTCTGAAAAGTTTAAAAAAATAATTGAAATAATTGTGATTATTTTGCGCAGTTGCAAGTTAATTTCCAATAATTTGGAATAAATAGAAATCATTCACAATAATTTACTAAAAATCCTATTTCATCATGTAATTGAGAGAATAATTTGGATCAGATGTGCGTGTATTTTCTGAGGTCATTCCTTAAATTCGCTTGAATTTGTTTTGAATTCGTTTTGAATTCGCGTGAATTCGTTTTGAATTTGCGTGAATTAGTTTTGAATTCGCGTGAATTAGTTTTGAATTCGCGTGAATTAGTTTTGAATTCGCGTGAATTAGTTTGAATTAGTGTGAATTTTGAATTAGTGGTGTACATCAAAATTCGGAGTTATTTACCCCTCGCACGAAGTTCGTTTATGTTTTTGTTTCACAAAATACTTCGGCGGATGATGGTTTATGTATAAATTTAATTGAAAATTTCTAGCCTTATGAATCATGTTATTGAATTTGCTTTATCTCAGAGTCACTAGTACAGCGAGTCACATGCCAAATTTTAGATTTCTAGCTCAAACTATTAAGAAGTTAGTCTAGTCTTTCAGTAAAAATTGTCCGACCAGCTTGATTTTTGAACTGTAGGCTCGTTGTGCAATGGGCATTCGAACATTGCTTTAACATTTTTATTCTAACGTGTCGTTCGAAATTTTATTTTTTGAACTACCGTCCATGAGTTGAATCAACAGCTTTTCCACCCAGCTACGGTTCTCCTCCCGTGCGCGCCGGGCAGGGCAGAGGGGCCGCGCGGGCCGAGGGGCCGAGCGGTCGAGCACCAGCGACAATGCCGATTCGGCTTGGCTCGAATTCGGAGGAGCTGAGCGAGGCGCCGCCGCCTTATAGACAGAACGCGGCGCGTTTGAGGTGGGAGTGCCCAGACCTCCCTTCTATGGTTCTAGGCTGGGACCTCCACTCAACAAAAGGAGGCCGGTGGCTCGTGGCTCGGCGGCTCGCTCACGCGTCCTCCTCGCGACTTAACTCGCGTCCACTACCGAGGAGATGGCGCCACTAGCGCACGAAGCGAATTTAACTATTTATTTTAGCCGAACGAAATGTTACACAGCAGAAATGATTGCGAAAACAGGAGTTTCAGACCCACGGAAATCGTTTCCCAAAGTTTCACGGGAAAAATATGGATTCGTAAAATTATTTACGTAAATGTACACCATTTCAAGAATCCTGCTCACCAGATTAAAGTCAAACTTCCCAAACAGTTTTCTGCAGGTGCAAAACCACTATAAACGCATTCAGTTCGCCATGTCAACGTTCCGATAACTTTACACAATGATTTAAAGTCGCGAGGTGGGACCCTCAGCCCCCGGCCGTGGCGGCCATGGTTGAAAGAGGGCCGGCGGGGCCGGCGACACGGCGCCTCACGCGTCCGCCTCAAACCAACCTTTTGCAGAAATATATAAGTAGCTTATAAGAATTTAGTGAGCAGCAGCGTTCTGTTTGATTTTCACGTTGGGTTTTCTGACTGTGGCCCGGGGCCGCTCCGGCCCGTGGGCTCTGTCGGCCGCCTCCTGCAGCTAACCTGCTTGGCGCCGCCATGCCAGCGTTTTTCTCCCCATCCTCCCTTTTTCTTGTCGTCCATCGGTGCCACTTATTGGCACAGCTCTGCAAGTCGGCTGGTCTGCAGTACGCACACCGGCGGCCCTCAACCCCGCGCACAGAATTGTTATGACCCTTTCTTCTCCTCTTCTTTTAAAAATTTAAATACATATTTAACGTCAATCCGTCAGTCCCTGAACGAAAAGCACTATTCCCTACATAATTTGAACGTTATACCAGAGATCAAGCCAGAGATTAACTGTACATAAGCTGTGCGTGTTCACCGTTGTTTTACACTCGAAAAATTTACATACATTTTCTCTGAGTGTGGACTTTGCTCCATTGAACTTCCCCAACATATTTGCAGGATACGATGCGTACCGCGTAAGATTCCAACTGTAGTCCAACATTTCGGTCCAGCACCAGGTAAAACAGTTGACGGCGCGTACCGTACGCAATTACCTCAGTATTTTTCACGAGGGCGAAACAGCTCAGAAATTTTTGTACACTTCGTGATTCAGGAATATTGAGAAAAATTCACAACGATTCACAAACATTCAGGGAAAATTCAGGAAAATTCACAAAAAATCGGTCAAAATTCAAGTAAAATTTCAAAACATTCTACAAAAATTCACGAAAACTCACAAAAACTTGCAAAAATTCAGGAAAATTTACAAAATGGGAACACCAAAATTCAGAGTTGTTTCCCTCTTGACTTTTTAACAGTACATCTCGGTGCGGTGTATTCTTTACAGTGCCTGGGGGCCGCGCGGCGGGGGTGCGGGCCGGGGCCGGGGCGGCAACCGCCATGAGAAATGGCACCGTTTCGGCTGCCGAGCCAAAGAGGAAATGTAAACCGGATACCGCGTGCTGTCGGAGCGGGGGCCTCATATAAGTCGGATGGATCGCGTCGCCGTCGAGCCCCTTCTTTTTGCCTTCCTTCTCCTTCCTTTCCAGACGGCTTTTTTTACCCTTCTTCTTCTTCTCTGGGTGCCGTCCCCGCCCCCCCCCCCCTTGCTTCTCCCCACTGCACTTCGCCCCCTTCCATACAAGATGTGAAATTGAAGGCGGCTGTCGAGCCGTGCGAGGGCGGCGCGGTGCGGAGGCAATACGTTGGCGCAGCAAGGTTTTCTTACCTCCCGCGTTCGACAGTTCGCGAGCACTCACCTGCAACATAAAACAGAAAAATAAGAAAAATTCTAAGGGGGGGGGGACAAATCTGAAAATTTTTGCACAACTGGTCATTCAGAAAAATTCAGAGGAATTCTGTGAAATTTTAAAAATTCTGAAAACTTCTAAAAAATTCTGAAAATTCACTAAATTTGAAAAAAGAGGTAAATTTGAAGCAATAATTCAATAAAAATTTACAAAATTTACAAAATCTATCCACCAAAATTCAGAGTTTTTATTTCCTTGGAAAAATGCCTTGAAAAAGAAATTACAGAAAGTTTAATCGAGGAGGCGGTCGGGGCGTAATGAGAGATAAGGCCGGTCTATAACGGAGCAGAGTTGATTATCCATTCAAATGTGCGCAGCGGAGGCGGGCGGGAGGGCTACCCCTGCCCTGCGGCAAGGGCCGGGGCCGGGGCCGGGGCCGGGGCCTCCACATCGCCGCCCGACGGGATTGTATTTCAAGCCGGAATCCCTCTGTCAGGCCGCATCGACCATCTTTAGCAGAGCATCGCAGTCCGCAAAGACTTCGGGAAGGCCACGCCAGCCAAGAGAGGGAGAGAGAGGAGGGGAGAGGGCGGGTAGTACTGTTGACCGAGCACGGGCAGGCCTCTCGGCGCGCCTGGCCCAAACCCCCCGAGCCAGTGGATAACAGCGGATAAAACCCGCGCGAAAGCCGAACCGAGCCCAGACTGGCCGCGGCGAGAGGAGGGCTGGGCGGCTGTGCTGCGCACTGCGAATAATGCCTCTCTGCCAATAAGGCTAATGACGAACTAGGAAGTATGCCTAAGGCGCTTTTTATCCTCTCTCCCAAATTATAATATTTTCATACTAATTATGGGACCAAGTCCAAAACCTTGCAAAAATCCTTTAAAAAAAGGAAGAAAAAAATGGGAAAAAACTAAACTGAGAGAAATCGAATCATACACGCTGACAAGTATTGTAGATACAGTACGTAATACTTGGTCAAAAGACTAACAGTATTTAGTGTTGGACCGATATACTGGCCAATTAAAATGCCAAACACTTCTTTCCCCTATATGAAATACGTGGCCTTCTTTCACTCGGCACCAAGAAAAGTGTAACACACCCATTTCTCGTTCACATACCGGTATTTTAATTGTAGCAGCTGATGCATTCTTACACATGCTCAGCTACCGCATAAATATGATCATTGCTTTTAAGAATGAATAATAAAATGAGATGAGCACATGCGGGAGCAAAAATCATAACTTCAGAATGAAAACATATACGATAATTATACGAGTGTTGTAGCATTTGTTAAGATGCGAGGTCAGGTAGACAAGTCGTATATACAGATATAAATATATGCCCATAGCCACTATATTGACTGTGCATATTCCCGACCCCTATCGCGCTTACTCACAGAGCGGGCTGAGCGAGCGCGACGGCCGCCTAAAAGCAGCCCGTCTGTCGGTCTGTCGGCCCATCCACCTCCCCCCTCCCCCCGGAGCCGTCAGCACACGGGGCAAGGAGGAGGGGGAAGTGACAGAACACACAAATACTTTTATGCCGACGAAAATTCGAGGAATGAGGCGGAGACAAAAGACCCAACGTTACACACCGCATGACCCTGCAGCACTCCCCACTCCGCCCCGCGACCCCCTCCTCAGCCTCAGTGACACTCCCACCCCACCCCACCCCACCCCACCCCACCCCACCTCACCCCACCCCTCCACACGCCCTCCCCCGATTAACCAATGACGCGTCATTATCAGGCGGTGACGATAAATTTCACAGTGAATGAGGAGCGCGAGACGGGGGCGCAGGGAGAGGAGGGGTTTAAAAGGGGGGAGAGGTCTGTGTGAGAGAGAGAGAGAGAGAGAGAGAGAGAGAGAGAGAGAGAGAGAGAGAGAGAGGGGGGGGCAGCAAGGGCGACGTGATGATAAAGCAGCGGGACGTTAAAGACGCGTGGGGAGCGCCTGCGAGGCAGGCAGCGCGCGCACAGCCGTGTGAGGCGGGACTGCCTACGCGCAGCTCCGCAGGCGGAGAGGGAGAGAGCGAGGGAGAGCAGTCGAACGGGGCGGGGCGGGAGAAGCACCAAGAAGAAATGAGGGGAGAAAATGAAAACGGATTGAGATGAAAGCACAAGACAGCAAGGCTAGGGGGATTGAAACTGCGGAGACGGGAAGTTCGCTCCCCTTCGTTTTAACTTATTCCATTTCATTGTGTGTCGCAATAACGGTCACGGGGGGATGTTCCTCGGTAATCCGTGTCGGCCGGCTCTGCTGGGCCTCTCGGCCTTCAAACCAGCCTCCCCCGCGCTGCCGGCTCATTCCGTCCTTGTCGCACCTCTGGCGGGGGCGGCAGGGCGCCGTGAGTGCGACAAGGACGGAGGCGCGAGGGCGATGTTCGGAATCAGACGGGCTGGACCGGCTCCACGGCAGATGGGCAGATGTCCGAGCGGATCGGACAAGGCGTCCGGGCAGAGCCGCTCCGGCCGACTCACAAGAAGTGTGACGAATGATACCATCCAGGACGCGGCGGGGTGCGGCGGGGCGGGGCGGGGCGGGGCGGGGGGCGCACCAGAGAGTGCGTCTGCAGAGAGCACAGAAGCATCTGCGCGCTCGACACTCTACGGCTGAGAAGAGGGTGGAGAAGAAGATGAAAAAAGGGAAGAACGAAAAAAAACAAAAGAAAACAACTCGAGAACTGCTTGCTTCTCCACATTCCCTTCCGCCATACCCCTCCCCTGCTCTTCGCCCGTCGTACATTGGCGGAAAAATTCGCGCGCGTCCAAAAGTATCGCACGGAAATGGCGTCATTCAGCTATACGAACGTGCCGGGGTGGGCCACGCGCTGGGACACCACACCGTGGACCCAAGTCCCGTCCCGTCCCCAGCTGTGGTCACGAGTGGCACACATCAGGCGCGCCCTGACCCCCGCAACGGAACACCCTCCCGCCCCACCCCGCCGCACCCCGCCGCACCCCGCCCCACCAGAGCCCCGCCCTCCCAAGGACGAACCACGACCAGCGCCGCGCGCCCCCCGCCTGGCCCGGGAGCTACAAGGCGTGAAATTTAAAAAGATGGGATCGTAAACTGATTTCCCGCGATTTGGAGCGCGAAAACGGCACAGGGCGAGGCAGGGCAGAGCTGGAAGAACGACCGAGGGCACCGCTGTTTCGGGGGGAAAAGGGGCTTAATGCAAGTGGCAAATCACATAAGAAACGCAACACGTTCCCCTCTATTCTTCTGTTATATTTTGTTTTTATATTTTTTCGTGTTTTTAAATATATACTGTTTTACTTCGTCTTTCTTTTTTACTCTGCTTCTGTTATATTTTCTCTGCCAACCTCACTGCGGCGAGAACTTCTCCGCGCGCTAGGAGCGGCGACACCATCCGCCCGACATTTACTTCCCACTTAAAAAAAAAAGAAGAGAAAACAACCGAAAAAGTAAAACCAACAAGAACAAAACTCGGAGTAGGCCGGACGGCAGCATACGGCACCGGCCGTGCGGAGGCAGCAGTCGTCACGAATACGGTTTAAAAAAAAAAAGAAAAATAAACGTGAGTGAAAAGGGGTAGGGGGGGGGGGGACAGATTAAGCTGCTGATGGAGCCCAATTGGCGGGAAAAAATTGGTGAGGGATCGTGCGCGGTAAATCAGGGAGGCTGCCGCCGGTACTCCCATAAACAGGGAGAAAGCGTTGAGTTGGAGGGGCGCGGGCGAGCACAATACACACACATTATTATCCGATCCCGTGTGATGTTGCCAAGGAGATGTGAATAGGGGTCGCTGAGGGAGGGAGCGAGGGAGTGAGAGAGAGAGAGAGAGAGAGAGAGAGAGAGAGAGAGAGAGAGAGAGTCCTTTGAGAGCGATTGTGTAACACACACGTATGCCGGTAACGAGGCAGCCGTGCTGGCCCGGCGGGCGGCCCGCCCCGGTCTGGCCAGCATTGAGTGCGACAAAGGGTCGGATCAGGGAGACAGTATTAAAGAAAAAGTAAAAATAGGAACCGAAAAAGGGGGACGGAAATCCGATGAAGTGTAGCATATGCGAGGAAGGATGCGATATGCGAGCTGATGCCCGCTCGGCGCCCTGCTTGCCTGCACGGTTCATACAAACAAAAGCTAACCGTGAATTTCTCCGTAAGCTGCGGTGAGCCAACACCGAAAATCACCGTCATCTTTTTGACAGAGCAATACACACACCCACACCGCGGCAGAAGCACGGGGTACTCGCTGACTGGATTTGAACTTATTTCTTCAAAACGTTCCGCGGCAACCTAAGACCCACGTTTGTTCAAATTTGTGGTCAAAAATTCACTTTTTTTTTGTCCCAGTGTTCAAGTGTACCCAAAAATATATGTGCCAAGGATTTGAATTTTTAACTTTGTAAAAACAAATAAAAAATCGAAGAAAGTGTGCACAGCCCTGAAAACATCATGACTTTCAATTTGCGTATATACACGAAATGAAATAATTCTCGTCTAAGCAAAAACCACTTAGCATGTGTACTAATTCTTTAGCCGTAATAGGCGCAGCTAATTTTCAAGCTACACTGGTTATTTTCTAGCTACCCTGCTATTTATTTTTCGCTGTTTAAAGTTTTTAGACGGGCTTAATTGACCCGAAACTATACTTTGCGAAAATGATTCGGTCCATTGCGGGAGGAGACCGAGCGGATGGATAGAATGCGCCGCCACCGCGTTGTGCCCAGAGAACTGACCGACCGGACGCACCGTATAATCAACACGAAATAATATTTTAGAGCTCGGGAGCTTCATCAACGCTTGATTCAACCAGGGGCGCACGCACGGGCGTGGCACTCCCCATTAAAGCTAGACCGGGGCAGGGCGGGTGGCACGGTGGGGCAGGGCGGGGCGGGACGTTCGCAAAGCAGCGCTCAACCAAACCGCCCGCGGGGCCATGACCACGATAGCGCTGATAGCAGCAGCGAAGTGAGAGAGGGAGAGGGAGAGAGAGAGAGAGAGAGAGAGAGAGGTGAGGCGAGGTGTAAAGGGCGTCGTGAGCGAGAAGGAGAGAGAGGGATGGATAATGCGGGATATGGTTAGAAAGATAAGTGAGATACATTCCTGTCCGGCTACATAAGAAGTTAGGAGCTGGTATCACTAAGATATATGGCGTTGCAAGCGAGCTTCACAAGGAGTCCCTCATCTCCCCCCCCCCTTCTCTCTCTCTCTCTCTCTCTCTCTCTCTCTCTCTCTCTCTCTCTCCTTCTCAAGCTCTCTCTTTTTACGGCTGAGCTCCGTCTCCCTTTCTCTCTCGCACCGCCTCCAGAATTAAGGATGAGGTTAGAGTAAGTCCGAGCGCCAAGGACGCGGCAATGAGAGGCACAATGTATCATAGGGCGGAGAGCTGCAAGAAGCAGCCACAGGCACGGGGGCTGCTGGGAGCTACACTCTCAAACACAGTGCGACAGAAACCCTCGGACAAACAAGGATAAACAAAGACCACGCATTCATCTGAAACAATCTCTGACCAAAAAAGTCATTTCTTCTCTTTTCATTATGTCTCTTTTGCTTAGGTTCGAAGTATGCACACTCATTCCTCTAGTGACCTTAATGTTTCTAAGCTATCAACGTTTTTGTGCAATGATAAGGTGTAAACAAATTACTTATCAACTCTAAACAATTTTATTGGTACCTTATCAATAATAATATTTTGTTGATAAAAAATGTTTATAACCACATACATTTTTTATGGTACCTATTAAAAAAAACTGTTGTTGTGTATCAAGGTTTAAAATTGTTGATAGCTATCAATGAAAAGAACCGTAGGCAATCTGAGAGTGTGTTCAAGGCCAGATGTAAATGTTACACCCTTCGGTACAAAGTTGTCTTTGTGAGTTATTCGATTTGCACCCAAGCTAGGCCAGAACATGAACAGAAGTGCCCTTTTCCCACTTACGAGAGCAGTGGGGGTAGTTCCGGCTAGACCAATCGACCCGCATAAAATAGAACGCCGACGCGAAAATCTTAAACAGTGTTGAGCAGTGGGCCTCGTTGGCCTGTCTGCTCCCCCCCCCCTCCCCCCCTCTTTCCTCTCCCTCCACCCTTGCCCCTTCCTGCCACAGTCGATTGGTACAGAGGCGGGGGGAAGGCGATCCCCTAATGCTGGCATGTGCAGCAAGGCTGCCGCCGGGCCGCGCGCCGCGCCGGGCCTGACGACTGATTCCGAAGATCGCTCCCGCGCGCCTCCGTCCTAGTCGCACTCGTGGGGCCCTGTCATCCTCAACGTAGGGCACCGCCATAGGTGCGACAAGGACGGAGGGACGAGACCGATGTTCTGAATCAGTCGGCGGCTGAGCCACGTCGCCTGCAGGCAGCAATCATCACTGCACTCCCCCCACCGCCCATCACTCCCCTCCCTCCCTCCCCCTCCCCCTCTCTCCCCCTCCGCTTTCCCACTACCCCCTCCCCCAGGCGCACAGCCGCCACTACCGGCGGCGCAGAGCCAAACTACGTTCCAAAGGGATGAAAATGAGACATCAATATGCAATGACGGCTTGTCGCGTTGGCTCCAGCTCCAGCTCCAGCTCCAGCATCCCGCTCGGCGGCTGGACCAACCTGCTGCTGCTGATGAGCACGCGGGCAAACAGGAGGCGCCGGGGCCAGGCAGACGGGCCAGCCCCGAGGGGGTAATCAATTTCGAAAAGAAGAAATTTAGAGAAAAATCCGAAAAACCGAGAACAAATGAATAAAAAATGTATAAAAAAACTTGCAAGAAGTCAGGTATAATGGTCATAAATAATAACGTTTATCTTGAAATATCAAAATAATCAAACGCCAAAAGCCAAAAAAATTATTGTACGCACTGGCACAAATTTTGTTATCTGATATTTAATCCTGTCGTGTTGTAAAGTTTCTAGTGCGGACGCGGGATCAGAGCACATGACTTCATCAGTGCACGTAAGTCATAGACTCTAAATGACCATGGACTTTTATTGTTACCAGCTCCTGGACTTTTTTAAGCATGCCTAAGCCGGATAAAATATTGTGTGTAGTTAGTTAAATTTTTGAAAATTTTGTAACTAGCTAGTAACAAAATTTTCATAAATGTAACTAACTATACACAATGATGTATCCGGCTTAGGCATGCTTAAAAAAGTCCAGGAGCTGGTAACAATAAAAGTCCATGGTCATTTAGAGTGTATATTCACGAGATTTTCGAGATGAAATGTGTTTTATAAACATAAACATACAACTCGCCGCCGTCCGGCTTCCATGTAGTTTTCGCATCGGGAGAATCAGTGGGCTTATAGCAAAGGAGTCATTCTTTTCCTGCCATGACAAAGATTTTTTCCCCTAATCAACGGAGTGTCATTTAATAATTTTTTCTCTTACTCAGAAAAAAATCCCTGCATACGGAAAACTTTTTCTCGTGTGAAGAATACTTTCTCATTTACATTAAGGTAAAACAAGTTTATTAACTCATTTTTCCTGGCTTAAATCAAAGTAAACACTGCAGTGGTGCACTCCAACAACACATAGAATATTTTTAAGGAGGCACTAACTAGCTATAGGATCACCTAGTTCTGGTATGGAGGTCGGATCAAGTAATGGTCCTGCCGATGTGGGACGGAGGAGGGAGAGAAAATAGAGCGGTGCGGTGCTAAAAAGAGGAAGGCGAAAATGGTATTTGAACCCGGGGGGCGTGCAAGATGTGGTGCTGCTGTGGGGCGCCGGCGGCGCTAGGGACGGGGGGACAGTGCCTGGGATTAGTGCCAACACCGCCCTAATCGATGGTCTGGAAAGAACTCCTGAAAAGAGCGAGCGCTAGCGAGAGAAAGAGAGAGAGGGGGGAGGGAAAGACAGAGAGAGAAGAGAAGGAGGGAGGTCGGGGGGTTACGGAGGGGGAAAAGAGGTAAAGCGGACCTACATCATCCGACGGCGACGCGTAGCCGCAATTGCCAAAACGGGGGCAAACATCAAGTAATGAATGGAAAGAAGACGATTGCCAAATTACAGCGAAAGCCAAAGACGGGCGGACGCGACGGGGAGCGGACGGGCAGACAGACAGACAGACTCTTTGAGCCCCAATCCTCCCCCTGTTTCCTCCCCGCTGTACAACAACAATGTATACGAAAACGTCAGGCCGGCCAGCGCGCCGGCAGCGAACGACGCCATTTCGCGACAGTGGTCGCTAAAACCAAAGGGGCCAGGGACAGCGGGGGACCAGGCTTTACTGCCGAGAAGGTATCGGCGGTGTTGTCCCGACTGACAAGAAGGCTGCTGCGACTGATTTACAGCTAGACCAACACTCGCTCGGGAAATAATCCCTCTAGCGTTGGGGTGGTAGGTGGGGTAGGAGGGGGGGGGGGGTGCTGAGTGTCCGCGGATACCGAGAGAGATACTTTTGAAAAGATACAACGTGTAAGGCCATTTTGCGCTCTGCAAACTCCATACATAAATGGTTATAACTCTTAAATAAGAGCAAAAACCTGTGGATGTCTGGTTTCATCCAACACTTAACTTACTCTTCTTGATTTTTTTTTCAGCTGGTGGCATAAAATTTTGAACTGGATTAAACTAGAAATATTTGTCACGTAATTTTATTTTTTACTAATTGCACTTCGAGAATTAATGACGTTTGATTTAGTACAAAAAATCTGCCGCCAGTGCGGTTCCGTCAGTGACGCGTGAGCAGCTCGCCAGCTTCTCAGGAAGGCTGCCACAAAGTGGCCGTCCGGGGGAACACCCTCGGGAACACCCCGCCCCGCCCCACCCCGCCCTCCGCAAGGCGAGCACCGAGGCTGCTGCGCGCGGTGTGTAGCGCAGGGATGTCCTTCAAAGGCTTGAGCCACCACCGCTGCCACTGGAGTGCCATGCTGCCCGAGAGGAGAGCCCGGAGCAGGGCCCGGAGCAGGGCCCGGAGCAGGGCCCGGAGCAGGGCCCGGAGCAGGGCCCGGAGCCGGCAGGGTGTGGCCCGCCTCGCCTCGCCCGACAAAATAAACCAAATCCTGATTTAGTGGCCGCGGCCAGACTGTTCGGCATAATCCGGGGGGACTGGGGGGGGGGTGAGGAGGAGGAGAGGGGGAGGCTATGACGACACCCGAGTGTCTCCTTATTTTTTGTTCCAGCTGCGAGAGCTGTGGCAGCGAGGGGTGGGGGTGGAGGAAAATATACCGACACGGGATGGAGCTCAGCGGCCTCCGGCTGGGGAGGGCACCGACTGGTCCTTCACTAGAAATTAAAGCGGACACAGATTTTTCTGATTTTTATGATTTTTCGCGATTTTCAATGATTTCTGCTGATATTTTTCTGATGTTTCTTGATATTTTCTCTGACTTTTTTCATTTTTCATTGATTTTTTACTGTCAGGGTAGCCACTCATAATCTGGAAATTCAAATTCCGTGACATTTCCCTGACTTTCCCTGACAAAATTGTATTTTTCTCTGACATGAACGCACACTGGAAAAACTAATGTGACACAATCTTACATGTGACACAATGTCACATGTGCACATGTCACATGTGCACATGTGACCAGTTTAGGTAACATCACGTAATGTTACCATATTTTCGGTAACGTTTGTAATGTGACATCCTCCATGTTATTACTATAGGCAGACATAATACGTGGCACCGGATGTCACATTACCAAACGTGACCGAGAGTTTGGTAACGTTTTGAAATGTGACATAAACTGGTCACATCAATTGATGTGAATCATGTCACATTAGTTTTTCCAGTGCAAGAATTTACAAAACAAGAGTTAAAAATCTGCGTTGCAAGAATAATTGGCACATGCAGTCGATTGAAAAAAAAAAATCCCTGATATTGAGCATCTTTGGCTGACATTTCCCTGACTTCCCTGACCAATTTCTTTTCCCCTGACATCTCCCTGACTTCCATGACTTGTGGCCACCCTGCTGATTTTGTTTTAGGGTGAACACTGATTTGGTTTTAGTGAAGGGCCCCTCGGAGACACTGGTCGCAGGCGGTGCGGGGCGAGTTTAGGCGGGGTTAGGCGGGGCGGGGTTAAGCGGGGCGGGGTGAGGCGGTGCTGGCTGTAGCCCAGCACACGGGAATCACTACACAATACACTTGCGCGGACTTCCCCGGAGGCCCGGCCGGGAGGAAACGCGCCAAACAGGACCTCCCTGAGCTGTGCACAGTTCCGGGAATCAGCAGCATTGCGAGAACTAGCGGCATTCCTACAATCCACGGAGAAGAGAAGGGGGAAGAGGGGTGGGGGTTGAGGGAGAAGGGAGGCGCTACCGTACCTGCGCGAGGCTGCACTGGAGGACAACTTGCACACAAGGCGAGCGAGGGCCCGCGCGCGGGCCTTTCAGATCGTTGCTTCCAACTCCATGGGCGAGGCCGTCTGGTGGCACATGCCCCGCGCTAATGGGGCCGGAGCGGAGGCCCTCTTGTCAAAAGGCGGGCTACTCTACTCACCCCGCCCCGCCCCGCCCCGCCCCGCCCGGCGCCACCCCCCAGGGACGGCCGCAATTAAGGGTCTTACACGAGAGTTTGGTCGCACCGCGGCGCCGCGCTTTGGCACACGCATCGGACGGCAGTGTTGAAAAAGGGAAGGGCATAAATCACACGCTACGTTACACTGCGCGGCTCAAAGGGTACATAATTCGCCGACGTGTCGCCCTCCGTCCTCTTTATTCCATCCATTTTATTTTTATTTTCGTCTGCTGCTGCGCGCGGCTCGCAACGCGTCGTTTCCCCCGTTAGGCTAATTTTTTTTATGCGTTTTGTTTTTATCTTCTATTGCTTTAGACTACTCCAAACTACGCACAATGCCCGCTGCTGCACAGCAGACGAACTACGTCATAGACAAAAAAGAAAGAGACCAAAAACATAAAACGCTGCGAGAGAAAAAAAAAGAAAAGAAAAGGTGGTAACCTGGGCTGTGGCAGACAAATTTTCTTTTCTCGCCGTTCGTTTTCTCTCCGCGTCCTCGTACTCGCACTCACTGCTCGCTCGCCCGTCACTCTCTTTCTCTTTCTTTCTCTCTGTCTTCTCTCACTCCAGCGCTCCGCGCTTGGCTTCCTCCGCACGTCCGGCTCTGTCTATATCTCTGCGGTCATCGCGTGGACGCCTCTGTCGTGCCCCTAAGGGACAGCCGCTCCCGCCCGGGCGCGCCCCTCCCCTACCACCGCTACTCCTGGACCAGCCGTTGAGCTGCTGGGGGCGGCAGTGGGGTCCATGCCCCAGCCTTGCGTGCCTCACCAAACATTTTTTTACCCGGGGCTCCGCCTCGACAAGCGGTTTTCCCTCTGCTCTCTCTCTCTCTCTCTCTCTCTCTCTCTCTCTCTCTCTCTCTCTCTCTCTCTCTCTCTCTCTCACTCTCTCTCTCTCTCTCCGTCCGTCGTGCTTCGCGAGAGCGAGAAAATGGCGGCAAAAAGCCTCGATGACGAAGAGATGATGGGCTTGCTGCTGCCGAGTCATTACTCTAGCGTGTCGCAGTGTCCCTCCTCCTCCACCCTCGCCCTTCTCTCTCTCTCTCTCTCTCTCTCTCTCTCTCTCTCTCTCTCTCTCTCTCAGCCCCTTCCACAGGGAAGCAGGGGGTGGTGGGAGTGGCGGTGAGGGTGGTAGTAGTGGTGGTGGTAGCTCGTTTGAGAGGCGCCCCCCGCCCCCGCCGCGCCGGCCGCCTTCGGCAGCGCAGAAAACCAACGGGCCAGCACGATAAAACGAGGGTATTTCTAATTATATCATTTTTCAGCGGTGGGCCCCAAGCAGCGGGGCCCAGCCCAGCCCAGCCCGACGGAGCGGCGCCCCGCCGCCGAGCAGAGGCGCTATCATTATCATTACAGACCTAACCGTAATCGCACCGGCACGCGGGGCAAAGGGGAGGCGTGGGCCGTCCCGGGGTGACCCGTGAGCATCCGCCCAAGAGAGAGAGAGAGAGAGAGAGAGAGAGAGAGAGAGAGAGAGAGAGAGAGAGAGAGAGAGAGAGAGAGAGAGCGGGAGAGAGAAGGGGTGGAGGAGCTGGCTCGGGAGCACGGAGGGATCACTTCGAAAATTCATCGTACAAATCCTTGAGCAGAAACCCGAAATACGCGATTGCAAAAATTCAGAAATAAGGGTAAAAGATCACTATTTGTCGAAAAAAGACAGAAATTTACCTTGAAAAATCAACAGAAGAATCAAAACAAAAACTATACAAAAATCAAAAGAAAAAAAATCGTTGTGCACATTTTGTATGCGGGTGATTCCCCGCTCCTTTTTCGTTCGGGAGTACACTGCAAACCGAGGTGTGCACTTGCACACATATTTGTACGTACTTGCCATAGTACACACTCATTTGCAGTGTACTTGTCCTAGTACACACTTAAAAGGCCGTATATCTACCGGGTGTCCCAGAGAACACACGGCAGTGTTGCGGGTCTGCCTACCCACTCCGGCCGTAAGGCGCCGTAGCCCCTGCAGCTCTGGCGAGTATGCAATCCCGCAACACTGCCGTGTGTTCTCTAGGACACCCGGTATGTGTGTACAATGGCAAAGTACACGGCAAATGGGCTGTGAAGCGGAAAAAGGAGATAAGTTGACTTACCCCCAAACTGCGATTTTTATGGCATATTATAGTACGTTAAAGTCTGCTTGTGTCCACCACATATTATGGGGATATCTCCCATAGGATGAGAGATATAGTGGTTTGTAAACAGAAATAAGTCGACATAACTTATTGTTTTGTACGTTAATTGACTTGTCCCCAAATTCATAAAATGCCAACAGAAGCAAAAGGAGTTAAGTAGACTTGAATCCTTTTGTAGCATGATATCAGAAAAGTTTAGTTGACTTATACCCTTTTGCACAAAAAATACAAGCACATTAATTTTTTTAATTCTAATGGCTGAGTTTTAGATTACAAGTTGACGGAAGGAGTTTGTATATGGTGTTAATTTCTGGAAAGCTTCTGGAGTCCCATATTATGTTAAAGTTTAAAATAATTAATATGACTTACCTCCTTATGCAACTAATGCATTTAGAGTTAAGTCAACTTAATTCTTTTTGACAATTTTCTAATGACTTGACTCGAAATTTTTAACCCGTCAAAAGAGTTAAGTTGACTTATGTCCACAAGTTTACGTTGGCAGAAGGAGTCAAGTCTTAAATCTCAGTAACGGAGCATGATATTGAAAAAATTCAAAATGGCAGTAATATTCTACATGAAAGCACATCCCATTTACATCATAACATTTAAAAAAAAATTAATTGTGAATAGTTTTTTCGATTTCCTGAAAAGTATGGGTTTTGGACTTATCCCCTTCTTCCGCTTCACAGCCCAAGTGTGTACTATGGCAAGTACACACCTATACGTGTGTACTATGGCAAGCACACACCTATACGTGTGTGCTTGCAGGTAAACACAAATATGTGTGTCCTTAGTACTCCCTTCGGTTTTTCAGAGTAGGTGGGGAGAAAAGGGAGAGAGAGGGCATGCTGTGTGCGAGGCGGATCTGTAATAATCCCTCCGGCCGCTCTGGCGCCGCGCTGCGCCTCTGCGCTGGCCTGTGGGTGTCTATTAAGTTACGAGCACACGCAGGCGGGCGGAGCAAGCAGGGCGTCGAGCGTGTTTGATCACTTCAAGCGCGACATTTTAATGACACGGGCAAAGGAGGGGAGGGAGGAATGCAGGGAGGGAGGGGAGAGGAGAGGAGAGGGGAGGAGATGAGAGAGAGAGAGAGAGAGAGAGAGAGAGAGAGAGAGAGAGAGAGAGAGAGAGAGAGAGAGAGAGAGAGAGAGAGAGAGAGAGAGAGTGAGTGTGTGTGTGTGTGAGAGAGAAAGAGAGAGAGAGAGAGAAAGAGAGAGAGAGAGAGAGAGAGAGAGAGAGAGAGAGAGAGAGAGAGAGAGAGAGGCCTACAACTCAGTCTTCCGGTGGTAGAGGCGGGACCTGAACCTGAACCTCAGGCACGCTCACACACGCTCCACGCATGCTCTGCTCCACGTCGCCTGCTCGCCTCGCGCGCCAGATCTCCCGACACCTGCTGTGCGGTCGTGTCACGAACCAGCTCAGCTCACCGCCCCGCCCCACCCCGCCCCGCGGCTGCGCTCGAACAAAGCGGTCGTCCCGGACACTTCGTAAGCGGCCCCGGGGCGGAGCGGCGGAGGGAGGAGCAGTGAGAGGTGGGAGGGGGGACAGGGGGGACAGCGCCGGCTGCAGCTGTGGTCCCGGCCCGGCCAGCCACCCCCCCCCCCCCCCCGGCCGGCCCCACCCCGCCCCTGCCTGCAGTCAGCCCTGCCCTGCCCCGGGCCGCCCTGCAATGACACAGCGCTGTGGTGGTCGCAGGTCGCCTGCGCTTCTTGTGCGACTACATCTGACACCGTCCTCCTCCTCCTCCTCCTCCTCCTCCTCCTCCTCCTCCTCCTCCTCCCCCTCCCCCTCCTCCTCCTCCTCCTCCTCCTCCCCGCACACTACTGTGTTCCAGCTGTCAGATGTCCGCGCACGCCCTCACCGCACACACTCCACAGCACCACACGGAATAACGTATCGACGCGTGCACACCAATAACTGACATGTCTTCCTCGGCCGGGCAGGCAGGCAGGCAGGCACCACACAAGGTGGAGCCGCGGCAGTGCAGATCCTTGTTCGCCCGCGTACCTGCGCCCCGGCTATCTTAAGGTGGCCTGACACTCAGCGTTTTCGTCACGTCCGCCTATATGTCTGTTTAGTATTTTTGGACAATTTTGTTGTCACAAAACACTGTAAATCGAGGAGTGAGAACTCTCGCTCTCAGGAGAGCGAGATTGGTGACCCAAATTTTATCGCTCCTGGGGAGTGATATTATCGTTAAATATCACTCCTTTTTAGTCGTTTCGATGACTCAAAATGAGCGATATCAAGTGATCTCGCTAGATTTGAGTGAGGCTTATCACTCCAAATGAGCGATATAGAATTTCCTCACTCCTTTAGGGCGACGTCATGTGCCTCGCTCAATTTCAGTCAGAAAGATGACTCTCAGATTTACAGTGCAGGTTGTGATGAAATGTACAACATTATATGTTTTCTACTCTATCAGACAAAATACCAACGAATATCGACAAACAGACATAGGCGGATACATCGAAAATGTTAAGTGTAAGGCCACCTTTAGCCTCGCGCCAGGCCCGCCCCGCCCCGCCCTGCTGGCTCAGACAGAAACCTTGTGGGAACTGGCGGGCGCGGCTTACAATCAGGCGCCTCAAGAGGCCTGGGCCTCGGCTCGGCCCCCGCCGCTAGCCTCGCGCAAGGCCGCCGGCTCGCACCGCCCCCGCTCTGCCCGCTCTGCCCGCTCTGCCCGCTCTGCCCGCTCTGCCCGCTCTGCCCGCTCTGCCCGCTCTGCCCGCTCTGCCCGCTCTGCCCGCTCTGCCCGCTCTGCCCGCTCTGCCCGCTCTGCCCGCTCTGCCCGCTCTGCCCGCTCTGCCCGCTCTGCCCGCTCTGCCCGCTCTGCCCGCTCTGCCCGCTCTGCCCGCTCTGCCCGCTCTGCCCGCTCTGCCCGCTCTGCCCGCTCTGCCCGCTCTGCCCGCTCTGCCCGCTCTGCCCGCTCTGCCCGCTCTGCCCGCTCTGCCCGCTCTGCCCGCTCTGCCCGCTCTGCCCGCTCTGCCCGCTCTGCCCGCTCTGCCCGCTCTGCCCGCTCTGCCCGCTCTGCCCGCTCTGCCCGCTCTGCCCGCTCTGCCCGCTCTGCCCGCTCTGCCCGCTCTGCCCGCTCTGCCCGCTCTGCCCGCTCTGCCCGCTCTGCCCGCTCTGCCCGCTCTGCCCGCTCTGCCCGCTCTGCCCGCTCTGCCCGCTCTGCCCGCCCTTCCCGCCCTTCCCGCTCTGCCCGCTCTGCCCGCCCTGCCCGCTCTGCCCGCTCTGCCCGCTCTGCCCGCCCTGCCCGCTCTGCCCGCCCTGCCCGCCCTGCCCGCCCTGCCCGCTCTGCCCCCGCCCGAAGTGAGAGAAGGAATTGCCTCGATTCACACAGACGCGACGCGGTGCGGCGCCACCGCGCCAGGTTAGGCTCTCAAAGGAATAAGGAACACAACCATCGCTGATAGCGCGGCAGAGGCAGTGTGGCCCGCCCACCCGGCCCGGGAGTGGGAGAAAGACAGAGTCCGAGAGAGCGAGAGGAGAGCACTAGAACTCAATAGCTGAGCCGAGCTGAGCGCAGGGGAAAAAAAACGAAAGGCGAGACGAGGGGCGAGGGGGCGATTCTATTTTGAAGGTTAATTTTGAAAATTTTTAAAAAGGCTTGGTAGCACTGGGCTTTTATCCGAGTTTTTTTCCTCCTCTCACGTTTTCTCTCTGCGCCCCCCTTCCGCCTTCCCTCTATCTCTTTCTCCCACGCTCTCTTCCCCTCTTCTCACTCCTTTCCTCATTTCGATGTGTTTGGTGCGCTCGTTGTCAGAGACCAGCCAAGCCCTCCCCCTCGCCTAGGGCCATCCCGGGGGGAAACCGTAAAGGCATCGGAGGATTGCTCTTTTGTCGCGTCAAAGTTCTCTCTTTCTCTCTCGGCAGCCGAGCGCCTGCGACCAGCGTGTGACTGTGTTTGGTTTGTTTGTTTGTTTGTTTGTTTGTTTGTTTGTTAGTTTGTTTGTTTGTTAGTGTTGAGCGCGCGCGCGTACAGGAAGGGTCCCCTGCGGGGCAAAAGGCGCGGGGGACCGAAGGGGACCAAGATGGCCATAAATAGGCCACCTAGCCCACCCCCATCTCGCTCCAGCACGAGGGCGACAGCGATAGCCACACACACGCGAGCACACAGACACACACGCGCGCGCGCTTCCCAGACGGTCCGGAGGGGTTATGGAAGGAGGCAGAGGGAGCGTGGGAAGGAGAGAGAGAGAGAGAGAGAGAGAGGGGGGGGGGGTAATAGAGACTGAAATCACGTCTGGTGTCGATCCGCAAAGCTCATATTCCGGCCAAGTTTACTCCTCTGTGCCGGCCAGCGGGGCGGGGTGGGGTGGGGTGGGGGCGGGGTGGGGCGGGGCGGGGCGTGGAGGACCAACGGCTAGAGGTCGGGCCTTGCCCGTGCCGTGCTGGCGCTGGCAGCCGCCTCCGGGGGCGTTGCCTCCCCCATAGAGAGCCTCCCCGCACCCCGCTCAATCTGCAGAACACTTACTCTTTTCCTCCACGGTGGTGGGAGTGGTGGTGGTGTGGTTTTGAGTCTGAGATCCACAGTGTGGGTGGGCGAGCTCCGCACCACTCGTCCCTGCTAGACCACTTGCTCTACCTGAGAGAGGGCTGGTCTGACGGCTTACCTGTATCGACAGATGAAATACATACACATTAGCAAAGAAATGTTTGCTCCTGTGAATAAAAATTAAAACTTTCACTTTCACTTGAATTTTTCCAGTCTCAGTCGCAGCGGACGGTCGCGTGACCACAATAACGTGCTCCCTGGTCACGCCTGCAGGCTTGCTGCAGGTCGAGGGCTGTGAGCACGTGCCGGGGTCCTGCGGTAGGCTGTCCCAAAAAAAAAAAAATCGATATGCCGGAACCAGGTTCAAATGATAGTTTTCGTCGAGAGTTCTTTCCAACGAGCACCAGCGCAGCGCTCTGCGACGTCGGGAACCATACCCAAGTTGCATTTAGAGATTTTGTCTTTTTTGGCGCGAAGTTCCCACTTTTATGTATGTTGCTCTACTACTCCGCGGCTTCCCAGCCGGGGATGGAGCTGCGCCCGTCCGCAGACAGCCTAGGGTGAGTACTTGACGTTAGGCATGTCACCAGTGTCGCGAGTCGCACTGGCAGCCTCAGATGTAACGCTAAAATACGTGTCGGTATAGGGGATATAGCTCCGTTCAAAATTATCGTTCGGATACCGTGCTATCGCGAGAAGGCAGCTAATAGTAAGTGTTATCGATGGACGAGAGCGCATCAATAACATTTACGGGTATGATAGGAAAACAATGAAAAAACCTGTTTTTTTTCCTGATTCCGCCTGCAACTAGGCAATGCGTACCCACGCATGGCTTGAGATTGCATAGTCAACAGGCGGGTTTAGGCGAAAACAGGTTTTTCAGTGTTTTCATATGATGCCCGTAAATGTTATTGATGTGCTTTCGTCTATCCAGGGGGAAACAACTCTGAATTATGGTGTGCAAACACTGGAAATGTAACAGTCACATTTCTTTGCTTGTAATGAGCGAAGCATTTTTTCATCGCTCTGTAAAAGTGACGTTCGCGAAAACTACTCAAATCGAGTCTTTTCTGGTATTTTGAAATCGCTCAGATAGAGTGACGTTTGATGATTTGACTCAAAAAGAGTCATCAAAGTGACTCTAATAGAGCGATGTTAATCAATGTCGCTCCCCCAGGAGCATAAAAATTTGGTACAGAAAAGTCGCTCCCCCAAGAGCGACAAAGGCTACTCTTCCATTTTCAGTGAATTTTTGTGAATATTTGTAGTAAATGTTTGCTAGAATTTTTTCTATCTTTTCTTAAATTTTGGTGGATTTTCCTGAACTTTTCTTACGTTTTCTGAAATTTTCTAAATGTTTCTAAATTTCTCTGTATTTTTGTAAATTACGAGGTGTACACAGATTTCAGAGTCGTCTCTCCCTCTGGGACGGCCCTGCGAAAACAGGACGACAGACCGAGCGCGCTCGCCCTGAATCAGGGAGGCCGAGCGAGGCGGGGCGCGAGGTGGGGTCGTCCCGGACCTAACATGCGTCGAAGCAATGGCTGCGTGTCCTATCTGCTTCCATAGCCCAGCAGCAGCACTCCAGCGGCTCTCCTCCCTCTCTCTCTCTCCCTCGCTCTATCTCTCTCACACACACAGTCCAGACCTCAGACCAACCCTTCCTCTCCTTACCTCCTTCCTTCTCTCCATCCCTCTCTCCCTACTTCCGGCCTTCTCTCTCTCCCAGGAGTGGACAAGTTTAGAGCGACCAAACAAGGTCAGTAGCTTTGGGTTTCGAAAAAAGAAGCAGCAGCGGTCGGTCACAAAGTTAACGGTGGTTGCGCGCGCGTGCGAACGTGTGTGTGCGCGTGTGTGGGTGAATGAGTTTTTGTGGATATATCTGTGTGAGTGTGTGTGCGCGCGCAGAGAGAGAGAGAGAGAGAGAGAGAGAGAGAGAGAGAGAGAGAGCAGGAGGGGTAGGCGACTCTGAGTTTTTGTGTACAAATTTTGTAAATATTTGTGAAATTTGTAAAATTTTACAGAAAACTTTCGAATTTTTGCTAGAATTTTCCCTAAATTTTCGTTAATTTTTTCTGTATTTCTCAGAACTTTTCCAAACATTCCAGAATTTTTCTGAATTACGTGGTGTTCACAATTTTTAGAGTTCTTCTCACCTCGGTGTGAGTGTGAGTGGGCGCGCGCTTCTGTGTGAACGTGAGGAGTTATGTCCGGTCCCGAGCAACAGCAGCAGCTCAAGGATAGGCAAGACAGCGCCCACTGATCGGTTCGTTTAACACACCCGCCATAGCATGCACCGCTGATTTCTCGCAGTGGACTGCCAACAAACGGGGCAAGGGCTATAATAATAATAAGACTAAGCTAAATGGCGGACCAGCACGCCGGGGCAGTGTCTGCAGGGGGAGACGGGAGGCGAGGGGCAATCTGCATTCGTATGAGGGGCGCCCCGTGCGTGCGTGTGTGTGTGTGTGTGTGTGTGCGTTAAAGGGGCGGGTCCTGGGGGCAGTCGGCGCACTAGAACCGCTTGCTATTGTGACGCCAGCGACCCTCTCCTCCGCTCCAGCCTCAAATAGGCCCTGCTGCCCAGCCCCACCACGCCCCGCCACGCCCCGCCACACCCCGCCACGCCCGAGGGTGGCCCGACGACTGGACACCAAAGTGGGGACCGTTTTGGTGCGGTCCATCGGAAATGGGAGGGAGCAGAGACAGAACTGGGATAGGGTGGGGTGTAGGGCAAAGGGGTCAGCGCGACGTGCCGAGCCGGGCACACCGCTCGTGCAAATTCAAATCTCCCGCCGCGCCACGCCAGCCAGCCCAGCGCAGCCGGTGCAGTCAGTAGCAGACGACGCAACGCACACAACACCGCAGGAGGTGGGGGACACACCAGGAACAATCCAGCTAGCACTGAGTTACGCCCCCGCGGTGAGGTGGGGCCTGCTGTGGTGTCTGCGGTGAGTCAAAGGGAGTGCGTCGATCAGCCGCACGCCACGCGGCTTCTATACAGGAGAGCGGGGCGGGCAATCCGACGAGAACGGCCGAGCAGCAGCAGCAGCAGGGAAGGAGGCGGGGGAGGAGGGGCGAGCAGTGCTACCCAATGTTTTCTTCACTAAAACTTCAAGCGTAAAGCGATTTTTCTGATTTTTCTAGTTTTATGTAATAATTTTCCTTGATTCTTCTTATTTTTTTTCTGCCTGATTTATTCTTCATTTACTTTGTTCTCATAATTTTTTGTATTTTTTTTTCTGATTTTGTTTAAGGGTGTACCCTGATTTTTCTTGAGTGAAGGACTCCTCGGTGTTACCCCTCCAGGACTCGTCGCTGCCGCTAAACATTTCTCTTCTCGGCCGGGGCGGGGAGGAGCGGGGTGGGGCGGGGCAGGGCGGGGCAGGGCAGGGCGGGGCGGGGCGGGGCGGGGCGGGGCGGGGCGGGGCGGGGCGGGGCGGCCGGTGCCGCTGAGTGGCGGCGGGGCGGGGCGGGGCGGGGCGGGGCGGGGCGGGGCGGGGCGGGGCGGGGCGGGGCGGGGCGGGGCGGGGCGGGGCGGGGCGGGGCGGCCGGTGCCGCTGAGTGGCGGCGGGACGGTGCCAAGAAGCTGCCTGATGAAGTCGCGGCAGAATGCCGGCGGCAGCAGCTGGCCCGGCAGGGAGGACGAGGAGGAGGAGGAGGGACTTGTTGTCTTCCTCGCGGGCCAAAAGTTGACCCATCAGTCATGTTCAGCTCAGCTCGGCGCTCGCACCGGCCGGGGGCCGGGCCGGGCCGGGCCGCTGGCGACGCGGCTGGGGCGGGGAGGGGCGGGGTGAGGTGCGGTGGGGTGGGGTGGAGCGGGGCAGAGCTCGTCCGGAGACACTGACGTCCCGTCCCGAGCGCTCTCGCCAACTCCCAACTGCGATTACTCCTCTCTCTCTCTCTCTCTCTCTCTCTCTCACTCTCTCTCTCTCTCTCTCTCTCTCTCTCTCTCTCTCTCTCTCTCTCTCTCTCTCTCTCTCTCTCTCTCACCCGCGTCGGCTCGGCGCCAAGTTTTTGGATCACGTCACGCGCGTTGAGTGAGTGAGTGTGATGTGAGGAGTGCAAGTAAGGAGGACGCCCGAACCCACCCCTCCCCACCACCCTACCCCGCCCCGCCCTCCCGGGTCGCGCGCGCCTAGTATACCTACCCCACTTTTCACCTCCCAGCGCCACAGGCTCAGCAGCAATTTCCATTTTATTTCCCGATTTTTTTTTTTGTATAGCCAACATGATAACCTTTTCGACTCGAAAAGAAATCTAGATCCCGATAACGAGCGACAAAAATCAAAGCACGACAATTAACTCCGGCGCGGAGGGTACTAGAGGGGCGCGCAGCCAATTCCACAGGCAGGCACTGATAAACTGACTGAGTGATAGACAGACAGACGGACAGACAGACAGACAGACAGACAGACAGACAGACATACAAACGGACGGACAGAACAGTCCGACTGGCACACGTTCCCACTCGATTTCAGCGAGGAAATACAGCCCACCAGACGGGTTACAGTCAATCAATGCCCCCTCGTCCGTGAGAGTCGAGAAGAGGGAGAGGGGGGAGGGGGTCAAGAGTTAGGAAACAGCGAAATTTTTAAAAAATAAAAAATAAAAAACACAACACAGTAAGCACTGGGACACACCCATGAACTCTAGACAGACAGACAGACAGACAGACAGACAGACAGACAGACAGACAGACAGACAGACAGACGAGAGAATTATCCGCAGTGGCCCTTTTGTGTAATCACACGATACAGGCAGGCACGTGCTAGCAGCGTAGCGGGTCCCATGGCCGCGCGTGTATTTTCGTTTGTTTATTTCGACAGAAATAATGAAAATAAAACGGGAGGGGTACAAGAAAAACATTAATACGCACAATAAAACACAGTGCGGTCGGGTTGCTGGTGTTGGCGCGCGCGTACCAAACGGAGCAGATTTCCGCGTCGCCCCCCGTACATATACCGTCATGTAACGTCCCGGCCAGCGCGGCCCCTGCCGACTGATTCCGAAGATCTCCCTCGCACCTCCGTCCCTGCCGCACTCATGGGACCCCTCCATCCCCGACGTATAGGGCACCGCCATAGGCGCGACAAGGACAGGTACGAGAGCGATCCTCTCTGAATCCGGCGGCGGCTGTGCGCCTGCAGCAGAGCGGGTAGGCACGCCCGCAACACACAGCTGTGCGTGTGTTGCCTAGGGGCCGGGCGTTCGCCTCTCTTCCTCCCGTATCTGCGAGCGCTAGCTACGCTCTTTCTCGGCTTCGTTTTGTCTCCTCTGTAAATAATGTAGAGCCGAAGAGGGAAACTTCCTAAAAATTTCGCAGTTCTATCACGATAAATTGATAATATGTTTTATGATAATCTTGCTGACGACGGAGATTGCACCTATAGCCGAGGGGTCCTTCACTCACAATAATTAGTGTAAAGCCTAAAACAATTTTTTTTAAATCACAAAAAGGGAAGGAATATCACGGAAAACCAGAAAAATTTGTGTACGCTTGAATTTATAGTAAAGGACACCTCGCCAATAGCCCCAGGACCAAACAGGGACGCCTAGGGGGATGCCCAGGAACACCTTTGAATGTGGGTGGGGGGAGGGGGGTGGGGACTCGGACCACAAAGGACCACTCAGGGACACCCAGGGTCTGCATGGTCAACCGGAAGAAAACGTACAGCGTGTGAGGCGTTCACCGGGGAGGGATGGAGCAAGGTCGCGATGAGACGGCGACAGAGAAAAACATGAATACAGGAAGAAGGGAAAGGGGGGAGGACGAGGGAGAGGAGGAGGGACGCGATGAGAAATTCGGTGAGGCGCGGGAAGACAGGGACAGCAGACGAGGGCGGGGCGGGCGGGGTGGGCGGGGTGGGCGGGGTGGGGCGAGGCACGCGGAGGCAAGGGAGGGAGTCTCGTTTATATGCAACCCTCACAACGCACGCACCATTTTATTCTCGTGGAGCTAAGGAAACAGCGCTGGCGTAAATTTCCCATCATGGGCAGAGCTGGTGCGGCGAAGCAGGGTAGGGTGGGGTGGGGCGTGGCGGGGCAGGGCGGGGCGGGGCGAGGCGGGGCAGGGTGGGCTGCCGAAGATTTACCAGGCCAGTCGGCCCCGCCCGGCCCGAGTGACCTGCCACGCCTCGCCCCGCCCGCCGTTCCGACAATAGGGCTCCACCACCCCACCCCACCCCACCCCACCCCACCCCACCCCGCCCCGCTCCAGCCGCCCCGCCTCCCTCCGGCCCGCCCCGCCCGCGCTAGGGGGAGTCCACAGAGGGGCGGGGCCGGGCGGGCGGAGCGCGGAAGGTATAAAAGTCAGCTAATGCCCGTGTTTGCCGCCAAATATCCATTTGGGGCACACCTCCTGCTCGGCGCCCCCAGGGGGGCTCCACCCCGGGCCCCACACGGGCGGGGCGGGGCGGGTGTTGCCGGGAGCCCCCCAGGCTAGTAGCAGCAGGGCCGTGCGAAAAATCGCTGCCTTCCTCTGCGGCGGCGGTGGATCCGGTTGAAGCCACAGCAGAAGCCACGGCCGCCACGCCGCCCCACCGAACCCCATCCCTTCGCCTACTTTCCACCGGCTTTCGGTGAGGCAGATCAGTTTTCATTCACGGGACAGAAATGGGGCCTTATACACTTCCACGCCCGGCGAATTCGTGCCGCTCGCCCTCCTTCCCTGGCTGGCCCAGGGTGGCCCGGCACGGGCCAGACGAGGACGGGGAAAGTAGTATCTTATGGGCGCGGGTAGCCGCGGGGGTGCGAGCGCAAGCGAGAGAGGGGGTGAGGGGGAGGTACTGCTAACGCGAAAGCGTTAAGGAGGGTAAAATGCCTCTCCTAATAACCTATCACACCAGGATCTTGAATCTTAAGTGCCCTACCCGCACGTCAAACAACTGCGCTACCGGAACCGGATTATTTTCTTTAAAAGGAAAAAAAAAGGCGTCATTTATGGGGGGTAACTTTTGCGATTTTCTTCGATGTGATTCGCTATCGAATTTTAGGAGATTCGATTAGATTCTATTTTTTCGTGTAGATTAGATTCGAGACGGGGAAAATTTTTGAGATTAGATTCGAAGGCAAAACCCTCGATTGGCACAGCTCTACCGCAGCACAGGCCTGCTGTCCCGCTGCTAATTCCACTGACCCGGCAGGGCAGGGCCCGGCAGGGCCAGCGCCAAGTAGATATGCGGCGCTCCCGGCGAATGACGCAGCAGCCCCCGGGGTGTCGTCCCGTCCACAGGAATCTCAGAGAGAAAGAGAGGGGAAAAGGGGGAATGGGAGGGACGGGGGGAGGGGGAGGGAGAGAGAGAGAGAGAGAGAGAAAGCGAACGAGAGAGGGAGCGAGATAGTGAGCGAGGGAGAGCGTACAGTGTGGGGCTGCGCCGGTGCTGTAGCACCTGGCCATGGCCATACCCCTCACCGGCAGCAAGGCGTTAGTTAATAACGGGCCCGTCCCGCCCCGCCCCCGCCCGGCCCTTACAAGCGCTGCCCGTCGAGTGAGCCGGATGTTTCGCGGTAAATAATTCATAAGGCTTGACCGCCGTCGCGTCGGACTGCGCTGGACAGCGCGGTGCCACCCGCCTCGCCCCAGGTACGCTCTCTCTCGCTTTCTCTCTCTCTCTCTCTCTCTCTCTCTCTCTCTCTCTCTCTCTCTCTCTCTCTCTCTAGCTCGCACTCTGCCCTCCCAGACACGCCCGGCGCAGGGCTGCTATCTCTCTCCCTCGCTCCACTGCCCGCCAGAGACGGATAATAAAAAAGGCCAGACAACAGGTAAGCACACACCCACCCACACATGAGCAGTCTATCTTGTTCTCCCTTGTCTAGTCGAGTACCCTGCTCACAATACCCTTTTAAATGACGCGAGTTCATTTTCTTTTTCATTGCTTTTATAGTCTTTTAAATTATTTTTTTTTCTCTTCAAAAAAGAGAGAGGGAAAACATTATACAGAGAAATAAAGTGAGATGGTCTCGAGCCATAGCCGCTGTGGTGGTGGGCTCGGCCCAGCCTGGGCGCGGTTAAGACAGCGCCATAAAGCCCTACGGCTAAGTATTGCCGCCGACGCAGTGCTCGGGCCGGGCCGGGCGGGGCGCAGCGGTGTTGGGCGAGACCGTAGCCTGAACAGAGTCATTTTTCAGCTCAGAAATTTTATTTGACTCGTAAAATTAAAAGTCCTGTGCCAGGGAAAAATAAAGGCACTAGGTTGGCGCGGCCAACAACGGACCATCAGAGTTTAATAATGAGGCCCTGGGCCTCCCAGAGCACAGCGACCCACACAACCCCTGCCCTGCCTGGACACCGACATCTCTCTCTCTCTCTCTCTCTCTCTCTCTCTCTCTCTCTCTCTCTCTCTCTCTCTCTCGCCTCTCTCCCTATCTTTCTCTCCCCGAAAAAGGCATAGCAATCCTACCTAGCAGCACACGCCTAGCTCCATCCCCAAGAGCGAGTGAGAGAGGAAATTCAAGGGAACGAGAGAGGGAAAGAGACTTCCAGCCTTGCCTTATTATATTTTGTACCCCCTCCCCCCACCCCAATGCGCATTATACTCTTTTTTGCACCGCCCTCAACCAATCCCGAACAGCGTCGCTCGCCTCTCCTGTCACTGCACTAATAATTTTACAGACGCTCTGTTCATGTTTTCTTCCAGCCCCTAGGTCCAGGGAGGCCGTAAACTTTCGCCCAGCTGCTGTCTCCGGAGGAGACGGAGAAGAGGAGGCATGTGAGCGTCGCGTTTACACTCGCGTGTCGTATTGCAACATTGCAGCGTCTGCTTGAAAACCAGCACGTACTTTTTACCGTTGAAGGAGAGAACGGGGAGAGAAGGGAGGGAGGGAGGGAGGGAGCAAGGGAGGGAGGGAGGGAGGGAGGGGGGAGGGAGGGAGGGACGCAGGGAGGGAGGGGGCGAGGGAGAGTGAGAGAGAGAGAGCGAGAGAGAGAGAGAGAGAGAGAGAGAGAGAGAGAGAGAGAGAGAGGACAGCACGCCACTGAATAAATCTGCTGAATTAGTCGCCAGGATGGGCGTACATGTCCACGCCCTCCTTCTCCCCCCCCCCCTCTCTCTCTCTCTCTCTCTCTCTCTCTCTCTCTCTCTCTCTCTCTCTCTCTCTCTCTATTTTTCTCTCTCTCTCTGTCTCTCTCTGAGTCTGTCCGTATGTAAGTCTGTGTCTGCTTGGTTTGCTTGTACCGGTGTGAGTGTCTCTTGTACCGGTGTGAGTGTCTCTATGTACGCAATGTCTGTCTGTCTCTGTCTATCGGGTCAACCTTTCTCTCTCTCTCCCCCCCCCCCCCTCAACCCAGCAACAGTCCGAGCCGAGGTCCCATTCAGAGCGGCAGCCCCAGACACGTCCCAATCAACATGCAAATCGGCTGAGCGGCGAGCGGCACATGAGGGGCTAGAGGACACGTGACGCTAAGCCACGCCACGCCGATATTCGCACCTAAACCACATCGCGAGCGAGACACCGTGAGAGAGAGAGAGAGAGAGAGAGAGAGAGAGAGAGAGAGAGAGAGAGTAGGAATAAAATTAGGTAAGCGATATGAAGCGTACGTAGCAGGCGGGTGGCCAAACCTCAGAGCTAGCGCTGCAACTGCGGGCGGGCAGCAGGCGGGGGCCCACCAAGCCGAGCTACTAAACCCCAGTTACTTTTTTCGCCCAGAAGCGGCTAAATCCCGCTGCAGCGCGGTGGCGGTAGTCTCCCTGCTCCTCTCTCCTAATGGCGGGCCGAAATGAGCCGCCCCGCCCCGCCCCGCCCCGCCCCGCCCCGCCCCGCCCCGCCCCGCCCCGCCCCGCCCCGCCCCCGCCCCGCCCCACCCCGCCCCGCCCCGCCGTCGCACCGCGTCCTCAAAGGGCCCAGGCCGGAGCACCACTGCTGCTGCTGCTGCTCTTCAGAGACAAAAAAAAAAAGTGGGAAAAAAATCTTACCGTCACTGCCTCCAACACCGCAGCGCTTTAGGACGCACCGGCGGGGTGGCGCCGCGCGTGTAAGGGGACTAACGTACAGAGGCGCCGGTCCAGTCGCGGGGTGGGGCAGGGCCAGGCAGGGCGCGGCGGGGGCTCAACCTTATTTCCGGGGCGATGCTTTTAATTAATTAGGCGGCACTTGCTGCCGCTGCTGCCGTGACTACACTCTCGCGCATGAGAGCCTGCTGCGCGGACTTCTTTGAGTAAATCTCGAGGAAATGCTTTGATTTTAGTGGTGCGAAAGACACGATTGGCGTTCAAATGTTATTGTACTGTACATTCAAAATCTTATACAAAGATTATTTTTTTTATATAATACACAGAATTGTGTGCAACCGTAGTATACAGGAAATTTCATTGTTTTACAAAAAAATTTCTTCGTATAGATTATTTGCCTTATTGTATTATAAAGATTTTTTATTGGGTTCCAAAGAAAATATGGCTTTGTGTATTACGGTTGCACAGAATTCTTTGAGATACAAGAATTTTCTTTGTAAGAATTTTAGAGTGTACAGCGGTGAGACTTGAAGGGATGAAATACTTCTTTACATCAGAGTGAAGAAATGTTTTACCTTGTGAATTCTCACAGCAAATGCTGAAGATTTACCGGCACAGTTGTGCCTTTGCCGCAAAATGACCAAATCTCATTTCTCATCAGCAGCCAATGACATGATAGATGCTCTGTGTAATCGTTACTTCTCCGGGGGATGACTTGTTTTCGTCACAAACGTGTCCCGTCTCGTCACAGTTTGTCACAGCGTCTTCTTTCCCGCAGGCGAGGTGGAAAGTCACGCATGCAAACACCACTATAATTGTCGACTTAATTAGGCTGCGATTTTCGTATAGAAATAATTCCAGGCGTATTAATTTAATTTAAATCAATTCCATTACGTTTTGTAAATAAAATGAGTGCGCCACACGCTGGTCCACCCCAAGAGGATCCCCAAGCCAGCTGCATGTCAAAAAATAAAAAAAAAAAGGGGGAAGAAGAAGAAGCAGTAGTAGTAGTAGTAGTAGTAGTAGTAGTAGTAGTAGGAGTAGTAGTAGTAGTAGTAGTAGTAGCAGTAGTAGTAGTAGTAGCAGTAGTAGAAGAAGAAGAAGAAGAAGAAGAAGAAGAAGAAGAAGAAGAAGAAGAAGAAGAAGAAGAAGACGCAGAAGAAGAAAGGACTTGTAAGTAAACAAAAACATTCATGTAAAATCGCAGCGCGTGGCGCGAGTTTTCCCCGCGTCGCGCCGTCACTCGAGATCACATCACGTTCGTAGAAAGAAAGGCTGTGTGTGTAAGTGGTATAAGTGTGAAGCCCACGGCCGGAGGGTTGTGATGGGAATAATATGCACCGGATATTGGCGCGGTGCGGGAAACACGAGCCCGAAAACACACACACACACACACACACACACACACACACACACACACACACACACACGCGCGCGCGCGCGCGCGCAAGAAGAACATACACACACACGCGCGAGCGCGCGCGCGCGCGAAGCACACAGCCATTTCTTCAACCGGAACGAGCCGCCTGCGGATCCAAACCTCGGGGGGCTGATCCCCGGGATCAAGCAATGCATTCGTAAGTCAGCGACGAGGGCGAGGAGGGCGGGCAGGGCGAGGTGGGGTGCGGCGCGGGGTGCGACAGGCGGCCGGGGCACGTGCTGCTGGCGCGCGCCCTGACCTGCTCGCCTCGCCGGCCAGGCCATGCGGACCGTGTGGTACAAGGGGAGTTCACTGTAATTTGGGGGTGTTCCAAATGTGTACGCCTTAAGGCGTATGCTACAGGATCCAGAGCGACATTTGACGCCTACTTTTAGGACACGCTTCATTTGGCGTATATAGATTCTAGTCACCTTTGCCCATACCACTCCCACATCAGAGCACACGCTGAAAGGGTGTACAGGATTTGAGCACCTTTCAGGATGTACGTATTATGCGCACCAGGTGCATGCCCTCATGCCCTGTGTACACCTCTGGCCACTGGTCCATGCTGTGATGTGCGAGTGGTATGGGCAAAGGTGTCTAGAATCTATACGCCAAAAGGTGTCCCATAAGTAAGCGCCAAATGTCACTCTGGATCCTGTAGCATACGCCTCAAGGCGTATACATTTGGAACACCCCCAAATTACAGTGTAGGCCCTGAGAAGAGTGTGGAGTGGAGTATAGAGGAGAGGAATGAGGCAAAAGGTAGCTCATGAACACACAGAGGAGGAGAGCGGGCCGAATCAGTGCCTGCCTACTACACAAAACATAAAAAAGGAAAAAAAAATATGATTCGCTGTCGCTGTCAAAAATTTGCTGTTTCCACGAAAACTTTGTCCTGGTTTTCAAGCAGCCTCGGACACCCTCTGTATTTTCTCCATAAGAGCTGCTTGTTTTTTTCCAAAACATGCTTGGAAACCAAGACGTCGTTTTCCCCGTGTCCGACCTAACTGATTTTTTTATCCGTCAAAGAGAAAAATTCGCTCCAATAGCTGCCTTTTGGATTTTTTTGTTCTTCTTCTATTGCTTTTTTCTGTCACTTTTTGATAAATTTTGATCTCTTTCCTCCTATTTCTGTAATTCGATTTTTTAAATGATAAATGATACTTTTTTCGGGGCGTAGAATGATTTATCGAAGTGATCCCCGCCTCGGTCTGGCCTACTCTCCTCCTAGCAGTAGAGGCAGAGGGAGAGCGGCGCAGCTAGGGGACTGAAACGAAGAGCACGCGGGGACAGGAAGAGCGGAGAGAAATAAAACGCAGAGAGAGAGAGAGAGAGAGAGAGAGAGAGAGAGAGGGGGAGGGGGGCGGGGGTGGCAGACACGATCGACGCACCTGCCGTGCCTTGCCTACCGCCGTTCCACGACGCCCGCGGCGGCAGCAGCGCTCCGAGATGTCAGCGCCATCAAGAAAAACATCAAAAACACACACGCACGCTCTTCTCTCTCTCTCACACACAGGCATGTACGCACTCGTGCTCGGTCGCACACAGGTGGCGAGCCCGGTGCGCGACCCTGCCCTGCCCCCCGCCCCGGCGCGAAGCTTGCTGCTCCCAGGGCGAAAGTTTGCCTGAAAGAGTGAGCGGGGACAGGGGTAGGGGTAGGGGGTAGGGGTAGGGGGTAGGGAGCGGCGACGATGGCGACGCGCACAGATTCGTTTCGGCCCGCCCAGCCCCGCCCAGCCCCGCCCAGCCCCGCCCCGCCCAGCCCCGCCCAGCCCCGCCCAGCCCCGCCCAGCCCCGCCCAGCCCCGCCCCACCTTGCCGCGCTCCGCGGGGCTTGGATCCGCGTAGGATGAGGAGGAAGGGGGAGGTGGGGGGGGGGGGGGTCTGTTTCGGTTTGTAGTGGGCTTGTCCTTGCAGCGACCCGTACCGTACCGTACCCCGCCCCCAGCGAGCCCTCGGCGCTGACTACCACAAGCATCGCGAGAGGCTAGGAATCGCGGCTCCGCGGGGGAGGGACGGCCGAGTACATATCCGAGACCCGTTATTGTCGGTGTGGCTTTTTTTTTTCTTTTTTTTCGATCGTCATGACGATGCGGCGCGTTGGAAACGTAGCGAGGCGCGATGCCGTGGAGAGCAGCAGTTAGCACGCCGTAATGAGGATCCCGAATTATAGGGCATCATTTTCGAGGGGATTAAGCAAATTTTGCCGAGGCGGTAGTTGTTATCCCGATGAGGTCGAGGGGGCGCGTGGTGGGGCGTGGCGGGGCGGGGTGGGGTTGGGGGGGGGGTGCGAGGGCACATACAGGTTTAATTGGCATCCGGGGCCCATTTAGCGACGGAGTGCGCGGGGCGGCGAGGCTGTTTGATAACCCCTCCAACCGAAATCCATCGACAGATCAGGGAGAGCGTGCAGTTCGTACTTGGAAGAGAGAGAGAGAGAGAGAGAGAGAGAGAGAGAGAGAGAGAGAGAGAGAGAGAGAGAGAGAGAGAGAGAGAGAGAGAGAGAGAGAGAGAGAGAGAGAGGAAATGGGAGACGGAGAGAGGGAGACCGCGGCTCTCGCGAGAGCTGGGGCACACGGTGAGAGGTAAATCGCAGCGGGGAGAAAAATAATTCCGCTTCATCTGACTGCAGCCCCGCCGCGCCCGGCCCGGCCCTGCCCATCCATCGCAGAGGGGAAACTCATTCCGCGCGCGCCGTGCGTTCGACGCGGCCGTGTGGCGCCGGCGCCAGGAGGAAGCGCGGGCAGCGCAGCTGTAATTGGTTCCCAACTTGGCTGCCGTGTTTGTCTTTGGATAAGTCTGGACGCGCTTCCAAAGCCTATCAGTGCCGAGGTGCCCCGCCCCTCCCCGCCCCGCCCCGCCACACCCCGCCCCGCCCCTCCCCGCCCCGCCCCTCCCCGCCCCGCCCCTCCCCGCCCCGCCACACCCTGAGGCCCCCGCAGCCTCTCTGGTACGGGGTGAGGCCGGGCGCGGGCCGGGCGGCGCCCGGTGAGCGGGCAACCCCCGCGGGGCGTACTACCGCAGCCCACGCCGGGGCGGGGCGGGGCGGGGCGGGGCGGGGCGGGGCGGGGCGTGGAGGGGCGGGGAGGGGCGGGGAGGGGCGGGGCGGGGCGGCGGGGCGAGGCGCGTTCTCGCTCGCTCGCCCCGTTCTTCGGTCCGTGCAGGGGGGAAGTCTCATTACCTCCCTGCGCCCCCTCTCCCCCCCTCCCCAGCCGCCACGCCCCCCCCCCCGCCCCCCTCACCGCTACGCCCTTTAAGCCCTAAACAAGGCGCCACACACAGCCAATTGTAGTACCGCGCCACGCCGCCGCCACGGTGTTGTGCAAGTTGCGCCGACGACCTCCCCCCCTCTCCCCCTCCAGCCCCCTGTCCCACCCCATCGCGCCCGCAACGCGCGCGGCCTAAAAGGGTATTCTTTCGTAAGTGGATTTTGTGTTCCGCTCAGCCAAGTCGGTGGTGGGGTGGGGCGGCGGGTGACGCGACGGGGCGCAGGCAAAGTTCGTCAAGGATGAGCAAATAGGAACAAGTGTGTTTCCATACTTGGCGGGAGTTCAGCGAGCAGCTGCGCGACTGAGCGACCCCCCTCCCCCTCCTTCCCCAAGTCCGAGGGGGAAACAACTCGGAATTTTAGTGTACAAGTTTATTGAATTTTTGCGAGTCTTTTCTAGAATTTTTCCACAATTTTCGTGAATTTTGGCTAGATTTTTTCCAACATTTTCGTGACTTTGTCCTAGATTTTTCCTAAATTGTCCTGAATTTTCCTGATTTTTTTTCTGATAATTACGAGTTGTACGAAAATTTCAGAGTTGTTTTCCCCCCGGCCAAGGGCCCCGGCTCACGCCAACTGTCTCCCTCCCCTTCTCACGTCTCTTACAAAGGGATGACCCTTTCAAAGTGGGGGGATTATCGCCCTTTTAACGCGGCGTCCCGCCAATCACCTCATTTGCTGTATTGTCCTAAGCGTATCCCCCCCCGCGCGCGAGCTGATCCCCTCTGTGTAAGTGTGTGAGAGTGTGAGAGTGAGAGAGTGAGAGAGTGAGAGAGAGAGAGAGAGAGAGAGAGAGAGAGAGAGAGAGAGTGTTTACCGCGCGCCCCCACCTCCAGAGTCCTGGCCGCCGCATCCATCATGCCCGTCCCGTTCCGTCCCGCCCTCGCTGTCGTGTGGTAAACCATGTTTACACTAAGATTTACATGTTGAGGGGCTCGACCCTCTAGCCTGGCCTCACACCCTGCTCTGCAACCCCTATACACTGTCCGCAACAACAACAACAACAAAAGTAAAGCGCAATCAGAACCGGAAAGAGTGCCATATAACAAAAGAGTCGTCGCGCGACGCTCCGCGCTACGCCACTCCGTTTGGAGTTTGTCGGACAATCAGCGTCCCGTCCCGTCTCGTCCCGCCCCGCCCCGCCCCGCCCCGCCCCGCCCCGCCCCGCCCCGCCCCGCCCCGCCCCGCCCCGCCCCGCCCCGCCCCACCCCGCCCCGCTTCCGCCGCGGAAGGGGCAGAGGCGCAGCGACGCACAGCCTTCCAGATCCAAGTCATTTTTGACCCGCGCGGCCGCGCGGTGGGGCGGGGTGGGTCGAGGACGAAGGAGTTCGGCGAGGGTTCCTCTCCGCTCGCCGAACGCCCCCTCGCCACGCCCGGCCCCGCCAAGCCCCGCTACGCCCCGCCACGACTTGTTTGAACAGAGTGATGGGGCCAAGGACTGCCCGTATTGTGCCCCCCGGGCGTCCCGGACCCTCGCGAGGGCCGGGGCTGCAAGAGCGATCAATCGTTAAGGGGTCGGGATGGGCAGCTGCAGGGCGCAGCTGGACCTGTGCAGGGCAAGCGGCCCCTCCCGACGCGACGAGAGAGCGTTCCAAACACTCCAGGCGTCGACTTTAATATTCCTCGTAGACAGGCAATACCTCAAATATATTGCCCAAATATCACTCGTGGTACTTGGCAAATATTTCATATTTTGCATCTTTCTCGAAAATCAGACATTGCTTTTGCCGCGGTTTTCCAAAGGGATATATCCAGAGCGAGCAGGGGCCAAAATTGCATGTCTGTTAACACTTACTTTGTAAATCTTGTATTTCTCTTGTATTGTTTGGAATTTTTTCAGTATTTCTATGAATTACCTTTAGTATTCTCATGTATCTTCTTGTATTTTTCGTGTATTTTTGTACTTTCAAAGATATCGTTCCTGTGCACAAGACTTGAGTTGGCCACCCCTTGGTCCAGAGAAACCATCGCGCAATGTCGTGCGAAACACCTCCAGAACATTTCGTCTCCTGCGCGCTCCTGCGTTCCAAACATCCCTTCAGATTCCCGGGGCTCGCGGTTCTACCACCGCGGGGGGGGGTACCCGTTTCACGGTGACGAGGAGTAAAAGGTCCGCTGACGCTGCTACTGCTGTGCTTTGTGTTGTCGGCAGCGAAAACAGTGTCCGGTCAACGCGCAGCGATTGCTGCCGACTTGTCCCGAAGAGCGTTTTCCTCGCCCTGCTCTCTCTAACTCTAACTCTCTCTCTCTCTCTCTCTCTCTCTCTCTCACTCATGGGCTTCGCCATGTAGGTGTGAGAGAGACAGAGCGAGGAGAGCGCTTTTCGGAATAAGTCGGCTGAGGTGTCCGACGGTGCTAAGAGGTGTCCGACGGGGGGATGCTGCCGCGCGTTGCGATGGGTCGGAGCGGAGCTCGCGATGCTATCGGGACATCCCAGTAAGTACCGGGGGGCTCAGGCACACAGGAGCAAAAGCACAACACTCAGGCCTAACTACTCCCAGAGCGGGCGTCGCGCGGCAGGGTGGGGCGGGCTGAGGCGGGGCGGGCTCCTGCCGCCGGATAGGGCAGGACGCCCTCCACGGAGGCGGCAGTGGCGGCGGTGGCGGCGGCGGCGGCGTCGCGGGCACGATAAAAACCCACTGGGACCGGAGAAAATTTGAGGCGGAGGCCAGAGCAAGCAGCAGAGGGCCATTGTTCGAGTCGACGGGACGACGACGATCACTGAGTGTGGGGGCAGGGCAGGGCGGGGCAGGGCGGGGCAGGGCGGGGCAGGGCGGGGCAGGGCGGGGCAGGGCGGGGCAGGGCGGGGCAGGGCGGGGCAGGGCGGGGCAGGGCGGGGCAGGGCGGGGCAGGGCGGGGCAGGGCGGGGCAGGGCGGGGCAGGGCGGGGCGGGGCAGGGCGCAATGGGCCGTACCAACCCTAGTCTAGGCGTGGGCTGTGCTCACTACGGCCTCCCATCTCTCTCTCTCTCTCTCTCTCTCTCTCTCTCTCTCTCTCTCTCTCTCTCTCTCTCTCTCTTTATCCTTCTCACACGCGCCCTCTCGACGGTCGCTTCGCCTCTCCAAACCGTTCCCTCCTGATATACCCTTTCAAATATAAAATCCCTGGGTCGGCTGCTCTCAGGGGGATTAATGTAAGGACAAACCAACATAAACTCTTCAGTTCGGCGCCCGAGGGGCGGCCAACTCGAAAAAAACGTGTACACAGAAATACCTGTGTATTTCTAGAAATACACTAAAAATACCTCGAAATACTCTACAATACACAGAAATACGTAGAAATACCCAACAAAAATACGAGAAAAATACCGAAAAATACATTACAAATACAAGAAATACAAGGCAAGTGTACACAGAAATACATGAGTTGGCCGCCCCTTGTCGGCGCCAGACAAAATTTTAACATGACTGCAAAACTGTATAGCCCCAAGGGTTGATACCCAGGGGATTATTGTGCCGGTAAAATTAAAATATAATAATAAAAAAATATGTTAGTCAACACACCAATTAAAATGTTGGTAAAAATATCAGGACCGTGCTGCGGTGGCGCCCCGAGAGATAAACATACCAACCGAAATAAAAATAAAACCTGGTTTGGCGCAACGGATCGCAACGGATTAATACCCCCCCCCCCCCCAATCGTCACACGTTCGCGTTTCTAAACGGATCTGCACTGATCTCTTGGGACACGCGCTGCCCAGCCCCCAGCCAGCAGCCCGGCTCGGCTCGAGAGGGGAGTGGGCCAGGGGCAGCACAGTGGGGGGCAGAGCAGAGCAAAACCCCAGACGAAAACGAAGAGACGTGTCCAGCAAAGCCGTCTGACCCAGCGGGGCCGGCCGTCGGAGGGGGTAGAGGGGGGGGGGGGGGGGTGGCTAGGACCTGGCCGTCACGCCCCGCCACGCCGCAAAGTCACACTGTCATGACGGCGACAGCCCTCCTTCCTTTTCATTTCCTCCCCCGACTCCCGGCCGAGCGCAGAGGCCGCTGAATTAAAACCAGCCAAACTATACTTTGCGAACGTAAGCCCCCTTGTCGGCAGAGCAAACCGCGTTTCTGCTGGACGCTCCAGCTGACTGAAGCACTCCACGCTGGAGGCTCCAGGAAGACTGAAGAACCTCGCGCTGGAGTCTCCAGCCGACTGAAGAACCCCAAGCTGAATAAGGCTCCGGAAAACTGAAGTAACCCGTGCTGGAGCTGAGGGGTCCTTCACTATAAATTTAAGCGTGCACCAATTTCTCAGTTTTTTTTTCGTGATTTTTCTTGATTTTTACTGAATTTTACCAATTTTTCTTATTTAATCACATTTTTCCTCGATATTTTTTTCTGAATTTTTCTTAATTTTTTCTGACTTTTTACTGATATAAGTGTTAGGGTGAAATTCTTTTGAGTGAAGGACCCCTCGGCTGGAGCCCCAAAGTATCTTGCGCTGTAGCTTTCTGTAAGAAACCATAGAACCGTGAGCCGTCAGCCATCCTCTGAAAACCAAACTGCTACGAATTTCCTGTCCTTGAAGAGGCGCGGGGCGCGGCGGTTCTCCGTGGACATTCCTCCCGGGCCGAGCGGCGTAAGCCGGCCTCCCCGGGAGGATCGAGCCGATCATCGGCTACCATGGAGGGCGGCACCCGGGCTCGGGCCGAATTGGCGCGCATTGCAGGAGCTTATTGCACTCAAATTAAGCTCGTTTAGCAGGACTAGCCCCGGGGCTCCCGCGGAGCCCTATACACATAGGGCGAGCCCCCGCCCCCTCCTCCCCCATCTAATACATACTACAGTCCCCGAGGGCTGACTCCGCCGGGGGGTGGGGCAGGGAGCGGCGGCGGCCTTGGATATCGATAAGACGGGAAGTGCTCTGTAAATGGGAGAGGGGGTGGTTGCGGGTGGGGCGAGAGGGGAGGGCAATAAAAACAATTTCTATCCTGCCGAAACGCGCGGCGGCACTGGGCGGGAAGAAACAAAAGGGTAAAGAAGGCGATAGGGGATGGAGGGCGTGAGGATAGAGTATGGGTGCCACTGGATAGAAGTATTGAGGGGCGAGGGGGGGGGGGGGAGGAATCACTTCAAAGAATCATTGAACGTACCAAAACAAATCATTTGAAAATTTAATAACAATTTTAAAAAATCAAAATGAAATCAAGAAGACAGTTACAGAAAAATCTGAAAATTCGAGAACAAATAAGCAAACAAAAAAACTGAAAACAAATGGGAAAAGCCGGAAATAATGAGAGAAAAGCCAAAATCAATCAAAAAGTAACATAAATTTTGAATATTCTCTTGAAAAATTCAAAGAAAAATTCTAAAGAAGAAATCAAAAAAATCAAACGTTAAAATAAAAAATTATTGGACACATTTTTTAAGAGTGATCCACCTCGAGAAGAGTAAAGGCGAGGTGACAGAGGGGGTGAGGATAGAGTAGGTGCTGCGGAATCGAAGTAAATGGGATCCGATAGACGGCGCGAGGATAGGGTAGATTCCGTGCGATAGAAGTAAAAAAAAAAACGAGGGGATAAAGGGCGAGAGGATAGAGTAAATCTGCTGTGAAGCGAAACAAGGGGTTAAGTCCAAAACCCTTACTTTTCAGGAAATTGAAAAAACTACTGGCACGTAACTTTTCAAAAATGTTATGATAATATTAAAATGCAATTCCATGTAGGATATTACTTCCTTAATGATTTTTTCAGTGTCATGCTTCTACGCTGAGACAGGACTTGACTCCTTTTACCATCAACAACATAACGAAGCAAGTCAACTTGACTCTTTTTACTTGTTGAGACTTTAGAGTTAAGTCATTGAAAACTTGGAAAAAGGAGCTAAGTCTACTTAACTTTGTTGATGAGAAGATGCATAAAGAGTCAAGTCGCCTTGCCTCCTTATGCCATTCTGAAAAAAAGGAGCTAAGTCGTTATACGCTAATATGTCATTTTTTACTCTTTTTAAATCTTTCAGTGAATCGAAGACAAAATATGAAGGCAATAGTAGTGAATCCTCATAAATAATTTTCTGGTTCAAATAAGGTATACAATTAGATAACAACTAGGTCTAAACTCAAACTTTAATGCAAAGGATACTCCGAAAGCTTCACAGAAAATAAAGAAATATTAGAACTCCTTGCGTCAACTTCTAATCTGGAACTCAGTTCTGTCGTGCCACTACAGAATAAAAAGAAAAATATGCTTGCTATTTTTTTGTGCAAAAGGGGATAAGTTGACATAACTTTTTTTTTTAAATCTCAATCAAACAGAGTCAAGTCAACTTAACTCATTTTGTTCAGTTGAAATTTTTAAGACTTTTGAGATAAGTCGACTTACCTCCTTTTGCTGCGAACAAATGTTCTTTAAAAAGGGGGTATGTCGACTTATCTCCTATTACCAACCCTTATATCTCCCAACCTATGGGGTACTTTGCTGTAATATTTTGAGGGTAGAAGCAGCCTATGATTGACTATAACATGGCATAAAAATCTCATTTTGGGGCTAAGTCAACTTATCCCCTTGTTCCGCTTCACAGCAGAAATGTCGTGGTATAGAAGTAAAGGGGAGCCGATAGTGGGCGTGAGGATAGAGTAGGTGCTGCGGGATAGAAGTAAAGGGGAGCCGATAGAGGGAGAGAGGATAGAGTAGGTGCCGTGGGATAGAAGTAAAGGGGAGGATGCGGTCCGCCTGCAGCCGGTGCAATTCAAATGCCAGAGAGGGTGGCAATTCCACAGGGACAAAAACGGCCGCCCCCGGGCGGGGCCGGGCAGAGAGAGGGCCCGGAGGGGGTTTGTGTGTGGCTGGGCGGCGGGATTAGAGAAGGCGGTGAAAGGGAGGTGAGAGAAAGGGAGAACGCGGAGCCGCGAAGCGAGAGAGGGTTGCGTCTTCTAAGAGAGCAGGAGAGCGAGAGAGAAAGAGAGAAAGCGGCGACGCGCAGAGGTGCACCCTGGCGGTAACTAGGCGGCTGCAGGAAAGAGACGGCGCGAGAAAGAGAAAGAGATAGAGAAAGGGGGGAGGGGGCTACTACTGCCGTCATCGTGAACCTCCGCGCGCTCCGCTGGACTCTGCCGCCACGCCATGCCGTGCCCGGAGGGAAGAGGGGAGGAAGAGAGACTTACTGCCTCTCTCTCTCCCTCTCTCTCTCTCTCTCTCTCTCTCTCTCTCTCTCTCTCTCTCTCTCTCTCTCTCTCTCTCTCTCGCACTCCCACTGCTGCGAACAAAATTTACGTCCCCAGTCCAGGATAAATGTTGGGGCGGGGCGCGCCCGGGTGCAAGGCTGGGCGGGCGGCGGGCGGGGCGGGGCGGGCCAAGGCTTGGCGGGCAGGGCCTTGTTGCGTTATGGGCGCCCCGCCCTATACTGACCTAATAAACCCCCGACGCGACGCGACGGTCCCTGTTTCTCACTCCCTATTCCCAGGGCTCGCTCGTGTCGCAGGACTCGTCTGCCTGTCCCGGCCCGGGGCATGTAGAGAGACTATATACTGCATAATCTCTCTACGGACGCGCCGCCACCGCAGTATATGAAGAGAGAGCTATTCCTCGCTGTAGGTCCCCTGAAGCAGCCGATAGCGTGGCCCCCATGTGTTTGGCGCAATCTGAGTCACCCAGAATGTAAAAGGGCCTAATTGAAAAAAATCAAAAGTTTTGATGCTTTTAACTTTTTGTTTTGTTTCTGATAACTAAGGAGGCATAACCGAGACCTTCCAGGCTTCTTTGAGACACCCCACATATGAATTCGAATAAAGAAAATAAAATTCTTTGAAGACCTTCATTATTCCCTCAAATAATTCCTAAAATATCAAACATGATTTCTTCTGAAAGCCCCTGTAAATTCTGGATGACAAAGAATGCTTCAAACAAAGCATTGCCCGCTGCTGCAATAGACCCTTACTCCTATAGTATTTTTCTGGTCGGGTATAGATAGTTTGTGCGAAAGAAGCTAAGATTAATGAACTGGACCGCCCCCAGCTCATCCGATCGGACGACTGATTGATTGATCGATGAGCCCATCAGATACCTTGCAATACAGATTATCTCTCTCTCGCTCTCCGCAAAAGGGGAAAAGAAAGGGAGAGGAAAGTCGAGAAGGGAAAGGGACGGGCGGGCTGGGGGGAAAAAAATACTGTTGCGGCGGACTATGCCAACCTAACGGTCCCATTTTCCCGCGAATAAAAGCGCATAGGCCGGCAGGGTGAGGCGGGGAGGGGAGGGGTCGGGCGGGGCTGGAGAGGCCGAGTGCAGAAGGGTCTTGACGAAACAACAACAAACACACACCATTGTCTCGAGCGATATTTGCTCTCTGTTCTTTCCCTCCTCCACTCCGCCTGGCTATTGACTCAAGCAACTCGCCCGCCCCGCCCCGCCCGACCCCGCCCCGCCCGACCCCGCCCCGCCCCGCCCTGCCCCGCCCCGCCCTGCTCCGCCCCGGCCGCACAATCGGTCGGTAAGGATCGGACTGAACAAGTTTGGGAAGGGTCGGGTCCGATCAGGGCAGGCCTTGTTTGGTTGCGGTGCGCGCCGCGCACTATCTTCCGCCTCATTTGCCAATCCGGGGGCCCAGTCCGCCATTCCGTCCATGTTCAACGTAAAGTACGTCTCTCTCTCTCTCTCTCTCTCTCTCTCTCTCTCTCTCTCTCTCTCTCTCTCTCTCTCTCTCTCTCTCTCTCTCTCTCCTCCGCTTTTAGGATATCTGGTGCTGCGAGTGAACCTGGATGACAGTTATGCTGTACTGCTACGCACGGTTGCTGGGTGCGTTGCCTACCCTGCACGGGGTCTCCACTCCCACTCAACAGCGGCCTCTTCAGTAACGGCACATTGACGAACGACGTTACGATTCCACCGTGCGACGTCGCATTAAAATCGGTTAAAACATCAGTTGGTTTAAAAAGTTAAAAAAAAATAAAAAAAATATATAGGATTTAACAAGCCGGTAGCTAAAAATATACTGCCAAAGCCGTTTGAGACGGAACATAACCTCCCTATAGTCGCGCCAATATACTGTTCTGAAACACTCAGGGGCTACAACTACAATTGAAAGTGTAGATAAGCATTGCTTCAGTCGGGTCATTAAAATCGACAAACATGTACCTTTTGTACAGATGGCATGCTATAACGTGGACCTTTAGGGGTTTCTTTGCAGCATTATAATTATAGGACGAAGTCTTTTTGAAAATCATTACTCGGTTCAAACCGCAACCAGGTTTCCAAGGAGTTTGGGAAAGAAACAACTAGGGAAATCAAGACCCTCCGATGTATTTTCTCCTATTAAGAAAACTTGGTTGCTTGGGATCCCGAACTTAAGCGTCCAGAAATTAAATCTTTCGGAAATCCCGACAAATTTTTTATGTGTGTTGACACCGAAAACGCCGAAGCTCTTTCGAACTTGGACCTTCGCCCTTGTCTACCTCTGAGAGTTGTACTTCCTATTGAGTGTAGTTTACATCCTCCCGGCCTCAAAGACAATCATCCGGCCTCCTCTCGACGCCCTGCGTCAGCCAAACCACCTTGAAAACAAGCATTTCCTGCGTTGGGCCGTGTCTACATCTCCTGTACATGGCAACGCGATAACAGCCCGCGGCGGGGGCGGGGCGGGGTAGGGCGGGGTGGGGCGAGGGTGGGGCGGGGTGGGGTGGGGCGGGAGCGAACTGCGGCAGCTCGCTGTTGATGGGATACAACACCCACCACCGCCCCGCCCCACCCCGCCTCGCCCCCGGAGATGTTTACCTAAGCTGATTCAATACCGAGAATTAATCTGCATCAAATTTACCTTATTTAATTACTTGCACGCCGCGTGCATCCTTAAATCTCAACCCCTTTCTGCTGCTCCCTATTCCCCTTCCTCCTTGCCACCTCTCTCTTTCGCTCTCTCTTGTTCTATGTCCCTCTCTGCTAGCCGCGCCTATTTCTCTCGCTCTCTCTCTCTCTCTCTCTCTCTCTCTCTCTCTCTCTCTCTCTCTCTCTCTCTCTCTCTCTCTCTCGTGGAGAGCGCGCCTGCCGACATCGAAAGAATATACATAAAGAGTAACTGCGGACGGCCTCGCCGAGGCGACACGGGCCACAGCGCTCTCCAGTGCGCTCTTCTGCAGGACACCCAACAAACTACCCCTTTCAACAACTCACGACCAACCAACCACCAACAGATACAATTCTCCTTACACTGACCCACACATACAGAGAGAGAGAGAGAGAGAGAGAGAGAGAGAGAGAGAGAGAGAGAGAGAGAGAGAGAGAGAGAGAGAGAGAGAGAGAGAGACCCGAGCGCTCCCACGTTCCATCGAAGGGCCTCACTGCACTTCTGAGAACGCTTGCGCTTGCTGCCCTCCTCGCCAGCACAGCAGCCGAGGAAGACACCTCTCTGAATTAAAGTGTGCACGTTTTGTAAATTTTTGTAATTTAGTGTAAATTTTTGTAAATTTTTCTAATTTAACGTGTTTTTTTTGAAAATTTTCCTGAACTTTTCTCAATTTTCCACGAGGTGTACCAAAATTTCTGAGTGTTGTTCCCCCCTTGACAGCAGCGCAGCGAACAGCGGCCATCTCCTTCAGGAGGAGAGGTGCGTTACGCGCGGCAAGCGAGGCTACACGCGAGGCGACGCGAGCCAGCTGACCCCGCTGAGGGGCCTTATACGACTCACCATCATAACTCCTCGTTTATCCCAATAACTCGAGTCTCCCAGGACAGGCAGCTACCAGCCCTCTCCGCGCGCCGGGCTGGCCGCGACCAACCGAGCGGCTCGCGCAAACTCAACTACTGCACTGTTAAAAGCTTACGGTGGATTTCACCGTAAGTTACAGTGAAACCTGCACCACTGTAGCTTACGGCGAATATCACCGTAAGCTACGGTGAATTTCGCCGTAAGCTACGGAGGCTGGCACCGTAAGCTACGGTGAATCAGGGAAGTCACTGTACACACTAACTGGATTTGTATCTTTTTTTTGTACAAATGATTCGCACAATATGGTTTGTGCAAAAATTCGAACAATTTTGTGCACATTTGCGCATGAAATTGAGGTACAAATTAATGCGCATAACTTTGTGCAAATAACTTGAATAAACTTTATACAAATCAAACGTACAATACGTGTACAAAACATTTGAAGATATTTTGTGCATTTGAACGTATAACTTTGTGCAAAAGAAGTGTACAATGTAAAACCAACTGCATACCATGCACGGTATTTCTTGAGCGTGCCAGGAAGCATGCTCCAGATTGTGTTAGCCTTGCCAGGGTGATGGTTCCATGTTAAGTGCCATACAGGTTGATTCTTCCTTAGGCGTGCTACTATAGTTGCTTCTTACAGGTGTTATGCAAGGTTGACAATATTAAACAGGCGTGCCACACAGGCAATCAACAGTTTGACCTGCAATAAGATATTAACTATAGAAACGGAGTGGGGCCAGGCATGGAAGATCCATACTGCAGCTGGGATGGAGTCAAAGTCTTATCGTAAACAATAGGGCTTGTTGCACGCAAAGTGACACACAGTAGCTAAGACGCCACTAAAATTATTTTGAATCATGGGAAATTTGGATTAATATTTATTATAAAAACTTACAGTTCCAAAAAAATATTTACACTCCTAGGCCATATGAGTCTAGAGTCTTACTAGGTAATCATGTCTTTCAGGGCTTTTCAGTAAATAACTGGTTCATGGGCATTACAACCAACCACTCTTCAAATCAAGTCTTTCTACTTGCATTTTGTCTCTTCCACAAACCATTTATGTCACCATGTCGGCCGAGTTTACATAGGCTGCAGAGAGTGCTCGAGCTAGACATGTAATTCTCTATAACCTCCATAGTAGCCGCCGTGCACGAGCGGGCCTAGCCCACTGACGCATCTCAACCAACAGCTGTCCCCACTAATATTCCGCGCCGGTAATATTTCATCTACAAACACACTCGTATTAGTTTCTTATCAGTCGTTACTTTAAGTCGATTAGATTTATTCGCCACAGCACACAGTTATTTCATCACCAACCACAACGATCTGCTTTGTTTATATTCTTTTAGTAACGTCTTCTGCTGCTATCGCGATCTTTTGTTTTAGACAGGTCTGCCAACCTAATTTTAGTAGAGGAAGCTCCTCCGAACACGAGTGCGGGTGAGGGAATATTAAGTTGGTAGACCTGTCTAAAACAAAAGATCGCGATAGCAGCAGAGGACGTTACTAAAAGAATATAAACAAAGCACATCGTTGTGGTTGGTGATGAAATAAGTTCGCGCTGTGGCGAATAAATCTAATCGACTTAAAGTTACGATTGATAAGTAGCTCCTACGAGTGAAATACGAGATGAAATATTACCGGCGCGGAATATCAGTGGGGACAGCTGTTGGTTGAGATGCGTCGACTAGAACGTCGACAAGGGAAAGAGCTGGGCTAGGCCCGCTCGTGAACCGCGGCTGCGGCTTAGTAGTGGAGGTTATTGAGAATAACATGTCTAGCTGCAGCACTCTCCGCAGCCTATGTAAACTCGGCCGACATGGTGACATAAATGGTTTGTGGAAGAGACAAAATGCAAGTAGAAAGACTTGATTTGAAGAGTGGTTGGTTGAAATGCCCATGAACTAGTTATTTACTGAAAAGCCCTGAAAGACATGATTACCTAGTAAGACTCTAGACTCATATGGCCTAGGAGTGTAAATATTTTTTTGGAACTGTAAGTTTTTATAATAAATATTAATCCAAATTTCCCATGATTAAAAATAATTTTAGTGGCGTCTTAGCTATTGTGTGTCACTTTGCGTGCAACAAGCCCTATTGTTTACGATAAGACTTTGACTCCATCCCAGCTGCAGTATGGATCTTCCATGCTTGGCCCCACTCCGTTTCTATTGTCAAAGTCTATACTCTATACGCCAGAATAATTTGTTTTCAGTTTAATCAAAATTTTGAATGAAATAGTAAAAATTATTCAACAAATTGATGACGTTGATTTGTACAAATTTTGATTCTGGACTATGCGCTTCATTTGTACAAAATCATGCGAAAGAAATGTACATTTGGAATCATGCGAATGGTTGCGTATCACTTTGTGCAAACATTTGTATGCGTAACTTTACACAAATCATTTGCACAAATTTGTGCAAAAAAATGCACTAAAAGATACAAATCCAGTTAGTGTGTAACTTGCAGCGACATTCACCGCAGCTTACGGTGCCATTCACCGTAGCTTACGGTGAAATTCACCGTAAGATACAGTGCTGCAGGATTCGCTGTAACTTACGGTGAAATTCACCGTAAGCTTTTTACAGTGTGCAGCTCGGAACCGAAACGACGTGTAGCGGCGGACAAGCACGCCACAAGGAAGAATAAGATGAAGATGTAGAGGAGGAGGAAGAAGCTAACCCGAAGAGGAGTCGGAGGGACGGGGCGGTATGGTGACCTGCTCGGAAAGACTTGCAGTTCCGTTCAGCTTGGGGTCGCGTTACGACGCCGGGAAGCCGGGCCGGGCCGGGCGGGGCTGCACACATTCACATTGCGGTTCCGATGGCCATGCAGCTCGCTCTCGACTCTGTCCGGCGCTGGGCGTTGCGGCACATCGCCCTGGATCGCCCGGGAACACCCCCATGGCGCCATACTCTGTTCGCCCCGCCTCGGTCCGTTCCGCCCCGCCCCGCCCCGCCCCGCCCCGCCCCGCCCCGCCCCGCCCCGCCCCGCCCCGCCCCGCCCGGAGACGGAAGGAGACGCACAGAGCGCACTGGTTTCCCATCGATGCATTATTCAATGTTGGGCTCGGAGATAGCATCTGTTGCATAAGTCACGAAGAAGTGCGGGGCGGCCTGTGTGATTGTGTGTGTGTGCGCGTGCGCGCGCGCGAAATGCTAAGTTCCCGCCTGCAATTCAAACGATTCTAAACCACATCAAAGGGAGAAAAGAAAACAGGCAGTCTCCCTTTTGCTTTTCATTGTCCGTTATCTTAAAAGAAAACCACAGCACAGCAAACAAGACGTCGTAGTGTAAATGTCAGGGAGATTTCCAGATTACCCCCTATCACCCCCCCCCCCATTTACGCCTCCTTGTTGGGGATAGGATTGTAGTTTGGGCGTGCCGACTGCCTACCTCCCCACGCAGGCAAGTCAGAGGGTCTGCCTAACTCCACGTTGGCCGCCAGTCCTACCCTAAGAGGAAGGACGCCGGGGACTCTAAAATTTTTGTACGCCGCGTGACTAAAAAAGAGAGCCGAAAATATCACAATAATTCACAAAAAATCACGAAAATTTATGAAATTTGTACACCCAAATACATAATTTTTTCCCCCTCGCTCCTAAACCGCACTCCTAACCCTCAAATCGAAACAAGACAAAATATCTTGCCCCCTCAAAAGTTTATATACTCCAATTATTATTTTTCCCCTGTGGCGTCGGCGGCCTGCAAAGGCGCAACAGGAAGCGATATACACTGTATCAATAGCGCGGCCGCAGTGAGGACGCCCCGCGTCGCGACGCCGCCCCGGCAAATAAAGGAGGGGAGGGGGAAAAGCATATTGACAGCAGCACGGCGATTCGGACCAGCGGCGACGGCCCAGGCAGGCAGGCAGGCAGGCAGGCAGGCAGAACGAGTCATGTGCCAGGTGCACAGAGAGATGAAGAAGAGAGAAAGAAGGAAAAATACAGTATTCAACTGCTTACCCTCCCCTACCCCCCTGTCGGCCAGGCCCGTGCTTCCCCTAAACCGACGTCCGATGGTGACAATCTCATTTTCATAACGAATAAGAAGAGGAAGAAGAACTTCCAGACGAGCCAGTGAAGGGTCCATCCGATCGGTCGGCCAGTCTTGGGATTCTAGGACCCACCCCACCCCGCCCCACCCCACCACACCCCACCTCGCCCCGGCGCCCCGCCCGATAAAGCCGATGAAGGCGCATTGATTCGATGAGGGATTCATTAAGGGAATGAAGGGGCGGACTGCGGAGGGGGCCGGCACGGCCGGGCGGCGGGGGCACCCGCCGTCGCGCTCAGAACTGAAGAGCCAGGCAAGAGCACACAAAAAAGCCAATAAGGCAGGATGAAAAATTCCCTGCTCAGGTAAAGGAGGAGTATGAAGAGGAGGAACGCAAAATGGGAGCCGAACCTGTAGAGATAGGCAGTGGGGGACAGGACAGAGCATCCTCCCTTCTCCAGCAGCAGCGGTGAGGCAGCAGCAGCCCTCTCCAGCACAGCCGCTCCAGTCGAGTCCAGCCACGGCAGCACCAGCCCGTTAGGTGCAGAGCTCTCCGCGGGGGGCCGGGGCCGGGGCTGAGGCCGGCCAGGCTTGTCCGAGACCGGCGATACCACGTCATGCCGTGATACATCGCCGCGCCGGCGGGGGTGGGGCAGGGACAGGGACAGGGCCGGCAAGGGCAGCAGTGTGGGCGGCGGCACCCCCGCTGGAGTCTCCAGCCATAGCAGCAGAGGGGCCGGGCCGCTTGCTGGGCGCCTCTCTCCAGCACCACCCGCCACGCGGCGCCACGCCCCACCACCACGGTTTATCGTGCGAGCAGGTGACTCTGATCAATGGGTGGCGCCCGTCACGGCGGGCGGGGGATACCGCCAGCGCACTGGATTGGAGGCGAGGCCCAGTAGCGAAAGCGGCCTGCAGCGGCGTTTCCGAATAACGTTCCGTAAAGCTCTCTTCTCTCTCTCTCTCTCTCTCTCTCTCTCTCTCTCTCTCTCTCTCTCTCTCTCTCTCTCTCTCTCTCTCTCTCTCTCTCTCTTTCTCTCTCTCTCTCTCTCTCTTGCTCCATGTGGGCGTGCCCCATGAGTTCGAGGAGGACAGAGTGACGAAACCTTCGTGGTAGTAGAAACTACGACCACGTTTTTAAGAAGATTTAGTAAAGACATATGTTTTGTGTGTGTGTGTGTGTGTGTGTGTGTGTGTGTGTGTTTGTGTGTGTGTGTGTGTGTGTGTGTGTGTGTTTATTTATTCATTTAGAAAGAAGATCTGGGACCGTTAATAACAACGACGACGTCCTTGCACACAATGCGGTGGTAGACATCTCGAACTCAAAAAACAAATGCACCGCAAGTCACCGCTCGGGATCTATGACAAATCGATCCTGCGCTCGCGCCGCGTTGGTTTGGAACATGACAACTTCACTAATTTAACACACTTAATAAAACTATGTCGTGTTTAAATTGCCTGAAAATATTTTTTTCCGATCGCTACCACGTCTTACGTACCGAAATAGCTCCAGATGAGCAGCATGTCGAGCGCAGGACCGATTTCTCATATTCCTGAGCCGTGACTTCCGGTGCATTTGTTTTTCGAGTTCGAGATGTCTACCACCGCACTGTAAAATTCTTATGAAGAAAATTCTTCGCAGCGTTGCGAAGAATTTGGCTGCTTCGTAAGGCTTCGCAATACGAAGTATTTTCTTCGCAAGCCCCGCCCTGTGAAGAAATTTCTTCGCACACTACGAAGAAAATGCTTCGCAAAACAAAGCAGCCAAATGCTTCGCAGCTTACGAACGATTTTCTTCGTAATGCGAAGCATTTCTTCGCAAGGTTTTAACAGTGCGGAATGGTCTATTAAAGCTCTGTGTGCTCTGCAAATCTTAGGGTGTACCGGTTGTTTCTTTTAATGTGTAACAGTTTTGCGGGTTTGCCTTCCCAATTCGCCCGTCAGGCGCCATACATCGCTGGCGAGTATGAAATCCCGCAAGACTGTTACGCATTCGAAGAAACCTTGTACTGTAGTTTTTAGTTTGCCAGTTAAAACTGGCACTACACACTAAGATTTGCAGAGCGGAATCACACTCCTGATACCCAGCCCAATACAGGATGAGGCAAAACTGAATCAATCGAGGGGAAAACAAGTCTGAAATGTCTGTTCACCTCGTAATTCAGGAAAATTCAGGAACATTCAGTCAAACTCATAAAAGAAAATCAGGAAGATTCACAACAACTTGAGTAAAGTTCAAGTGAAAATTCAACGTGTACACCGAAATTCAGAGTTGTTTCCCTCTCAGCATTAATACCCCGTGATACACGAGCCAGGCATATGTGCGGGGCCGGAGGCAATAATGCACCCTCGGCTCCTACATGTAAGCATCGCCGTAAAGGTAGGCAACAGCGCTGCAGGGACTGCAGGGGGAGGTAGAGGGGCTCAAATAGAGGGTGAAGCCGCAACCCTGCTCATCGTATACAGCAGGGGGTCAGCGGTGGGGGCGGGGCGGGGCGGGGCGGGGCGGGGCGGGGTGGGGCGGGGCGGGGCGGGGCGGGGCGGGGCGGGGCGGGGCGGGGCGGGGCGGGGCGGGGCGGGGCGGGGTGGGGCGGGGTGGGGCGGGGGCGGGGTGGTGCGTGGTCGGCTCGCCTAATTGAATCCCGTGCAAACAAGAGCGCGCCAGCGCTAGCGGTCCGCTGCACCGAGCCGTCCAGTGGAGCGAGAGCGAGCGAGTGAGTGAGAGGTAGAGAGAAGAGGAGAGAAGAGGAGAGAAGAAGAGTGAAGAAGAGAGAGACGGAGAGACGAGGAGAGAGGGGGGCGGGAGGAAAAGGTGGAGAAAAAGGAAAGGCAGAGATGGAAAGGAGAAGTAGGGGAGAGGGAGCCGACACAATACTGTGGCGCCGCGTCTTGTTCCATTATCCGCCCCATTTACACATTCATTCCTCTTTTAGGACCACGCCACGCCACGCCACGCCACGCCACACCACGGGGGTCCAAGAAGGGGCGGACCGCAGACGTAACAAAGCTTGCGACAGTAACGAACCGCGACCAGCCCCGCCCCGGCCCCCCTCCGCGCGGGGGTCCGTGCGGGGCCGGGCAGGGCCGGGCGGGGCTGGGGCGGGGGCAGGGGCACAGCGCTAAGATCTTCCCTGACTAATCTCAGAGTCCATCAGTCATCCGGCTAGGACGGGCGGGCTGGGGGGAGGCGGGGGCGAAGGCGGGGGCGGACTGGGCGGCGCCCGGTCCTGGCGCAGGCCGCGCGGCGCGGTGTGCAGGGCGGCGGGGGGTGGCGGGGGGCGGCGGGGGCGGCGGGGGCGGCGGGGGCGGCGCCCGGTCCTGGCGCAGGCCGCGCGGCGCGGTGTGCAGGGCGGCGGGGGTGGCGGGGGCGGCGCGGGCGGCACGCAGCAGCCTCCTTTCCCGCCCCACCCCCAGCACACTGTTGTTGCGGCGGCGGGCGCGCGGGGTAATCCGAGAGGGGCGGGGGCGGGGCGGGGCGGGCGGTCGGCGAGAAGAATCTACTCGTGACGTGAAAGGAGACCCACTCGCCCGCCCCCGGATCCGCCCCAGCCCCGCGCCCCGCCGACCCGGAGGGAATTTCATTATACTGCGGGTTGCCCTTCCCCTCCTCGCGCTGTCCGCGCGGACGCGTTCTTCTACTAGTGGGCGGGCTACAGAAAATGTCATGGCACTTCATTTGCACGCGACGCCCGTTGAACCATGGGTACATATGAAGATTTAGAACATTTTGGCCCGAAGTAGCATTCTCAACTCCGCGACTGGAAAATTTTATAGGGGCCTAAAGTTTACATGGCCCCTTACGGAGATTTTGGGTAGGCAATCCGCACGTCCCATAAGGCTAATGTTAAATCTAGGCCTCTTTTTGACCCACTTCGAAACCGAATATTCGCGCAAAATTTTGCACACGCCTTCTCGGAGGCTAGATGAACAAGTTTAGTGAAAAAAATCGGGATTTACTGCCCCAGAAACTTTGGAAATCGATCCCAAAGTTCGAGCGCCTGCAGAGCAGTGGGTAGGCAGCCGGCACAACGCAGTTTTCCTATTTTTCGCCCTTTTCGACGGGAAAAACGGTAAACAAGCCTAGAAAAACGTGTTTTTTTTTCGGGTTTGATGTTTTGAGTCGGTGCGGGACTCAGGAGAGTATGAGGCGCCAGTATAGCACCAATTATCGCACAAATTGACTGTCCCTGGGGCCCTACAGTGCCCATCACAGTTTTATTTTAATGGTTTACATGCATTCCTGGCATTGCTCAGCGCTGGTGCGTCTTGCGTTTACAGTATAGGACTAATTATCGAGCAATTTGACTGCCCTTAGAACCAGACAGTACCCACCACACTGCGCTGGTGCTTGTGTCTTGCATTTTCAGTGTAGCTCGGCAAAATGGGGGCGAGAGTTCCCACTCTGCCTGGTCCATACTGCCGACAAGTTTAAGTAAGGTGTTAAAATATATGATATAATAATAATAATAATAATAATAATAATAATAATAATAATAATAATAATAATAATAATAATAATAATATATTATTATTATTATTATTATTGTTATTATTTTTATTATAATTATTATTTTGTTATTTTTTTGTTGCGATAAGATACCTGTAAACTCGTCAAGCTAAATCTTGGGGTCATCGATCGGGATCGTCGTTTTCAGGAAAATCTCTACAGTCAAATGTTTGGTCGAATCCGCTAGAAAGAAGGTTTCTTTGTTACACACCTAGGGGATCGGGATTATTTTGGCTACATTAAATATCTTTTTACCTTCCTGGCACATTTGTGCAATTAGCACGGCAGTTCGCACAGAAGAGAGTACAGGGGACGGGCTCTGGCTTGGCTCGCCTGCAGGAACAGAGACTGCCACAACCCTTCTTGCACTTGCAGCGAACCAGAACACTTTCGCACTGTAGAGCCCCAGGGACAGTCAATTTGTGCGATAATTGGTGCTATACTGGCGCCTCATACTCTCCTGAGTCCCGCACCGACTCGAAACATCAAACCCGAAAAAAAAAAAACACGTTTTTCTGGGCTTTTTTACCGTTTTTCCCGTCGAAAAGGGCGAAAAATAGGAAAACTGCGTTGTGCCGGCTGCCTACCCACTGCTCTGCAGGCGCTCGAACTTTGGGATCGATTTCCAAAGTTTCTGGGGCAGTAAATCCCGATTTTTTTCACTAAACTTGTTCATCTAGCCTCCGAGAAGGCGTGTGCAAAATTTTGCGCGAATATTCGGTTTCGAAGTGGGTCAAAAAGAGGCCTAGATTTAACATTAGCCTTATGGGACGTGCGGATTGCCTACCCAAAATCTCCGTAAGGGGCCATGTAAACTTTAGGCCCCTATAAAATTTTCCAGTCGCGGAGTTGAGAATGCTACTTCGGGCCAAAATGTTCTAAATCTTCATATGTACCCATGGTTCAACGGGCGTCGCGTGCAAATGAAGTGCCACTAATCATATTTTCGATCGATGTAGCCCGCCCACTATACCTGGAAGGCAAGGTGGACCAAGAGCGAGCTGACGGCTGACGGCTCGGTGGCTGACGGGCAGGCCGACGACGGGCCGACACGGCGAGCAGACGGACTGGACGACGGGCCGACGGGCAGGCGGGCAGACAGGCAGGACGACGGGCCGACTGGCCAGTAGGCCGACGCCGACGGACCAGCAAACGGACAAGACGACGGGCCGACGGGCGTGCAGACGGAAGGACGACGGGCCAACTGGCGAGCAGACGGAAGGACGACGGGCCGACTGGCGAGCAGACGGAAGGACGACGGGCCGATATGGGCCGTCGGGCGAGCAGACGGACGGACAGGACCACCGGGCTGGCAGACGGACAGGACGACGGGCCAACAGCCCGACGGGCTGACGGGACGACACTCGGACAGACGGGCCGACGGAGGGCAGGGCAAGTAGGCAGAGGGTTGAGGATTACTGGCGACACACTGCCGCGGGACCAGCACCAGCACCAGGTCCACCACGACGACCATAAGGCAGCGGGGCGGGGTGGGGCGGCCAGCAGGGGCAGGGGAAGCCAAGGGTCAGCAAATGATGTGGAAGGTAGTGGAGGGGCTGGGCGCCGGCGGGCCGCGCCACGCCGCGCCTGGGGCTTAGCAGCCGAGCCCCTAAATGGACGGCGACGAGACAGAGGGGATGGTGGCGCGGGGGATACGGAGAGTTCCCGAATGTCCGGTCCACCTGGTATGACGGCCTCTCGGATTGGCCCCTGATGGGATTCGAACCCCGGCCGCCCGGAAGACGCTCGGGGGTGGCGGCCGGGCCGGGCCGGGCCGGCCTGGGGGCCCCGGGGTCACGTCGGATGATTGCACATCATAGTGGAGTGCCACTTCTGGCCGGCCGGGTTCGAAGGTAGGTAGCGCGTTTCCTACTAAGGACGTGGGGGGGGGGGGGGGGGGGGGGGAGGCGGAGACTGGGCGGGTTTCGATACAATATACGAAGAGCGGTGGGGCGGAGGGAGGACAGGACGTTGGCACGGGGTGGAGCAGGGCGGGGTGACACCATGGTGACACCGGCGGCTGACCGTCAGTGCGTCAGGCGGCCAGCAGAGGTGACCCTCTTCCCTAACACCCTACCGAGCCTGAGCCGCCCCAGCCCCGCCCCGCCGCGCCCGCACCACCGCTCGCGCTGTGAAATGTTGCAGTTATGAACTGGACGCAGCAGGAGGACGTAGGGGAGGAGGAGGAGGATGATGTGGAGGAGGAGGAGGGAGGGCGTCTCAATCTCCTCCCTGCCGGCCGCCGCCACCGTGGTGGTGCGCGTCACGTGGCCACACTTGGAGCTACAATGTCAGGGAAGTGCCTCATTGTGTGCCCCACCCCGCCCCGCCCCGCCTTGCCCCGCTACGCCACGCCACGCCACGCCAGCGACCTTACTGTCGAACAATGAGGCGAGCACCAGTCTCCCAGCCTCTCCACCGGCTCTTACTGCAACTACTCTGAAACGCGGGCGTGTCCCAGCTGAAAATTCCGGTCGGAATATTTCCGACCGTATTTCTTTCCGGCCGGAGATTTTCCGGCCGTAACTATTCCGCCCGTAAATTGGAACACTTTCCGGCCGTAGTTCTTGACGCCGCTTTCCGGCCGTAGTTTCTGACGCCGGCCGGAAGAGGTTCCGGCCGGAGGGTGTTCTGGCCGGACTTTGTGAAAAGTTCTCTGGGCACCACCTGAGCGGTGTTCAACAGGCCTCTAAAGAGCATGTCCCCCGGGTGAAGTTTGTGCGCTGAGCACGATGGTGATGTTTAAAATGCCCTATCTAGAGCCGTTCTCTTAGTAGTCCTATGGTCAAAAAAGGAAATATTTTTTTATCGCATGCATAAGTACAGTTTCCTTTCAACATGTGACGCACGAAGCGATTTTCCCCTGTGACTCTTAGTTTAGGTGCTACAAGTCACTTACAGTTGGCCGAAAAACGTACGGCCGTAAAAAAAAGGCTCCGGCCGTTAACCGTATCGATTCCGACCGTAAACCGGAACCCCTCCGACCGGAAAAGGCTTGACTACGGTCGGAAACTCTGACTCCGACCGGAACAACGGGGATACGGTCGGAAATCGTGACAGATTCCGGCCGGAGTGCCAAATTACGGCCGGAAAGATGGAATACGGTCGGAAATCGTATACATTTACAGCCGGAGTACCACTTTCCGGCCGGAAACCTGGCCGGAATTTTCACCTGGGGTGTCGCACGCCGCTCTCTACGACTGCTCACTTTTCTACTGCTGCACCGTATATTTACAAGGTAGACGCACGTTAAAACCGTGTGAAGCTGAGCTAAATGTGCGTCTACCTTGGCCTGCGGTGCGCTAAAATTAAAATATTTTCGCGATTTTGGTTGGCATGCCTGTCCACCTCACATCCCACGCCTCACGCCTGCCGCTTCACCTCACGCCACCCCATCTTCCAGGCGGTCTCACCTTGCGCTTTCTGACAGGGCTGAGCATTTAAAGTTAAATTTCAATTTAAATTTAGCTCAGCCAATAATGCATTGTGCTCCATTGCTACAGCGCACTGTTAAAACCTTGCGAAGAAATGCTTCGCATTACGAAGAAAATCGTTCGTAAGCTGCGAAGCATTTGGCTGCTTTGTATTGCGAAGCATTTTCTTCGTAGTGTGCGACGAAATTTCTTCACTGTCAAAAATCCTGTACCAAAGTACAGGACTGGGTACGGAAGACTGTGGTGGGCAAGGTACAGGATGACTGTGCCTCATTTACTGTGGCGCCCAGAAGACTCCATGTTAAAAATAACCGTGGTCCGTACTTAAAAGACCGTACTCGATCAGGTACAGGCTGACCAGGCAAATTGTCTACCAGACTTTACCGTACCAAACACCGTGGTTTTTTTCTGACAGTGTTCGCAAGGCGGGGCTTGCGAAGAAAATACTTCGTATTGCGAAGCCTTACGAAGCAGCCAAATTCTTCGCAACGCTGCGAAGAATTTTCTTCGTAAGAATTTTACAGTGCGTTTCCGAGCTCTCGACTACACTCGTGTCTCAGATTAAGGCGACAATGAGGGTATATCAGGGTTCCGGGTAGTAAGTAGGAAAGAGGAGTCAGAGTATGGAAGAAAAGAAAACGGAAAATTAAAGCTACACTGAATGTAAGTTAACTGCTGATCAACTTGATTTAGTGCAAACACTCTAAGCGTAACTACTATTTGACTTACCGTTTCTCACATAGTTTCATCCACAGTATTGTCCCCCTCATGGTTTTAAGAGTCATATGTGTTTCAACTAACGATATTCTATATTTTCAAGATTTGCTTCTTTTGTTTTTCTGGCGATAACTAAAAAGAACACCCTTTCTCCTATACTGCTTAATAGGCATGACATCAGGCATAACGGATCAAGAATTTTCTGGTTTAGAACATTAGACAGCTCAGTTGGAAATTATGTCAGTGGTAAGTACAGCATAGGTTCGAAACACACTGCTGACAAATTAACGTATAAGTCATATCCAAACTACTTTCTTATTCTTGCTGGGTTTAAGGGTATTAAGATTTTAGAACTCAAACCTCACTCCTATGTATTATCTTTTGAGTGATCTTTAGTAGAATGTGAAACCAAAAACTTGATTTGATTTTTAACAACTTTTAAGAAATTAAATTACTAATATATCTTGTCTTCAAGGAGAACACTTCCACTAATCTACTTCGGCATCCACACCTAGTGAAGGAAACCGTTTGGCTACTAGCTTGTGGCACCTTTAAAAGAATCATAACACTGAGTAAGCGAGCAAAGGTTATTGAAAACAAAATTAAACCAAATATAGAGAAATAATGTTACAGTTAGTCACTCTCACTTGTCTGGTCAACGAGTCTACTGGTTCCATAGCAGTGTCATAGCTTTATGGTTAACAACGCTGTCTATGCTATTAGGTTATGTCACTCACCCACATAATAAGTCCAGAAGTACGTTGACGTTGATGGCTGTCATTTTCGCACACATCCGAGCAGATCATTTCACAAATCCAACACAACCAAAGGTATTTTGAAGAGAACTTGAGGCACTTGCCCTCTCCTCTCTCCACTCTCCAGCCCAACCCACAGACATGAAGACTCGACAAGTCACTCGCTTGTAACTTGGCGTGACGACGTTCACAACTCTAAAACCAACTTTAGACCGCACATTTAATCGAAAAGACCATTAAATATTTAATTTCGGCATATTTAACAGCCGAGGTGGACGCCGAGTCCGCCCGCCGGGTCTGGGCGACGTGACTGAAGTGCTGCGGCTGCTCGCGCTTCCGCTAGGTGGCGCTACCTCTCATCTGCCAGCCTGCGAGGAGGGAAGGCCAAATTCAACTTTATCAAACTCCTTTGATTTCCATTGTGAAAGTTTGGACGAATATGAAAGCGCGTTAGTTAGAAGGGCTCGAGACACTATCGCATCGCTCTATACCACTACTTCTATACTTCAAGAAAGAGAAGAACCAGCTCGGGGGGGAAACAATTCTGAAATTTTTGTTCACTTGTAATTCAGAAAAATTCAGAGCAATTTCGAAAAATATCAATCAAGATTGGTATTGATAGCAGATGATACCGCACCGCAAGAGAAATTGCTATGGGGTGCGACAATTTGTGTGTGGAACGCACACGATGTAAACGACGAACGACGCCAGCAGCGCCGCGCCGCGTGCCTGCGGGGTTGGGAGGGAAAGGGGTGGGAGGGGTCCGCCGGCGGGGTGGCGGACCGAAGCGGTCGCTGGCGAGGAGGAGCTGCGCGCGGGGAGAAGGTGTCATTGTTCCGCGCAGACTGCGCGTCAGGCAGCCATGGGGCCCCCCCCTACCAGCGCCACCCTATATTATTGTATAGTTGCAATTGGTTTCTGGACTCGAGAGTACAAGCTAGCTGACACCTTAGTGTCTTGTACTGTTCTATAGTAAAGAAAGTAAAGGTATCATCTGCTAAAAAAAGAAGAAAATTCCGACAAATTCAGGGGGAAACAAGGGGGGAAACGGGAAAATTCAGGAAAATTTACCCAACACAGTGGTTAAATTCAAACAAAAATTCACAAAAATTTCATAAAAACTCACGCAATCTCACAAAATTTACAAAAATGCACAAAAATTTACTGAAATTTTAATGCCTTTGCAAAGGCACGAAATTGTCCAAAGGCCTTTAAACTTAGCACCTTTGTGGCAGTTTTAATGCCGTTGAAGGGGTGCTAATTTTTAATGCCTTCGTAAAGGCACTAAGCCCCTTCGAGTCCTACCTTTGTTTTTCCAGTGCATGGACTTGATTGTTACTAACTGTTGGACTCCTGTTTTTTGTTAGTTACAAAATGAAACTACTGACCAGTTCCTTTTTGTTTTTACTAACAGCACTATAATTTTAAATCCAGCTTAGGCATGCACAGAGACGCTCACAAGCTATTAACAGTAAAGTCCATGGTCATTTAGAGTGTAGGATGGACAGACTCACGGGTCCGGCCCCTCGCAGGAGTAGAACTTCCCTTCGCCCAGCGAAAAACAAATAAAAAGATGAAATACCGATGTTAAACAAATTACCTCAGCCTCACCAGCTATTTTTTCCCCCGGGCACACGGTAAAAACAATGTTTGATTTTTTGAGGAAAAAGGGAAAACTTTGAGGACCTTGGACACTTTGAGGAAAACGCCTCAGATTTTGAGGAAGGCTCCTCAAAAAATATGGGAAATCTCCACCAATTTTGAGGAGACTTCCTCAAATCGAAGGCGTTTTCCTCAAAGTATCCAAGGCCCTGAAAGTTTCCCCTTTTTCCTCAAAAAATCAGACATTGTTTTTACCGTGCATAAGAACTTAGCTGAGTCGCATTTTTTTCATGTTTTTCCCCTTACCCCTTTTCTCAGGAGGGGACAACAGCGTTTTTCCGCATCTCAGCAGGACGTCGCCCGCCGAGACGTTTACCGGCGTAGCGCCGCCGGCAGCAGCAGAGCGCGGCATCAAACATTTAGTCCGATCAATCATTCATCCGCGAGCACTGCATTGTAGCGGCGCGGTAGACATTATTGCCTCTTGCCTCAATGTCTCCGGATAAGCGCACTCACACACACACACACACACACACACACACGCAGGTCATAACAAGAGAGCAGGTGTTTTGGGGAGTGGAGAAAAGGAGGAACAGGCAAAGGGGGGCAACTCTGAAATTTTTGCACACCTCGTAGTGCAGAAAAATTAGGAAATAGAGAAATCCGCCGAAAATACACAAGAGTTTAGAAAAACTCAGGAAAAATTTGCGAAAATTCAGAAAAATTTATACAAATTCAGGACAAATTAGAAAAATTCACAAAAAAATAGGTCAAAGTTAAGTGAAAATTCACAAAGATTCACAAAATGTGTACACCAAAATTCAGAGTTGTTGACCCTCGGGAAAGGGGCAGGGCTCTGTCGTCGGCAGCGCGGTGGGGTAGGCGCTAGTTGGGGGGCGCATCTTGTTCATATAACCCCATCCCCCTTCGCACCGCCCAACCACCCCCCCTCCCCTGGTCTCAATACTGTTTGCTGTTTTGCAAACGTTTTTCAGCAAAATCCAGCGTCCAACAATAGGATGCCGTGCCCAGCCCAGGCCAGCCTGCCAGCCTGGTCCAGCAGCCCTGCAGCCCAGCCCCGCCGGCTCTGTGGGATAGAGTGATGTTTGTTTCAATTACCGCGTACAACAGAGATCAGCAAAATCTGGACGAGCCGGGCGAGGCTCGGCAACAGACAGTGGCGCGGGAGGGAAAGGGGGGGGGGGGGATGTCGGGGCACCCCCCAAAAAAACACCGAGGACCTCCCTATCCCTCTCACTCTCCTTCTCTCTCCCTCACTATACTTTCTTCGTCCAAACCTCCTTCTACCTCTTTTTCTCTCCCTCTCCACGGCCAGCGCGCGCTTTTGGAGGAGCGAATGTGTGAAGCGTTTTAATGCGGCACCGTGATAGCCTTTCACATTCGAGGTCATAAACCATTGTGCTGTGCGCGACTATAAAGGCGAGGGGGTGCGGGTGGGGGTGCGGTCGGTGGTGGGAGGGGGTGGGGGGCAGGGAAAGAGAGAGGGAGACAGAGCGTCCGGGAAGTAAAGAGAAACGAGGGAGAGTGAGAGAGGACTCGGAGAGAGAGAGGGGGGGGGGCAGTGCGGGAAACGGAGTAGCCAGCCAATCTCCTCCGCTACGCTGCGCCCGCGGCGCGGGGCGAGGCGGGGCTGGGCGGGGCGGGGCGGGACGGGCTGGGCTGTGCTGCCGAACGCAACGACACCGCCATTGGGATTGGCCAGGAGGACGCTCCCTTGTTTGCTGATCGCAGCCGCCGAGAAAAAGGGAGCCAGCACAATAATAAAAGCATCATCAACAACAACGAAATAATAAACGGAAAATATTAATAAAACGTCGGCGCGAAGCCGCATCGAAAATTAATGGACGTCTGTCATGCTGGGGGTCGAGGAAATTGGCGCGGGCAGGGCGTGTGAATTGTGGATATAACGGGGTGTGTTCTGCAGAGCGGCGGAAAGCAAGAGACAGCCTGGCCGACGCGGGCAAAAAGGGCGGGAGATCCGAATCTGCGGCGCGGCGGAAACCAGGAGCGGCGAGGTGTGCGACGGCGGATAAAAGAAGAAAAACGGAGAAAATACTGACGGACTAGTGAGAGGTGGGGAACAGAGTGGGAGTGGAGGCGCCAATGAGTGGGTGTCGGCAACACGGGGCATGTGTGCACGGTGGGTTGCCTGCCTAACCCCACCGCCCAGGAAAAATTGCGGTGGCCGATTGGGACGAGGGGTACATCACTAAAAATTCAAGCGTACACCGATTTTTCATTTCTGGCTGGGGATTGCAAGGGGGCATTCACTCTTAAAATCTGTGACCCGAATATTACGTCCATTACGCTGTATTATACGCTTCGAAAATTTACGGTTTGGGCCAAAGTCAGGCTATAACGGGCAAAAACAGCCTTTAACGACCCTAAAATGAGTAAAATATGGAGAATTTTGGCCATTATGCTGCCATTACGCACGCTATTATGCCTTGTTTACGGAGTGACCCGACTATTACGCGAGTGCATGCCCCTCGGGGAATTGGAGATCATACGTCTGCGTCTGACCCTCCCAAGCGACGCAACCGACAACCGATCGGAACGGGATCCGTCGAGCCGGCCCGGTCAGCTGACAGGTCTTTCGCCTCTTTCCTCGCGGCCCTGACCTGCCCCACGTTCATCCGTCCGATTGTCAATATTACCCCAGCAGAGCCGCGGGCGGGGGCGGGGAGGGGGGGGGGGCTGACAAATAGGCTCACCTGATATGAAAAGCAGAGGCACGAGCACGGCGGCCACGAGGATATCCAGCAGCGGTGGCGACGACGGTGACCTCCGGCTCCGGCATGTCGTCCCACGCGCGGAGCCGCCGCCTTCGACGACGGCCTTGTCGTCCAGGATCATGTCTTCCGCGGGCGGCGCTGCGCGGGCCGGCGCGGCTTCAGCAGAGGGGTACCATTCGTGGCCCTGGCTGCAAAGTTTGCTGTCCGTGACCCGGCGCCGGCGGCGGGCCGTGGGGGAGTGCGAGGAGGGGGGGGGGGAGGCGAAAATCCTGGTGGTGGCCTCCCTCAGCCCGGCGCAGCCTGGGAGGGACAACACAACACACGACACAACTTCCCGTCAGGTCGCAAAGTCAGCCCCAAGAACAACAACGCCGGTGCGGCATGACCGGGATTATCAACAACGCAGACACACGCGCGGGCAGGGGGCCGCACACACACGCACACACACACACAAACGCGCGCACACTACACTGCACGGCGCTCGCGCGTCTAAAGTCGAACTTCACTACGACGGTCGTCGCGGCGCTCGCGTGTAGCGCGACCTGGCGGTGCGGCGCGGTGCGGAGCAGCACGGGGCCGATGTGAACAGCGCGCCGGGCGGACGTCAACTGAAGGGGGCGGAGCAGGGGCAGAGCGGAGCTGGGCGGAGCTGGGCCGGGCCGAGCCGGCGGCGCGGCGGCACGGAGGGATGCTGTGCCTCCAGGGGGCGCCACTGTGCTGCCGGAGCACTGCCGGAGGGGCACCTGCCGTCCGTCCGTCCGTCCGTCCTCGTCGCACCTACAGCGGTGATCTATGCAAGGAATGGCAGGACCCCAACGAGTGGGACAAGGTCCTAGGCGCGAGTGTGATCTGGGTACATAAACAGGGTATTCCTCTAGGGGAAGAGGAACCTAATGAAGAAGAGCATGACCGCCGGTTCTGTTTCCTCCCGAAATCTGATTGGTCAACGCTGATTTCACTTTCGCCGTCAGCCAATGAGCGCACAGGAGGAAACAGATTTTCTTCACAAGGTTCCGGTTTCATTTTAGCGGAATACCCTATTCCTACTTTCCGACCTGGCGATCCGAGAAAGCGCTGTCCGACCTGGATTTTGTCCGATCTTGTTAAGACGTGTAAATTACATAAGGAATAATATGTATCGTATAGAGAGTACCAGGCCGGAGCATGAGCCGAAACGATTGTGCGACATCTCAAATTCACAAAAATGAAAGTAGATAAAAAAAAAAAAAAAATCGAATTTTTTGTTTAAAATAAAAGAAAACTGGGAGGTCCGTACCTGACTCGCAACCTGCGAGCCCCGCCTGCTAAACTTCGGAGTTCTGATGGAATTCGGTGAGTTCCAGGCCCCGCCAAACCGTGCTTTCCTATTTCAACAGCACCTTAAAGTCGTAGGTAGAATTTCAGACCAGAGGTGTGCAGCGGTCCCTGCCCGTTTCCTCGTTCCGGTTCTGTCCAGTTCTGTCCGCTTGCCCTAACAGGCAGACACACCAGGTGGAGCCCGGTTCCTCTCCGGTTCTGCCAAGCTAAGGTGTGTCTGTTCGTCTGCTCGGGCAATCGGACGCCTGCTGCTGGGGACCGTGGAAGCCGGCGGCGGCGCACTGACAAACCCACAGGTTCGATCAAGAGCTGCGTCCGCTGGCTGACACTGTCTGCCTCGCACCCGTAGACTCGCAATAGGTGCGAGAGTGAAGGACCAACCGTTCGGACGCAGTGGCGAGCGAGCGAACCCAGTCGGCTGAGTGCGGGCGACGTGCTGGCTGGCTGACAGAGACGGTTCGCCCCCCTCCCTCCCCTCGCCACCAACGCTCGAGCAGCCCGGTTCCAACCGGTCACCCGGTTCTCAGCCGGTGGAACCGGGACCGCTCTTCCCGGTTCCTCTTGTCCGGTTCCAAAATGGGACCGCTGCACACCTCTGTTTCAGACCAACGACTGGGCACCACCGGACCGCATGACCGGTCAGTGGGAGGTAGGCAAGGCATGACGATAGAGGGGGAGGAGTCCAGAAAGAGATTTTTTGCGGAAGTGTAAGCGTACCGGGTGTTTCTTTGAATGCGTGACAGTGTTGCGGGTTTGCCTCCCTATTCGTCCGTAAGGCACCATGTCCCCTGCAGCGCTGGTGAGTATGCAAACCCACAACACTGTTACGTATTTAAAGACAGTGGCGCTCATCGTGTTTGAGTACGGTAGGGCAAAGGGTCTCAACTCCCACCCGGTTTGAACGCAAACCACCCGTTTATTTCACTTTCCCCCCAAAAAACATAGCAAAAAATTATTTTCTTCCTTCTTTCTTTCCCTCCGAGGGGCCCACAACTCCGAAAAATTTTGCACACCTGATTTCCGGATTTCAAAGATTTCACATGATTTCAGGTGATTTCAACTGATTTCTAAGATTTCAAGTGACTTCACTGATTTCGCGAGACTTCACATGATTTCAAGTGATTTCCACTGATTTCACATGATTTCCATTGATTTCAGTTAAATGTCTACCGAATTCATATGATTTCCATTGATTTCGTGAGATTTCCAACGAATTCAAGTATTTTTGGGACGACCTCAGAAAATACACGCACAGCGGCTCTAAATTATTCTCTCAATTACATGATAAAATAGGATTTTTAGTAAATTATTGTGAATGATTTCTATTTATTCCAAATTATTGGAAATTAACTTGCAACTGCGCGAAATAATCACAATTATTTCCATTAATTTTTTTTAAAATTCAAAAGCAAATTTTGCTCTGCAATTGAAAGGGTGGCGTGAAAACATGGAAAATTTTTGCGGCAGTAAACCTCCCGAAGGAGGTTGCGGTTCCCGCCAGGCACAGGGCTTTAACCCCCTGTGGCAGCCAACTGCTTCGGTGTTCCATGGGAACCGGCGCTTTGCTGACTGCGATCCTATCGCGCAATTCGACAGATTTGATCCCCGTACCACCATTGGCCTACCCCTAGAGGTACGAGCGGTGTCAAGAGCGTTAGACTTCCTGATCCCAGTTTCAGAGGCCTTACCTCAGAGGGGTACGCGGGATTCGAACCCACAACCCCGAGTGCCGACACGTAGCCAGAACAGGAAGCGACCCAACGCCCAGAGCCACCGAGCCAACGGCGGTGGGACGTGTTTAATTTCTACTTGACCTGCCCTGGAGCAGCTGCCAAAGGAAATGCCAAGCGCGAAAAACACTTTCCCGAGTGGGAGTCGAACTTCGGACCACTCAGTTCCGTGTTGCGCGCTCTACCAACTGAGCCACGACGCCACGATGACTGGATAGTGCGACGGGTTCGAGTTGTATTTGCCCTGTCCTCCTGGCTGGAGGCTGCAAGATACGCGGCAAATACTGCTCGAACCCGTCGCACGGTTCAATCATCGTGGCGTCCTGGCTCAGTTGGTAGAGCGCGCAACTTCAAATGGTTCTCTAAAAACTTTTCGACAGCTTTCGATATGTTGTTCCTCAGGCTTCGAAACGCCCAAAGAAGAACATCTCACAACAGAAACTTGGTTGCGCCAAAACTAAGACTAATAACCCTTCCCGACCCCCGGAATTTTGTAAAGTCCGACGGCGGTGCAACTCAAATGATGGCAAAGGAAAACAAGTAGATTGTAAGCGCATCAAACACGTTTGATACAAAAAAGAAAAACCTTGTTCTTTACCTCTTTATACCCTTTACGTTTAATAATGTTAGCTTTCAACTGGAATTGGTAAGTCAACATCAGGATAGTGAGTCCATAACACACGACACATTGTTGTCAGTCACGGCTTTCCACGTCCAAACATTTCGCGGCATTTGTTTTCTTTTTGAGACAAAGTCTAAATGATTACAGAATATCTCAATAGATGGCGTTGCTCTACTCGCACATGCGCTCAACCCATATCGGTGGTGTTGATATTGATACTCTCAATATTGATAAACACAAATGTTTACTTTTTAATTAGAAACTGCAGAATGTTGACAATTGTTGATACGTTTCGTCATAACCTTATTTGGCAAATAGTGTACTTTGGTTGTATGTTCGTCCGTAATTAAGTCGTAATGCGTACGACGGTATAAAAGGTGGTCCCGTGGCGAGCGGTCGAACGTCTCTGTTCGAAATTTAGATTTTTAATTTCTTAAAATTTTGCTTAGTAACTCGAAAAAAACCTCTATTATTGACTCATTACTGGGTAAAAATCTACAATTTGCTTACAGAGACATAACTGTATGTATTACCATTTCTTCGCTGAAAATGGGGTCTAACTTACACCGCACTGAGCACAATACTCGTTCTTTCACCTCTATGTTAAGAGAGATGTGGAAAAGGTAAAGTACGAGTAAAAATTGCCTGCTACTTTCTTGTATTTTTTAAAGATGTAATCTGACTTAAGATTAACTTACAATTCTTCAGTGAAAAGCTTTGGGACGAAAAGTGTTAGATGAACCAGCTAGTGTTTGACCTGCTCATCCACGCTATCAGCAGAGCTTCCGCCGGCGCTTCAGAAAAGAGTGATCACCGCAGCATCATCCCCTCGACGATTGAGCTTCATCGTTGGAATGGTCGAATGTCTAGTCTTATGGGTTCCACTAGACTGAAAGAATTCTGAGAATCTAAGGAAAAGTGCATGAATTGTTAGGCAGAACATTGGCAAAGCATTTTTGTGGATTGCTGGATTGGCCGTTGGCCGTACGGGAGTGGGCATTCTTGGACGACCGGGAAGAGCGGTCGGGATATGCAAATGCCGAATTCATAAGTGGTCCAGCATCGACGGCCACGTGACACTCTGCCGGGGAAGACGGCGCCCGGCGCTACCACCCCGGCGTACTCGCCCCTACCCCGGCCCCTATCCGCCCTCCTCCCAGTGGTAAATTTGGCTAAAACGACTTGGCACTCCTGGAGGACCTCTAGGAGGGCGCCCTGGCCAATCAGCGTCCATGCTGAGGGGGTGCTGCGGGGCGCCCCGCGGCGGGGGTGGCAGGGGGCGGCGGGGGCGGCGGCCCCTTGGGGAACACGGCCGAGCCGAGCAGCCCGCCCTCATTGGCCAGGGGAGCGCGGGGGAGAGCCGACGGGAGGCGACAACACGCGAGGGGCAGAGGGAGAAGGAGAGATGGAGAAAGGGAAAGACAGTGAAGGGGGAGGGAGAGAGAAGGAGAGGACGCGCGAGGGAAAAGGGAGAGGTTGGAAGGAGAGAGAAAGCAGGTGGCTGAGGAGGGCAAGGAAAACACGGCTAAAGGAGAAGGGGCCGGCCGGGGCGTGAGAGGATTGTCTTTCGCGCTCTCGTCGCGTAGCCGGGCTGGCACACCGCAGAGCGCCCTTCTCCGCCCCGCCCCGCCGCACCCGGCAGCGCGCCCTGCCTCGCCGCAATCGCCGGCCCCGCGGGAATAGAACAACACTGTACGCCCCGCCTGTACGCCGCGTGACTCACATGACGCAGGCTATACTCTCCACCCGAAGGAAGGAACACACATGTCGGGGTCGTCCGCGCAGCATCATGGGGGGGGGGGGGGTCTCCTCAGTTTGACGTGTTTCTGCCCCCAATGCTACGCGGCGGGGGCGAGGCGGGGCGGGGAAGGGCAGGGCGAGGGCACTGGAATCTGCTCTGCATAACGCTGTTCATAACGGCGGGGAGGAGGAGACGGCACAGCTAGACCTCGCCCGAAGACGTACCGTTCTTTTTCGCATGGAACCCCCTGCGCCCCTATTGCCCTCGCCCCCCCCCCCACCCCCACCCGGCCCCGCCCTGTAGCCCCAGGCTTTGATTTCTCTCCCTCTTCATGCGCGACACGTTTTCGCGACAATTTTTCTTCGCACGCCCGAAACCTTAACCCCCCCCCCCTCCCCCATCCCGGACCCCCGTCCCACTACTCCCCGTGTCCCCTCCCCCTACAAACGATTCCCTCCACCCCCAATTCGAGTTGCTGCTGTCGACTACAGTCTGTCTCCCGAAGCGTTTTGCCAGTTAAAAATATTTCTCGGTAAAATTACTGCTCGGTCCGCACTGAAGCAATTCGTTTTCAGGGCCAAAGATGGAGGGGGAAAAAAAGAAAAAGAAACCGCGCGTGTTCAAATCAAATAACATTTCGCAGCGGACACAGAGGAGCAGAGATCGCGTCTCATCTCCTCAACCGCAGTAGAATTAAGTGCTGTTCTCTCTGCCGAGGGACATACAACGTGGACACAACTCTGAATTTTAGTGGACAAATTTTGTAAATATTCCTGAATTTTTCTAAACTATACGAGGTACAAAACTTTTTAGAGTTTTCTTTCCCCTCGGACACATTTGATAAGGAAGGTACTGAGGCGCAGGATTGACGTTGGCTTACCCCAAACCCAGACTGGTGCCAGCACCGGCCACTGCCCGCGGCTCCGCCTCGCCTTTATTAGTCGCTGAGACACTCGAGAAAAATGACACTCTACCGGACTCAGCACAGTCGCACTCGAGGGGGGAAGCAACTCTGCATTTTTGTACACCTCTTAATTCTGAAAAGTTCAGAGTAATTCACACCAAAAAAATGAGATGATGCCACCAGGTATACACTCCCACCAGGTATAATCCCACCAGTTATAATTCCCACCAGATAGACACGATTTTATTTTGTTTTTATGTACGCGGATTCCCAACAAGTATAAATCCCACCAGATATACACCAATTTATATATATAATTTAAGTGTGTCAGCAAGTATAATTCCCACCAGATATAATTCCCAACAGGTATAATTCCCACTAGGTATAAAAATAAAAAATAAACGAAGTGACAAGGTAATTCTTTCATTAATTTTCATGTGTATTAATAGTGTTAAAGCTTCAGGTACATTTTAAGCAAAAACAGTAAAAACATTTAATTAACTCTTTCAGTCACGAGATTTTTCCCGGTAAGTTTTTATGACTTTTAATAGTCCACTTCGACTATTTGGCACCCAAGGAACTCATTTTTGCCGGTCCCGAGATTGTGGGATGCTCGGTTCGGTATTTACGGAACGTTGTACCCGTACTACGTTATGACTTCAGGGCCAAAAATGACCGTTTTTAAAAGTTTTTATTTTGGAAACTGTTTTGAGTCACGATCATGAGTGGTGGTGAGGTGATACCTGACACGAACGGACAATGACGTGCGATGTCGTTCTGCCCTCATTTTGTGCATAAAACAGCCTGAAATGGCCGTGATTCCTCACTGTTCCGCAGAGACGGCGCTTGTGTCTGACTAACGAGCAGCACGCAGCAGACGACAAACTGACTCACCGCGGCGTAAATAAATAAATAAAAAAAAGTGTATATCTGGTGGGATTTATACTTGTTGGGAATCCGCAAAAATAAAAATAAAATTAAAATTGTGTATATCTGGTGGGAATTATATCTGGTAGGATTATACCTCGTGGGAATTATACCTAGTGGGATTATACCTGGTGGGACCGTATACCTGTAGCCTCCAAATTGTATGAACTAAATTAAAATAAAAATGTTTAAACTGGTGACAAGGCTAGCCAGAGATGGAGGGTGGGTGAGGGTAACACACTTTGACTTAATAAAATCTCACTAATATTAGGGCGCCAGGTGACAGAGTCACCGCCAAAGGAAACAAGGCTACTTGAGACTAAAACACCAGATAAACATGTAACTAAGACTAAGCCAAACTTTAATAAACTTTGCAACGTTAAACATTCAAAGCAATACGGAAAGCTCAAAACATGTGAATCCAAAATAGATATCAAATCCAAACTCAAAAATATGTGCTGCTCTATCAACCCAAGTCTCAATGCAAAATCAGAACTAACACTCGAATACAAACTAAATTATAATTACTAAATAGGGCATCGCCCACTCAAATCTCAGTAGTTCACATCAGAACCAAAACTCAAATCTCAAAATCTCAAATAATAGCTCAAATAAGAACCTCTAAATCACAGATCAGGTTTGCCATATGCAAATGATTTCAGAACGCTTAAAATTAAACTTAAAACTATCTCCAGACAGGAGAGGCTTCATGGAAGCAAGAGGCCGTCAGCCGTAATAGAAGAATAGAAGACCCGAGGAAAAAGCGTATGAACGACAAGTTGGTTTCAACAATGGAGAACACTCGGGTCAGCGAGAACAGTCGGGTGTAGAATAAATACAAGCCCAGGCAGGCCGCCGAAGCGCGCACTGGGGACAACAGAACGTCACCTACATCCCGGACTGACTGCTGCCACCAGCGGAAACTCAAGTTAAATAGACTTCGGGAGGCGGATGGATATGGGAATGTTTGTGGTAGTAACTAAGTGAGTATGAGAAATTTGCTTGTCAGGTGGAGGGTGGGAGATTCAAACAGGAGAAGTTGTGACGTCACAAAATGTGATCGTTACATACCTGGGTGAGACCATCCCAGATGTGCGTGTATTTTCTGGGGCATCCCCACTATTACTATTATTATTATTATTATTATTATTATTATTATTATTATTATTATTATTATTATTATTATTATTATTATTATTATTATTATTATTATTATTATTATCATTATTATTATTTAAATGCGGCTGACGCACCACTTTTATGATTCGGTAATCATTTGGCAAGCGCACTGTTGTTCTTTTTGTTGCAATGATCAAAAGGTCTACACTCTAAATGGAAAAGGACAATTTTGTACCAGAAAATGTTGCGTTTTTGTGCCCATCATTTTCTTGGGACAGATTGTCCAACTAAATGGAGACAATTTGCATCCGAAATATTACAAATCGTCCCAAATTATTACACAAATTTGTCAAAAGGGATTGGTGTGCACAAAAACGCAACTGTAGGCTCGTTGTGCAATTGGCATTCGAACTCTCCTTTTACATTTTTATTCTAACGTGTCGTTCGAGATTTTATTTTTTGAACTACTGTGCATGAGTAGAATCAACAAAGTCCCCGGCCCCGCCGGTCCTCCTCCCCTGCGCGCCGCGCCGAGGGGTCGAGCAGCCTCAACAATGGCGACTCGGCTCGGCTCCCCTTTCCACGCTGTTTTCCCGTGACAAGTCGAGTATAACCATAGAAACAGAGATTTTAGATCGAAATTTCTCAAAATTGGCCGCTAACTTTGGGCTGGCATTTCAGCAGTGAACTCAGGAGATTGAGTTCTACCTCTCAGCCAAATCTTATGAAAATCGTATAGAAAAATCTGGATTTAGGTAAGGGGCCACACTGATAAAAAAAATCGGATCCTGAGACGAAACCATAAGGCTACTTCGTGCCTAAAAATCGCATCCTGACACAAAACCATAAGGCTACTTCGTGCCTAAAAAAAAAATCCGATTTCAGGAAATCCTGGTAGACACGAAGTGAATTAATGTTTTGTTTCACTAAATTCTTCGGTAGATGATGGTTTATATAGAAATTTACTTTAAAAATTCTAGCCTTATGGGTCATGTTACTGAATTTCTTTTATCTCAGGGTCACTAGTTCAGCCAGCGGGTCACATGCCAAATTCTAGCTTTCTAGCTGAAACGATTTAGAAGTTAGTCCCTATCAGTAAAAATCGTCCGATCAGCTTGATTTTTGAACTGTAAGCTCGTTGTGCATTGGGCATTCGAACACTGCTTTTACATTTTTATTCTGGCATGTCGCTCGAAATTTTATTTTTTGAACTACTGTGCATGAGCAGAATCAACAAGTCCCCGGCCCCGCCGGTCCTCCTCCCCTGCGCGCCGCGCCGAGGGGTCGAGCAGCCGCAACAATGGCGACTCGGCTCGGCTCTTCAGCAGTGAACTAGGGAGATTGAGTTCTACCTTTCTGCCAAGTCTTATGAAAATCGTATAGAAAAATCAGGATTTAGGTAAGGGGCCACACTGATAAAAAAAATATAATCGGATCCGCCGACAAAACCATAAGCACGGAAAAAAAAAGTTAAGCTGTGTTAACTAAATGTTAGCTGTCATAGCTAATATGTTTGCTGATATCGTGACAAGCAAGTTTTTTAGCTACCACAGCGATATGTTTGCTGCCATAGCGACACGGCAGCTATGAGAGCTAATGCGTCATCTGCAGGAGAAAACGCAATGTTTGATTCAGTGAATGGGATGTTCTCTACCCTCACTAAGCCTTTGCTAAATCCATCTAAGCGTTAGTTGTAGTAGCTAATTTTTGCCTACCAGAGACAATTTTTAGCTATGGTAGCTTATAAGTTGCTTGTCACGATATCAGCTAACATATTAGCTACGGCAACTTTTCTTTTTTTTCCGTGAGGCTACTTCGTGCCTAAAAAAGCCTTATGGTTATGAAAATCACTAACAAGAGAAAATTGCACACCAGCCGCGCAGCACGGGGTATCGGTGGCGAGGCGACACTTGCTTCCTGACTCGCGCTTCTACTGCCGCACCAGGTCCTGCCCGTGAGCACACAGACATATTCTCCCCGTGGGGCGCCTATCATTTCAAACAGCTAAGTTTGGGATTTCCAGTGATCGAGGGAGTGGAGCGAGGGGGGTCGAGTGTAGGTAGGCTGGGGGCGAAAACAAAGCGGGCTAGGGGTGTGGTGGTGGGTGCTCTCAACGGTAAGCCTTTACGGATCAGCGTGACCACACGGCGGTGTGTCTGTCGCCCCCCGCCTCCCCCTCAGCGTTGCCCCTGCCGTAGTTGAGGTGCAGTGGAGAGGTCTGCACCCTTCCTCGCTTTTCTTCGTCTCTCTGTTCCCCCTTCGCTCCGACCAGCGCGTCTCCTTGCAGGTGGCAGTAGTCTACCTCCACCCTCACCTCACCTCCTTCCAAATCACAGCAGCACCGCGTCGGGCCCGCCCAGCCCCGCCATCCCCACCCGACCCCCGTCTCGCTAAGGCATGCCGCGCACGTCACAGGTAAGTTGGCCACCCTTCTCTCCACTCCTAGTCTAGGCCGGTCCAGGACCTTCCAGGATCTTACCCCCGCACACACACAGGCACACACACACACACACACACACAAAACCCATCCGACCTTGTTTATTCAGTCCATTACTTTGAAATCAATTCCCAGTTGCTCCTCCCGGGGGCGGTGCGGCGGCTTGGCTGCGGTGGTGAGGTAAGGCTCACCCCGCCCCACCCCGCCCCCGCTTGGACCTGACCGTCCAGCCCAGCAACCCAGTCCCAGTCGTCCCAGTCCACCCAGTCGTCTGATTCCGAAGATCGCTCTCATGCCACCGTCCTTGTCGCACTCATGGGTTCTGCCATCCCCAACATAGGGCACCGCTATAGATGCGACTAGGAAGGGTGCACGACAGCGATCTTCGGAATCAGACGGCAGAGTCAACTCTGGAGGGCGCGAGCGCTACGGGCCTCACTGGGTGCCGCGGCGCTCTCCTTACAGCAGCAGGGCGATACCATGGAGTAGTGCTATAATGGAGTAGGTACTAAGTACGTCGAAATGTGCGCCGCTCTGGCTGGCGAAGCTATCCCTTCTGAAGCCAATGTGCTGTCACGCACTCAGTTTTTGAAAGCCTACTGCAGCTAATGATGCCCTTGTTTCGAGTGTAGCATCATTCAAACTGGAGTTACGACGCCTAAAAGGCCGCAAATCCGTTTTCCCGCATGTGCTTCCTGTGTTTGTAGAGAGAGACAGAGTGAGAGTCGTGTTTCTTCGAAATGGGCGACTGGATTTTAAGTCTTAACTTCCAATCCTTCTTTTTGTACACAACCGTTAAGCACCTGAACGGCTCGGTCTCAAACGGTTATTATTCATGGACATTCATGACGCTTACTCTTTGTGTCTCTCTCTACAAACACAGGAAGCACATGCCGGAAAACGAATTTGCGGCATTTCAGGCGTCGTAACTCCAGTTTGAATGATGCTACACTCGAAACAAGGGCATCAGTAGCTGCAGTAGGCTTTCAAAAACTGAGTGCGTGATATTTCTGAGCACATTGGCTTCAGAAGGGATAGCTTCGCCAGCCAGCGCGGCGCACATTTCGACGTACTTAGTACCTACTCCATTGTAGCATTACTCCATGGTGATACCAAACAGCGTTTTGTAGTGTCCTCTCTCCTTCTCCTCTCGGCCTCGCCCCGTAGCGACAGGGACAAAGAGACAAAAACCAACCAACAAAATTTCCCTACAGGTCATCGGGTGTGTATAAACTGTCCGACCCATGATTTTGTCCGACCTGGAGATTTCCCCGAAATCCAAAAAAGCGCTGTCCGACCTGCATTTTGTCCGACCTTGTTCACACGGGTAAAGTGGATAAGGAATATGTATCATAGAGGACCAGGCCGGAGCATGCGCCAAAAAAATTGTATGACACCTCGAATTTATTACCAAAGAAAACAAAAATAAAAAATAAAATCGAAAAAAAAAATTGCAAAATTGGGAGGCCCCTATCTAACTCGCAACCTTCGAAGCCCAACCCGCGCAAAATTTTTGAGTTCTGATGGGATCCGGTGTGTTCCAGGCCACCGCCAGCCCACGGGCACGAGAAGTCCTCTCCGAAGAGCGGATTCGCCTCAGGGGCCATCCATAAAGTACGTCTGCTGTTTTGGGGCCCAAAATGACCCCCCTCACCCCCATGTACGTACCGTCCGTCTACAGATACTTTCCCTTTGGGACGTCCTTTTTGACCTATGCCCCCCCCCCCCCCAAAACTTACTCAATTTCTTTCAATTTGTGTGCACATTCCGGTTTTCCTACAGATTAAAAACGGACGTCCGAACTGCTGCGACCCACCCAGCCCCCTTTACGTACGTCAACATCCGTTTTCGATGATCTCCCCCCTCCCCTTCGGCCAAGTACGTACTTTGTGGATTTTCTTGACTTGGCTCCACCTAACCGCTTGACCGGTCCGGTCAGTGGGAGGTAAATGCAAGGAGAGGGCGATAGAGCGGAAAGAGAACACTCAAAATGAAAAGGGACAATTTTGTCCCCGAAAATGTTGCGTTTTTGTACACATCATTTTCTTGGGACAAATTGTCCCAATAAAATGACACAATTTGCATCCAAAATATTACAAATCGTCCCAAATTATTGCACAAATTTGTCAAAAGGAATTGGTGTGTACAAAATCGCAACATTTCTTGGGACAAAATTGTCCCTTTCCATTTAGTGTGAAGTTATTTTTGCGGAAGAGTAGGCGTACGGCTGGTTTGACCGACCCGCTCCCGCACAGGTCATGGAAAAGCTGTTTATTAAAAGGAGGGGGGGGGGGCACGCTGCGAGGAGCCGCAGTCCGATGAACCAGTGTCGGTGACGTCATCGACACGCCTGCTCTCCCTGCTCAAATAGCCCGGCCGGCAGCGTGGTGACAATAGTGTCGACACTGGTTCCAGCACTAGCTGGATAAAGTTCTGGAGATCGCGCTCTCGCGCACTCATGGGGTCCTGCCATCCCGAACATAGGGCCCGCCATTTGTTGCGACAAGGGCAGAGGTACGAGATTAAGTCCCACCCAGGACTATAGTACGGGAGAGCGATCTTCGGAATCAGACGTCAGGTATACTACACTGTTCCACAGGCTACGCCAACTAACGCTCTCTCGGCCCTGAGAGAGAGAGAGAGTGTGTGTGTGTGTGTGTGTGTGTGTGTGTGTGTGTGTGTGTGTGTGTGTGCGCGCGCGCGCGCGCGCGCGTTCACTCCGTTCTCTCGTGAAATCTCAACTCGCCGGATGTGAGGAGAGGCTGGGCTGGGGTGCCATGCTGGCTGGTGCTGGTTTGGGGGAGGGTTTGCGCCGCCCTCCCCTCTGCCACTTCCATGAGACGTGACCGAGCCGGCGCCAGCATTGGATTAGCTGCTGTTCGTTAGCGCCCCCGCCGGCCGGCTTGCTCGGACCCCGCCCCGCCCCGCCCCGCCCCGCCCCACCACAAACCAACTCTATCAGCCTGTCAGCCTGTCAGCCACCCTCAAGTGTGTGCTACTCTGACGCTTCTGAGCAGCGTGGGGTAACACAATCCCGAAAATATTGGAGGCACAGTTCCAAGAGATATTTACAGGCAACGCGGTAATTGTACATTTGGTATATACCACACGAACCCTGCCCGAACCGGGGGCCTATAAACCAGGTGGCCCTTCTCCTTCAGGTGGAACAGACAGAGCTAAACAAACAGACAGACAGATCACTGTTCCAGAATACCACGGAAAAGACCACAGAAAATGTCTGGTCAATTAATTACCGAGAAGTTCTGTACTCATCCGTACTGGACTACAGACTAGCTACAGAATTTCCATAGCACTTCTGTATGCGAGCTGGTGTCAGCGGCCCCGTTTGTGCTGGCCACTGCATGCAAGCCAGACAGATTCTGAAGAGCGCTCTCCTCGCCCTGTCTCTCTCGCACTCACGGGTTTCGCCGCAGAGGTGCAAGAGAGACAGAGCGAGGAGAGCGCTCTTGCCATCACCGTAACTGGAGTCCCAGCCAGGGTCGCCGAGCTGAAGCTACCCGAGCACTATCAGGATCTAAGGACAAAGGAGCAGTAAGAGCTGTTCTGAGTGCCCGCAGACGAACGAAGACGAGCGAGGAGCTGCAGGGAGAAACCTTAACATCAGCAGACCGATTCCGCTGCTCTCGGTGCTCTCCTCGGGTGCGAGAGAGACAGCATTCTCTGTACTCTTACCTTTCCAAAAATGTACGGGTATGTCTATTTTCAGGTCATTTCTCTTAGAATAGTGCGTCCATCTCCTTGGCACTCCCACGCTCATCTCACGTGAGCACTCATGCGTGCGTCACTTATACTAAGCCAAATGACCTGAAAATTCAGAAACCCATACATTTTTGGAAAGGGGAGAGTACGGAGATTGTATTTCTTCAAAAATGTTGTCAAGTTTGTTAAGTATAAGGCCCCGCACAGTTCTCACGTGAGCGCTCACCTCACGTGAACGCTCACGCGTACTTAACTTTACACGCTCCCGGAAGGGGACATCCTCAACCTCCCTACTGTGAGTGAGTTGAGTGAGTGAGTGAGTGAGTGAGTGAGTGAGTGAGTGAGTGAGTAGCTATATTCAATTAAGGATTTTTCCAATTCCACGCCTGCACGGGTGTGGGTTCTGCGCCTCCAGAGGAGTGGATCCTACGCCTCGGAGGGCGTGGATCTGCGCTCGGCAGCGCTCGGCAGCGCTCGGCAGTGAGTCGAGCTCCTTCCCCCTCGTCCCGAGCGCTGCCGAGCGCTGCCGAGCGCAGATCCACTCCCGCCGAGGCGTAGGATCCACTCCTCTGGAAGTGCAGAACTCACACCCGTGCAGGCGTGGAATCGGAAAATCCTTAACTGAATATAGCTAGTGAGTGAGTGAGTGAGTGAGTGAGTGAGTGAGTGAGTGAGTGAGTGAGTGAACTCACGGTGAGGCGACGTCTAGAACAGCTCACTCACTCGCACTCACTGATTCCCATCAACACAGTGTCAAAAACAATAGAGCTGGTGCCCGAGCAAACTAGTTGTTGCCAACTTTTGAAAATAATTTCCTCACCTGAAGCACCCCTCCCCTTAAGGTGAGGGAATTATTGTCAAAAGTTGACAATAACTAATTTGCTCGGGCACACTGTTCTAGACGTCGCCTGGGGCGGGATTGGCGAGCTCACCGCGAATTCACTCACTCACTCACTCACTCACTCACTCACTCACTCACTCACGCGACCTAGGGACTCCCTCGTGCCTAACCCACTAAATTGTGGATTGTTTCTAGGAAAAAAGGACATGTACCATAGCTGGGGAGCAAATCTCAGGTCACTTGATTACTTTAAGTTCAATAATTAAAATAAATTTCTTGATATACTGTTACTTCTCCCTCCTAGAACATGGAATAAGTTGGGGTGGTTGAGGAGGCACGAGGGAGTCCCCAGGTCGCGTGAGTGAGTGAGTGAGTGAGTGAGTGAGTGAGTGAGTGAGTGAGTGAGTGAGTGAGTGAGTGAGTGAGTGAGTGAGTGAGTGAGTGAGTGAGTGAGTGAGTGAGTGAGTGAGTGAGTGAGTGAGTGAGTGAGTGAGTGAGTGAGTGAGTGAGTGAACTCACGGTGAGCTCGCCAATCCCGCCCCAGAGACACCCGGTTGAGCACACACCTGTTTCTGTGGCGTATGAGAATTATATCGGTATCGGTCTGCTAGTATGAAAACACCATACAGTGAGTGTATCACCTGTCAGTTACGATTCTCCATTGTTGTTTGTTGGTCATAGTTCGTTCTGTGTCTGGGAGTAGCTTTTATTCAGCTTATGTGATTAATGCAGCATCATGGTCGAGTTGTCGTTGAGCAATATGAAGCTTAGCAACTGGTATCTTTCCCTGCATTCCTAATGCTGAGCGCGTCTGGCCGGCGACTGCTTTCTTCAAATTACACTCAGAAGTTTATGCACTTGTGCTAGCTGGTTGCAAATTGTAATCTAGCATCATACTCTTGGGCATAGTCTGTAAGTATCCTCGAATGCTGGACATTGGCTTTGACTTCCCATTATTCATTCATCTCTCGGCATGTACTGGCATCTACCTTCCCTAGAGTGTCAAGGTTATGTCCCTCTGTTACCACTTTTCTGCTGTTGAGTTTTCTACACAAATATTCTCGGTCACAATGCCGTCTCAGGCATCACATTTCCTCGCCTCAGTTATGCTTTTTTTTTCTGTAATTAGAATGCATTCCTGGTGTCGCTCCAATCTCCAATCATAAATTCTCAGTCGTACAAATTGGCACTGCTTGCTTGTGTAAGATGCTTGCACACTATTTATTACACATGCATATGAAGTGTTTGCTTTAGTCACTGATTCAATAAATGTTAGATCTCTTTCTCAGTGGTCAAATTTTCTAGGAAAACTTTTTACATTTTAAAAAACTGTTACTAAATAAAAAAATGACTTTACATAATATTTGATCATTTTACGTGCATTCCCTTCATTCTCAAAAGCTTGCTATCTCGGCTTCTTAATGTTGCTAATCTTACTGTTTCCAGCACGGTAGTGTAGTGTTTTGACAACGATGTGATGCAATTAAGGATGCTGCTGCCATCTCGGCGAAGATTACCTCGAAGGTGAATACTATGGCTGAATTTGTTTGGTAGTAACCAGAGAGTTAAAAATTCATCACTCTTCTCCCTTCATCTTGAGTTTTTCTGGGTTCTTGGTGTTACATGCATGTTGTTCCAGCAGTTGTTCTGCATCGGATGCATTTTGGGTACCTTTCAGATAGCTTGGCCAACTGCTAATTGTGTATTGTCTTCGCTTTCTCCTTCATTTATGAATACTTGTAATTTGTGATTGAAAGTGTTCTAAATTCTGTCAAATTTATATGTTGCTATTCATTTGGCATTGTTTGTAGATGGAAATTTAATCTCATTTTCAGTGTATAGTTTTTCCTATGTGTTTGAAAAGCCTTTAACTCAACCCATTATTGTGATAGTCTTAATTTGCTCCTTATTGCTTGCCAATGATACAAATCTTGATAAGTTACTGAAATTTGCTGTATGTTTTGTTCCAGGTTTGTATAGCCATCATCAAACTAGATCAGAAATGGCTTCCTCAAGTTTTGGATCAAAGCTGTGGAGAGTTTTGCTTATGCTTTCTTTTTTGTACTGGTTGTAAGTACAGCATTGGCAATTATAGAATCATGCCATGACCTGAATTCTTCTGGTGTGCTGCTTTTGTCTGTATAATGATAAACCAGCTCTTTTCTTTGAATGGTCTCCTGATTTATTTAATTTTTGAAATTGAGTAGTTCACCATATTGTCTTGAAATCATTTTACAGGGTCCTTCTTGGCTCTGCAAAAGCTGTTATCGCAATATGTGTCTTCCTGTTTGTTCTTGCACCACTGATGTTCCGCTACAGTTATACTCTTCAAAGGAGTATGCTATTTCTAAACTTTGGTCTGTTGATTAACTTGTGTTACATGGTAAATTTTGTTAAAAGTGAATACATCTTTTTGATGTTACATTTCAACCGTTCTAGTGAGGTGGCCCAGGAATTTCAATTACAGTGCTCCAGAAAAGGCGGGACTTTTTGGTGTAAGAAACTTTTACTTGACCACGGATGAAGGTATTAGGCTAGGTGTCTGGTATGTATTTAATTGTAAAATATCTTGGAAGACCGACTCTGATTTCCAAAAAATCTCTGCATATTGAATGTACTTTTCACTCATACAGGCACATATTACCAGCTTCTCTTATAAATAATTCAAAGATTGACCAGAGTGAAGAGTGGTTTAACAAACAATTGAAAAATGGAAAACCTGTATTTCTATATATGCATGGGAATTCGGGATCTCGAGCTGCCGCTCACCGTGTTGAGCTCTACAAAGTGCTCAGAAATTTAGACTACCATGTTGTCGCATTTGATTATCGAAGTTAGTTTCAAAAATTTGTGCCAAGTAATTTTGAAAACTGCAAGTTAAATATTATTGATTAAAATTTTACATTTGTATTGCAGGCTATGGAGATTCTAGTCCTGTTGAACCGTCAGAGACTGGTCTAGTGGCAGATGGAATTTTTATGTATAAATGGGTTGAGAAACATATTAATGGCAGTCCGTTATTTGTATGGGGACACTCCTTAGGAACTGGGTGATTACTTTCTGTTTTTGAATTTTTTTGGTATAGGGTTGTGTATTTTGGTGTGGTTGTTATATTTTACACGTATTCTATTTTCTGCAGGGTGTCTTCTCATGCTCTGTCGATACTCTCTGCAGAGGGGACAGAAAGCTATGGACTTGTTTTAGAGTCACCGTTTAATAACATAAGGGATGAACTTAGGGCTCACCCACTTGCCCAGGTAAAATGTCTTATTCATTTTGCTCATATTTGATAAGCACTGACCTCATCCTGTCTCAGAAAACCCATCTGTCATCTCTCCAGCTTGTTGACAGAGCCATCTATAAATTTTAGAAATCTAAGGTATTCTTTTATACTTTTAGATTTTTAAGATACTGCCATGGTTTGAGTCCTGTTTTGTCTCGCCCATGTACAACAATGGTCTGAAATTTGATTCAGACCAACATGTCAGCAAGATACTTGCACCAGTTGCAATTTTGCATGCTGAAGATGACCGCATTGTTCCGTTTTATCTTGGAGAAAAGGTATACTCCTGTTCGTCTAATTAATTACCATCATCTTACCAAGAAATACAACTAATCAGGTTTTTTTTTTTTTTTTTTGTTAATGATTTACCAGCTCTTCCACACTATCCAAAAGAAACGAAACAAGACAGCCCTTGGAGAAACTTTTTGGAAATTTGAGGGAAAACTAGGATATGGACACAAATTTATCTACAAGGACCCTTCTGTCCCCGGAATGATTACGTAAGTAAACTCTCTTGTCACCTTTTCTCAATATTTTTCATCTTTAATATTACCTCCTCCATCTGCAAAGACTTACTTTAATTTAACTTATCTAGGAACTTTGTGCTGAGTGGTATTGAAAATCACCACAAAATAATGCCCAAATAAAAATTTGGAATTATTTGCCAAGCATTCCAAAGCTGCAAGTATCATACTGTTTTATGGATTTGACTAATGTCTTTAGTTTATGATATCCAATACTTCATTGTCGATGTAGGCTTTTCCTCTATAATTAATGTTGTACGTACAGTGAAATCCGCTTAATCCGATTCACCCGATTGCGACGCATCCAAACGGTTTAAAAGGAAAACTTTTTAAGCGGATTTTTAATGCAGGCCTATGTTTTAAATGTAGAAGGACTCTAAAACGTCTTAAGCGGAGAAACGGTTTAAACGGATACTGTTTAAGCGGCTTTCACTGTACTTACTTTTGGTACTCAATATCACTTTTGTGAGCAGTTCATTATGAATCTTTTCTGTGATTCCTGAGATTTCTTTGTATCATTAGTGTCAGTAATGTAATGCAATCTTTACATATATTTTCAACTTGTATTTTGCAAGTGGTATTTCTTGATAAAAAAATAGGCTGAGCTCAAGATATAAATGATTTGATAAGGAATTTTCTCTCTTTATTTCAATATTGCTACCTTGACCAAAACACATCAACAGAAAATAAGTGTGATACCTTGTGGTAATTCTCACCTGAGATTCAAACATGCGATAAAAAATTAAAGATTCTGCTCCCAGCACAGACACAGACAGTTGATAGACCAAATAATTGGACACAAAATACATTCTTCAGTTAATACCAATTTTCTGAGCTGAGAATTCACTCTTGTAGTAACGTTCCATAAATCTCTCTAATTTCTTTCTTATGGTACAGGAAACATTAACAGTGATGACTAGAGTACAATAGTATACCTCAAAGCTTGTCGATGGTTACAGCAAAAATATTGACTAAAGTTTTTGTTGGTTCTACTAAAGTCAACACTTTGGAAACAAGTCTGCTTTCCTACACATATAAAATTATTTACACTCAAATTTTTTGACCATAAAGTGTTGCAAGACATTACTCATCATACTCAAAAACCATTAATTTGAATAGTTCAATATTTACATTTAGCTGGGGAAAAACAAAGATGCAATAACTATAGCATAGAAATCTATAACTTTTTTTTCTTTTTCGTGTAAAAATTCTTTTAAGGCTCTTCCAAAGTCCAAAAGCAAACACTAGAAAAGTGTCTTGGAAAATTTTCCAGTATCTTCAATGAAATACACCAATAACAAAATAAGAGGCTTAAAGTGACAACTCTTACACACTGCTGAAAACATTCATCTTAACTGAAAACATAGTAAACATTTAATAATACACTAATGTTCTCCATACCGGTAAAGCTGGAAAAAAAATTAAAGGCATGTGGGAATGAGAAAATAGAAATCACAAAGCTAAAACACTGTGATTTCCATTTTCTTGTTCCCGACATACTTCTTTTTGCTGCTTCACGGTATAGGAAGATATTAGTTTAGTTACAATCCTGGAGTATCGGAGATGAAGTTCTTGATGAAAAGAAAACTAACCTCACAGAAAAATATGAGAAAGAAAGATGAAGGATGGTTGAGCAAGAGCAAGTTTAAGACCAGAATCACATACACCAAGCAAAAATACTTATTATTATAAAGACAAACACATAAAATTCATACAGCACATATGGCAGGTAAACTGCGTATGGTGCTTTACACCAGAAATGCATAAATTTTAGCAGATGCTTGAAAATAAAGAAATTAACATCTGACTTGAATTGAACCAAGCCAATGGAGTGCAAGAAGAAAACAAATCAAAGTTATTGATGGGCTCAGGCTTTTTGAGACTCAACTTGAACAAACAAGAGCTCATTTTTTACATTTCTTAGGCAGATCAAATTTAGAGATCTACATTAAAAATAGAAGTAAATAAATATTGAAATGCAGCAACAATAAACTCATTGGTAATAAATTTTGTACAAGATACAAAATACAGTAATGTGCAACATAGGGAACAGATAACTTTGGACTGAACTTGTTCCATCCATTAGGTAGACCGTTACTCATTATAATATGGCAATGCAAAAGTTACTGGTAACATGTAGAAGTAAATAGACCTTACTATCACAAAATTTTTAATTCTGGCACAGCCCAAATATTCCATCAAAGTTTTGAAAACAACAATGCATACAATTATTTCAATCATTTTCTAGATTAAAATATGGGGACTTCTTCTGATGTTTAAGAAGGTATCATAAAAATACAGTATGTTTGTGCTTAATTCAATGGCAGGAGGAGGACATCAGTATAATGAAACCCAGTGACACAGTCCCTATATGCCGTTAACCCTAGCTTAAAAAAAAATCATCAGTTTCAAGAAGTACTTAGGGTGATGCTTAAAACTGAGTTCCACTCCACGGTACAATTACAATTTATCAAAACATTCCACAGTAATAATAGAAACTAAACCCTAATTACACCGGCAAACAATTCTGGTCAATTAAAGAATCCAATGAAAATATGGTATGGCATACAGTAATTTTAATCAAAGGAATGAGAGTACCATAGAAATTTTCTGTACTGAAGTATGCCTGACTGACAGAATTGAATGACATAGAATTATGTACTGAATTAGTAGTACACATTCAAATCCAAGATATTTTTAAAATATGTTTCAGTTACAAAATGCTATGTAAAAAGCATTACAGGAATAGAGACACAAGTTGGCTCTCAGAGGAGAATCAACTAAAAGGAAGGGAGGAATCTAATACCGAGAATGAAGAACATGGCAATGGTTTTCTACTGACTACATTTGAAAAATCTTTACAATCACAAAGCAAACTGATTACACCTATATAAACCTCATTCACTCAGAGCATTCCTACAATCATCAAAAGCTTATTAAAAAATACCCTACTTAAAGAACCATTTACTTCACTTGTCAACATGACTAGAAAGAACAGCACAAGGTGAGGAGGAAGAACAGACATGTTGAGAAAGTGTGTTTTTCCAGCCTCTTGTTACTTCTATTGGCGGAATGTTTGCAAGAGTTAACAAGAAACAAGGAAGTGCAAGTTGCAGCTTCAAAAACTACCACAAATGTTGCGCTTTAGGACCTGACAGCTTCATAGAGCTTTGTTGCTTGGAACCTCACATCTTCATTTGGATGCTGAGATGAAAGAACAGATGACTTTGACACAATTTTCTCATGAACATTTACACCAAATATGGCAGCATACCTAAGTGAGAAAATGACATTGTTGTAAATGTAACAAGGAACTAAGGAAAAAGTAGGTATGACAGATATACTTACATGGTATCAGGAGAAGCAGCCTTATCTTCAGCTGGCAAATCAACAGTTGGGTCAAGTTGTTGCTGTTTTGCAGCGGTTGTCAGGTTGGCTAACAATGTGACAACACGAAGGAGAACATCTTCTTGTGTATGTGGGTCAAGCAAGTATATGAGTTTGCGAGGAGCCTACAAAGAATAAAAATGCAAGATCTGTAACTACAGTATCAACAGGAGTGGATTGACAATGAAAAATATGTGAAGCTTTGTACAACAAAACCCCAAGAGAGAAACTGCTTATAGTACTTCCAGATTGTGTTTTGGTTTGTGTAAACTTTGGAAAATAGTGACAAGAGCTCTAACCTGTGCAGCCAATAGGCTGGGCACCATGTCTTCATTACAAGACAGATTTATGAGCAACCTTAATGATTGCAACTTCACAGCAGCATTGCCATTATCAACCAGGCGATATAAAGAATGCAGCGCCACATAAAACTCATCATGCCAGTCTGTTAACACAGCTACATTTGTTAGAGCCACTAATGCGGCCAACAGCAAGGCTTCACTCATTCCACCAAAGCTGTTTCTGTTTTGGGATTTTCCTCCATCAGCGGCATCTCCATTGGCAACAGAGTTTGCAAGGTCACTTCTGAGAATATAAGAAAGAAGCATTGGTATGGCATCCTGAAAATTAAAAATTCAGAGCAGAGTGAAAATGTTGTCTTGTTAGGTATATTCCATCAAGGAAGAGTGACATGAACCCTAACATAAATTTACCTTGAGTTCTTTTTGGTTTTCCTGGTTTAATGCAAGATTAGCTAGAGCTTTGATGGCAGCAAGCTGAATATTTTGCTTTGGGTGCTGAAGCAGGTTTTGTAGCCTGAAGAGACCTCCAGCTTCTCGAATCATGTCCTATGGCAAAAATATGAATAATAATTAAAATAATGAAAAAATTGAAATAATCAAGTAAAACTGACTTTAAAAACTTCATGAATCTACCTGATTTGCTGTGAACGTGCTGCAATTGGCTATGGTTGTAAGAGTTCTCTCAAGAAGTGCATCATCACTGCTATGGAGTAAAGCTATAAGACTTTTAGCTTCATGAGAAGTGATCACTCTGTAGCCAACATAAAACCAACTACCGTTATCAGAATGTTCTACATTGTATGCAGTGAAGTGTTCTATTCGACAGGCATGCAAGACATACCTGTCACGGTGTTGAACAGTATCTAACCTCATACGCAGTTCTTCTTCATCATCCCTCAACAGCCGTTCAGCCTCCCTCCTCATTTCATCATCCCTGTGGCGTGGGGTTTCAGGGCTACGAGATTTGCTGCTGACAGGTGTTCCCTGCCGAACTGACCGGCGCATCCATCGTCGATGCATTGGCGAACCAGCAACAAGAACCATGTCTCCTCCAGATAATCGCAATGCACCTGATTCACCAGTTCCCAATCCTGATAGATTTTCAGTTGAGCGGCTTGCTAGAAATGTGCGCACATCCACAGGGCTGAGAATGCGAGGTGAACTCCACGGTGAACACTACAGAGAAAAATTTGATAAAACAGGAAGAAGAAAGAAAAGGAAAAATCAGAAATTTGGCAAGCTTTCTTTACCTGAAGACTTCTTGGGCCTGTCTTTGGGCTCTGCCCTGGTGATGGAGCCCCAGCTTGAATTGCTAACATTGTGTCAGTGAACATCCGAGCTCTACAATTTAAATCCCGAATTCTTTCTTGGACAGTGAGTGGTCGCAGTATGATACGGCCTGATTCTGCATCCATATCAAGGTTTCCAAGCAATACATCTGTCTGTGTAGTTTGAGACAGTCTCCGAAAATAAAGTCGATGTTCTCCCTCGTAACCTGAAAGAATTGAAAAAATTGAAGCCATTACTCAAGTAGGATGAGCCGAGAAAGACTGAAAGTAAAGTTGTGCGTAACAGGTAAATAATGGAATTTCGCTGAATTTCCTTAAAATTTGTCACTTAAGGGATGAAATGAAGGAAGCTAACCTTCACATTCCCCACGACGTCCTAATTTCCGACAAAACGCAGTACGGACAACCGAGTAGCCAACATACGCAAATCCAGCAAATATTGCGGAACAAAGCGCCACTTTGTTGACAGTTTTGTCTCCCGATGCTGCCGACATTTTTACAGTTAAGTCTTCTTAGCAAACGGAAATCAGAAATTTCTTGCTGAATGCATTTCCTTCAAGGAATATGGCAACATTATAGGCTGTGCACTCGCATGCGACAGCTAAATATTAGTGCCTTTGTTGTGTGTCTTCAGAGCATTACAGTTGCCAGCCAGATAAAAATCGTCCGCAAAATACAAGAGTTCCAGGTAAAACATCTCGTTTGCAGACAGACACCCATGCAGACACCACCACCAAACATGCGAGCAGAAGGCAGAGCAGAAAACAGTTGCTAGTCACAAGGTCATTATCGACTTATCGACCTACCCTTGTTTACCAATACTACAGAAAAAAATTAACCAGATCACTTAGGAAGCAGAAGCACCTGTCTTAGTGGAAGTTATCTGCCTGAAAGTCATAGAAAATGGTTACAAAGGTGTAGACTTTAATCTTATTTTCAAATCAAAAGATTCCATGTAAGTTTTAATATCTCCTGCTAAGAGTACGAAGCAGGCAAGTGCTTCTTGCCTTTGAGCGGCAAATTTAAATCCATTTCATTTGAAATTGTTCATGAGACGTGTTTGATCTGACATTGACTGATTTTCGATTTATGTCGCTAACCAATGAGACTCGTTTATTGTGTGGTAATTACATCCAAAAAAATTAATTAATAAGTACTAGGAAAAGCGTTTGGAAGTGTTTTTGATGCTGTAAATAATATTTTGGTGTGTATAGGAGCACTGAAGTTGAGGATAGTGCCGCAGGGACAGGACAGCGCTGGTTCCGCTGGACATTCTCCGATTCTCCATCTTGTCTTCTTGTTTCTTGTTTCATTTCATTCTCAACATCGTTGTGGTTGTAGTTCGTTGTTCATTTTGCCAAACTTTTATATTTTTAGGAGGACTCTAGCCCGAAATGGGCCACTCCCGGTCTAGAAGTAAATCACCTCGTAGTAAATCTCCCTCTCGAAGACATAAGAGCAAGCATTCAAGGAAAAGGTCGAAATCTAGGGACAGAGTAAAAACATCACATAGTAAACACTCAAGGAAATCTAGAGAACGAAGTGCCAAGCCAAGGTAAACCTTATGGATTCAGTATTTTCTTTCGTTTTTTGAACGTAGTTGGTTTCGAAGGTTAATTTTTTTCACCTAATTGCATTGCTGTGTTCTCTGCCTATTCAACCTAGCATTATTGTTTCATTTTTCTTTCCACTTTCTTCATTCTGTAGATTTTTTGTTTGTTATCTTTTGATGTAAATATGTATTTTTAGATTTAATTTTCAGAAGATATTATTAGAAAATCCTGTTCCTATCTATCAGATAACTACATTGAACTAATTTAAGTATATCTTTCCCAAACAGCCATAAACATGCAAGGTCTGGTTCATCGTCTGGTAGTACATCATCATCTGATGAGTTTAAGCTCCACACTAAGAAGAGAAAGATGGATGAGGTTGAGAGGCTAGCAGAAATGGAGAGACAAAGGTATATACCTTACTTATGAACTTTGAATTAACATTTTATATTTGTATTTAAGAGGATTGATATTTAAAATTCATTCAAGGACTTCGTTGATTCGCTTTGACAGGAGACAACGAGAAATGGAACAACGACTAGTTGAAGAAGAAACCGCCAAACGTATAGAAGAGATGGTTAAAAAACGTGTGGAAGAGGAACTAGAAAAGCGTAAAGAAGAAATTGAACAAGAGGTTCTTAGAAGAATAGAAGAGGCCAAGCGTGAAATGGAAAAGGAAATGATGGAGGAAATGGAAAGACGCCGCCAAGTTCTTATGGAAGAGGAAAAGAAAAGACAGGTAAGAACATTTCTTTGTCATAGATTAGGTTTAACAAAGTTCACAAACTTTTCAGGTGTTGGGGGTTCTTGTTCTTCCAACTGTGCTATATGGATTTCAGTTTTCTTTTCTGTTTTTGTTTTGGTATAGCAAACATAAGATATTTAGCCATGACTAGGTACTCTAAAGTTTGTTTAGAATGTATGCAATTTCATTCAGGAGTTTCTGTGAAGTGGTATTTTGTCTCTGTGTGTAAAAAGCAAAGTGATTTTTTTTTAAATTTTTATTTATTTATTTATTAATTAATTAATTTATTTATTTATTTTTTTTGAACATTTTTCAATATGCATGCATTCTCACTTTGCTTTTGACATTATTTCATGAACTGTACAGGTTCCCTTTTTTTTTGGTTCACCTGTGTGATTTCTTCAAATTTGACGTCATTTCATTTAATCCCCCCCCCCCCCCCCCTCTTTAACCAATTAGTGGTTTTAACTTGCACTGTAAAGCACAGAGTAATTTTCAGTTCATAACCCCTTTAATCTATTCATAATTAAAGTAGACCACCCTAGGTTCTAAAATTTAATTATCATTTTGCAATCCAAATTTTTCATTCAATTTAGGATTTTCAATCTCTTACTTAGTTTATGTTACCATTGCATTTTTCGTTTTCTGAGTTCATATGAGTTTCTGTTTAGACACAAGCCCACAGCTGTCTTTGTACACTTGCTGTTGAATGATTTTGGAATGCTAATGGTAGGTGATCTGTGTTTCCTTGTAATCGTTGTGCATTGTACTTATTGCCTGTTGCAAGAAAGTTACCAGTAATTTAGTGGGGAATGAGTGACGCCATTCTCTTTTTGAATATTTTTGTTTTAACTGTGTTCCCTAACATTGAGGTATGGTCAAGTAGAGAGGAAAGTATCCGTCAGGTAGGACATCTCTCATAATCCAAGTGAAGAATAAATACAGTGAAACCCGCTTATAAGGTACACCCTCGGGTACGATACGGACCTACGTTTTATCGAGGATTACGTTATAACCGGGATATACGATTCTCGGTTTCGAAAGTACAACGTTATAACCGGAATTACGTTATATTTGGGCTACGTTATAAGAGGGTTTCACTGATATCAATAAATGAAGGAACAGATCTTTTTTCCTTTGATTTATTACAGCAGTTATTAAATGTGGGCTGTGACTTCATTCTGAGTATCTGAGAGTAAGTGGTGATATAGAGTAGACCATAAGAACAATGAATGCTGCACGAGATTTATTAACTTACTCATTGGAAGTATACTATTTTCAATGTTTTTCACATTTGCTCAGCTTTACACATTGTAAGTTCCACTGCAAAGTAGTACATTTAATAATGCCATTAAATAAGATGGAAGTTGACATTTTCTTCCTGTGTTGTTAATTAACTTGTAATGTAATATTCTCTCGTATTGTCAAATTAAAAAGGGCTCACTATTCAATCAAACTCTATGACTAGTAACCCAAGAAAGGTAATTTTTTTATGTTCTAATCTGAAGGTTGTGATCTTGCACCCAAAATGTTGGTAATTTGCATAGTAGATCACAGAAGTAGTTCAGTATTAAGCTTTTTACTATGGTTCTAGCTGTCAATACCTTCTAACAGACTTTCATCAAGCCTAACTTCCCTTTTGGACACCAAAAATTTCCTCCATTTCAACCTTTTGTATCAAGATGTTCACAACTTTCTGCATGTGTGCTTTCTTGAGCGTGCACTGTGCGCTTATTGCGTCATGAAACTCGGGGAAACTGAACAATCAGTGGAGGCTTAGTTCAGATAAAGTGCTTTGCAGCGGAGTTTTACAGCTGTGGAAGATAGAGGATTTAAGGCAGCAAACTGCTGCTGGTTTGGTGGTCCTCTACTGCACCATCAAGGTATTATTTCCTAGTTTTATTGCAACCCTTCGTAATGTGCTCTGATCATAGTTGTTTTGTCCCATGATTCCCCTTACAGGCAGGTTGCTTGTGGCTTTTAGTGTCAGCCACGTGAAGTTTACGCTGACTCTTGTGGTAAGTAGTTGCTGGCCCATCTTCCACACTGATATTCAGTATTTTATCCTTTGGTTTTGTTCACAAATGCTCCTTAGGTGGGTGGTCTCTCTTTTCATCTTGCCCATTTGATATTCTGTCTCACAAACATGGGATATTGTTGCTCTTTTTGCTCAGTGTGCATTCTGCTCTCCTACATTTCTTCCTTTTGAAGACATTTTAAAAGCTTAATGGGTTCTTTTTACAAGAGAAGTCTGCTTAATGTTTTGAATACGTACTGTATTTAGAAGTAAATACGTATATTTGTAAGACTAATAGGAACTTCCAAACCCATTTGTCCCTAAGCATGTAACATTCCCCCCCCCCTCATAAAAAAGAAAGGAAAAAGAAAAAGAATAGTGCATTGTTTACTTAAATTAAATTTTGGTCTAAGCCCTAAAATTTTATAACCTATGCATCGTTTCCCTTCCTAATTTTATTGTAGGGTAAGTTTTTATTAAATTGGCCAAAAGTTAACAAAATTATACAGTTTTCAGAAATTACATGTGTAGCTCCTACCATATTGCCATGATTATGAACATTTTTGCGAAATAGGTCTGTAGATTTTTCTCACATGCTCCTAGTGTAGATTTTGCATTCATCACTCTTAGCTTTTAAATGAAGCTTATTGATTGGACCCTCAGTGCACAGAACTATTTTACACTGCTTCCTATGTGTAACAACGTAAAATCCTTATCACAGATATGGAGTTCATTGTATATCATTAGCTTTTCATTCAAGGATAGTGCAGTGGACTTGCAGCAGGCATCTTTTGACTTTTGTACCGCTGTACCGATGTGTATGTAGTGTTTTTATTTAAAGAAAGAAAGTACAGTTTTCCCCAGATTATTGACCAGTACCTGTCAAATAAAACAGCTTTTTAGATGCTGCTCTCTTAAAAGCAGTTACGGACATTTTAGTTACATGGGAGAGATATTTTGGCTTCATTTTGAAACATCAGGTTGTTGATGTCTTTCCTAACTGCTACCACTGCATTTGTAGGTCACACAATTCAAGAGCCAAAACCAAAATGATTGTGATAATTGCTTGTTCTAAATAAATGTTAAATTTTTTTTGTTTTTGATATCTTCTTTAATAGTCAGCTACTTGATTGTTTCCTCATTTGCATGTGTGTTAGCTTGAAAGAATAACCTGAGTAACTGTCATATACCCAAAATCTGGGGCAATAGACATCTCAGTCCTTTTTTCAGGGTTCCAAAAGGCGGCATGTTTCATTTGTATAATAATTTACAAAACAAATTTTTGTGTGCTGGGGCCTGGTTCTGCAAGTATGTTTTGCAAGCAAGAGAGCATTAATATACAGTAACATTTGATGCCCATTTTACAAAGCTTTTATTCTCAACTGTGAACACCTTGTTACTATCTTCAAACCATAAGCTCTTATGAGGCTGTGGTTTGAGGTCACTGGCTGCTCAATAGGGGAAGTATTGTGCATATGGGTTTCTTAGACTGCTTCATCCTCTGCTTCTTTTTTACAACACATTTTTATGTGGGCTGCCTAATACTAAGAAAAGTTCCTTCCTTGTTGACCTATCTATCTTTATACTTTCATGAAAGATTTCTTCCCAAATACCTTGAAGATGCAAGAAGTTTTCATGTAAGAAATTTTCGAGGCTAGTTATTTATCAGTTATTATTTTTAACACTTTATTGGGGTGATGGTGTGGTTATCTTGTTCCAGCAGAAGAGCACATGGGTACAGCGACGCAAAATCAACGATGCCTGCTGATCTGGTTCCTACCTTTTTCGGGACCCTTACTTTCGTGTGGCGACTTCTCTAGGTTTACTGCACATGTCATCTGCTTTGTTTCTTGTGTTAAGCAAAAGCATTGCAGCTGAGTAAATTTTCCTGCAGGTTTCGAGGGCTTGACTCTTTCCATTGAAGGTCTGCTAATTCAACTTTGCTTTGTTTTTAGGAAGAGGAAGAAAAGAAAAGGGAAGCCTTGGAGCAGATCATGGCTGAAAACAACCGCAAAATTGAAGAGGCTCAACGAAAACTGGTAAATCTTAAAATTTCTTTGGTTTAGGTAAACAAATACATTTTTTGAGGTGCCATAATGTTTGGTTGGCTTTACTTTACTTTTAGGCTGAGGAGCGCCTCCAAATGGTAGAAGAACAACGTAAAATTGAAGAAGAGAGACAACGATTACGTAAGGAGCAGGAGAGGAGAGTTAAAGAAGAGCAGAAGAAAATACTTGGGAAGAACAATTCAAGACCTAAATTGTCCTTTTCTCTTAAACCAACTGTCTCATGACAAAAGAGAACCTTTGACATCCTTGAATGTATTTGTTTCTATTATTTCCAAGTTTGTGTGACTACTGTGTATCAAACAATATTTTGATATGCAGAAGTTACTCATGTTTGGAGTTGTGAGTGTAAAGGAACTACCTACTTTGTACATTAATGGATGAAAAAGTGATAGATTACCAAGAACTAAGTTTTATTATATTGTAATTTAATATTTATGGCTATTTTCCATCGGGTTTATTTTTTTTTCTTTTATTTTTTTTTCTTTCTTCCTTTTTGGCCAGAATGTTATATTTTGGAGTTACCTGTGTTCAAGTTCTGAAATGCAGCACTCCTCTGCTTCAGCTTTGGCCTTTTATATGTGCTCTGTGCTAAGATCTTTTTCCCTATCCAGGCTATGAGTTTGGTGGTAGAAAGTGTGCTACATTAGAAATTTACTGTTACAATTTGTGTTGAGAGCCGTGGAGCAGTACTGCTCTCAAACCTTTCGTGCTGATACAAATTCTTTGACCAGCATAAATTCTGCTCATTGAAGAAACTGATTCTTGTTTCCCATGAACTAAGCTTTAGTTGTTCTAATTAAAGAAAAAAAATAAAAAAAAGTTAAATTGTTTTGATGTGCTATCTTTAGATACTGTAAAATTATCTACTTTTACTTTGTTATTGACTTCTCTTGCTATAGAAGTAATATTGTTATAATTTACACCTTTATAGCTAGACGTTATTCCATCATGTGCCAGAAAATAAGGTCTCTATGTTTTGATGTACAGAATGCCGAAGTTTATCTTTCTAACTTGGCTTTTCATAAATTTGCTTCATTGCAATGTATCCAACTAACTTAATTTTTGAATTAAAAATTGTGTTTCTGTTAGGTTCTGAAATAGATGTTTTATTTCATTTTTTATATGTTTTATGCATTGACGGTGGCTGAAAAGTGAAATGCACAAGTTGGACCACCTTGGAAATGCTATGTTCTTGACCAATGCTCAACTCAACCACCTCAATTTTCTAACACTGTCCTTTGTGTCTTTTTTACAAACTGTTGTCCTGCTGGGGGCTGAAACAATTTTAGGAAATGAAAGACTACAGCAGTCACTGTATTATACTTGTCTGTTGACTAGGGCTCATGAATGTAATCCAAATGAAATCCTTACTATTAAAAAGAAAACAGATTTATGACTATGCTTATATTTTATTGAATACAACAACACTCTTTCAACCCCATTGGCTGGTCTTCCATTAATCTACAATACTTCTCACATAAATCAGTCAGTCTGTGTCCGGAGGCACACGCATGCCCGCCAGTCCTAATAACATAAATCACATGAGTTTCAACGTCGACTTAAATCAAATTCCCCTCTAGGCCTGGCTCACCACCACCACCACACCAGGGCGGGTGGCCCGTGTCGCCACTTGTAGATGACGATGGCCGACGCGGCCGTCACCACGATGATGCTGGAGATAGTGTAGGCCGGCAGGCTCTCCTTCTTCTCAACGATGACGTCGGCGGGGACAATCTCGTCCGTCTCATTGAGCTGGTGACCGACGAACTTCACGTGAGTGACAGGTTCCGTACTCTGAACCCAGGGATAAACGACTCTTTTTTTTTTAACGATTTGTTAGTTATTTTTTTTTATTTTTTATTTTTTTGAAAAAATATTTTAAAAAATACAGATTATTTGTGAACGAAAATTCAGAGTTGTTTTCCCCTTGTTGTTTTGAATTTTGTACAGACACTAGCAAGAAAAAAATAAAAATAAATGCGTACCCTGTTGGTGAACTGGTGTAGGAAGCGAACCTCGCTGCAGAGGAGGTCGGCTTGGCGTAGCGCGCGCGCCGACAGGGCGGACAGCCCGTTGGTGCCGCTGTAGCGCTGGTCCAGCGGCAGGTCCACGGGCCGGCCCTGCAGCCGCAACCGGACGTACGACACGGAGGCGAACAGCACGGACAGGTGGCGCACCGTGCTGGACAGCACTACCAGGGCGTCGTGCAGGCTGGTGAGCGAGGCAGGAGAAGGCATGAGTGATAACGAACAGCATGACGTGACGTGGAGTTCCAAGGGGAAGTCACTTCGAAAAATCTTTGTAGGTACGGACATCCCCCCGCAATTAAAAAAAATCATTTAAAAAGAAATCGAGAAGAGCGATACAGAAAAATCCGAAAAACCGAGACCAAATAAACAAAAACCTAAAAAAGCAATTTTTAAAAATAAGTCAAAAATGGGTAAAAAAACAAAATTTATTAAAAAGTGACAGAAATTTTTCGTGAAAAATAGCCATCATTGTACACATTTTGTATGAGTGACCTCGGTGATTCTCCCCAGTTGGAGTTCTCTCTGTTACTCCTTATGGACGTATCCTATGAGAGCGACAAGGACAGGAGAACGAGACCACTGTGCGGAATAATGCGAAATATCATCCTACCTACAGCGCTATGCTTCGGCCGTTGCTCAGAGGGAGTACGCCTACGGGCAGGAATGGACCCTTAAAAATGGACTTCGAGGTGGACATTCAAAGCCAAATCTTGTCTTAGAGCCATGGCAAACACTGTGGAAAATATTTCTGTAGATGCACAATATGTTTTGTAATTCACTATGTACAACATATCTCGTACATGTACGACTTTACGCTTTACGACTTTGTTGCTCTCCAATCGATTCTGAGTTGATACGTATAGTTATAAAAAAAAATTACAATATGAATCGTAATTGTACAAGACCTCTCATGGAAAATTTTCCCGTACCCGGTACAAGAATTTCTCACAGTGAAATGGGCTTTCGCTCTCTCGCTCAAGGGGCGAGGTGACGAGAGTAGCAAGGAAAGCATCATTTTTTGGCTGGGAAGACTGTCGATTAGGGTCCTATCCTCGGCCCTATCACTTCGAGATCGGAGATGTTCTCTCTGTCTCTCTCCCACCAGAGGTCATCTTTTGGAAAAGAAGAGACAGGGATAGAGAAAAGGGGACACGGACACCCCCGACCCCGAAGTGAGAAGGCCCTGTTGTCGACTGTGGTTTGTCCTCAAAATCGACGTTGAAAGTCCAAAACGGTGTGTATTCGCCCAAATTCGGGTGCCGAGAATCAAGCGCTATTCGCCCAAAACAATTATAATTAAGAGTGTCCAACCAGTGGTTCGAAAACGAGTTAAAGGTCAAAAAGTCATCGATTCGACCAGAAATTTCGAGGGTTCATTTCTGTTTGGGATGGTTTCACCGCGTCGTGGAAGTCAATCAACACGAAATCGCTACCTTTCGAATTAAAAAAAAAAGCCTGACAAGTAGGCGACCTAGTGTATTCAATGTACGGTTTTTAGCTGTAGGTGCGAGGGGATTGGCGGGGATGGTGGGCGGGAAGAGGCGGAGGAAGGGGAATTGTTGGCGGAAGTTCACTCCGACTCACCTGTATGTTTCGTTTCGGGGGCAAATCGTGACTGGAGGCGTGTTTGATTTTGTCTTTCGCTGTCGGTCTCGTTGCCGGCGGATGGCGTGAATCATGTTGCGGGCATTGCGCGACAGGTGGATGCCGGAGTCCGACACGTCGTAGAGGCCCGCCAACTCCCCGGCGTTGCCGGCGAAGGGCGTCCGGGACCTCGACCGGGAGCGGGAGGGGGACCGAGAGGGCGAGGGCGAGGGGGAGGGGGAACAGGGGAACAGGGGCGGGGAGAGGAAGGCATGCTGGGGGAGGGCCATGCCGTTCAGTAAAATCTCCAATTCCTCCTCACGGCCATGCCTTGGAGAAAACACACGAGAAAAACAAAACACGCAGTCACACACCCATACGCTTCGCAATCGTTAAGTCTACTGTCACGCGTTAGTGGGTATTACGAAAGAATAGGAAAGTCATTCAGGAGTTATCCCGAGAATGAAACCGAGGAATTATTTAAAAGAAGAAAAAAACGTAAAGAAGAAAATAAGACACGTTAGTAGTTTCCGTTGGGACGAATGTAACGTACGTCACGCGGTTAAAGTCCAACGCACGACCTTTTGCCTTTTGCTAGTATGTAACTAGATATTTACAATGTGGGGCAATCCCATGTGTAAAAATCCACCAAGACCACAGCGGATCTGCTACGTAAGGGGTTGTTTTCGACATATCGGATCCGCTTACGTTTGCAGGATCCGGTTTGTATAAGGATCTGCTTTACGTAAATCCGGTCTCTTAGAGGATCCTGTGTGAAAGCGGATCCGAGTCCCTATAGCGGGTCCTCTTAGCGGCGGACGATATTCTAAGTCTTTAGGAGAACAGCACAGAGCCCGTATTTGGTCATGAAATATCATACCCGGGTAAACTTTGTGCGCCGAACACGATGGCGATGTTTAAATTGCCGTACTTCAACCCGTTCTCGAGATATTGATCAATAGTCATAGCAAGTTTTTTTTTATTTCACAAATCCACAAAGCTTTGCTAGTAACAGATACCACAGTTTTCGGTAATGTCCTGCGACGTAAACTTGAGGCGTGGCAACGCCTCAAAGTTTTGAAGTTGGTTCCGGTTTCGTGCCAAACCGGATCCGGCAAAGTTTTAACAGATCCAGAAATGCCAAACCGGATCCGACAAGGCCACAGCGGATTCGGAAAGGTAAAACCGGATCCGCCAAGGTTCAAAGAGGATCCCGGAAGGACAAAGAGGTTCCGGCAAGACAGAAGCGGGTCCGGCAAGGCAATAGCAGATCCGCCAAGGATAATAGAGGATCCGTTAAGGTCCAAGTGGATCCGGTAAAGCCAAAGCGGATCCTGTATAATATCAGCGGATCCACTAAAATCTTAGTGGATCCACTAAAATCATAGCGGATCCACTAAAATCTTAGTGGATCCGCTATTTTCATGGTGGATTTTTACACATGGGGTCGCCCGCGCAGTCTGTAAGTTATTGTAGAAGATGGATGGGCCTCGATGCAGTTGTCTGGACACGCATGTCCTCTGCACCCGCTCCCCCTGCCCCCCAGCCCGCAGCCCAGCCCAGCCCCACCCACCCCACCCCACCCAACCCAACCCACCCACCCACCCACCCACCCACCCACCCACCCCACCCACCCCACTCCACTTCTCCTCACCTCTCGTCGCTGCGGTCCCCGGTGGGCAGGGAGGCTAGCGAGGCGCTGAGAGCCGGGTCCGCGTAGTTGATGGAGGGGTCCAGGAGCGGGTCCAGCGAGCTGTCGGGCGGCTCCCGGCTCAGGTGCTGAGTGCTCAGGATGGACGCTATCTGCGGCGCACAGGAGGACGGGGTCAAGGTCGGCTCAAGCGCTGCCAGCCGCCCCCGTGCCTCACATGCTCACACACATATGTTTTTTTTATTTTTTTTTTATTTTAATGTATTTTTATTTTTACAAACTTATTATTTTTTAGCATCTGACCGATTTGATTATTTTAGACACATGATTTCTGCTGGCACAAAAAGAGACTAATTTCCGTCGAATCCGCTGTGTCGCGGTGACAGTGTTACTCTCACGACGAGGATAAGATTAGGCTAGGTCGGGTGGGGATCAGCCCGCTGACACATTGACCCGCAATCATTCTCCGCCACGCCACGCCCCGCCCTGTCCGTCCTGACTCACCTCCTTCAGCCCCTTGCTCACTGCCAAGTCGAATGCCGTCTGACCCCTTCGGTCCTTGATGTGCACCTTGGCACCGGCCTGCACCAGGGTGGCCACCACCTGCGTCCTGCCCTGGTTCACCGCCCAGAACAGCGCCTGCACGGGGAGCAGAGACGGAAAATGAACACTAGTTTTGTTTCGCGTTTCGGAATATTGGCAGCTCCTGGTCGCGGTGGTGTTTCACAAACAGGCGACGCCCACAGCCCACCCCCGCCACCAAGGCCACGAGCTCGGTCGGCAGCCGTCCATTCAGGGTGACGATATCCACGCACGTCAATGCACGGATGTTAGCCGTCACACTTCGTCTCCTTTCACAATTCGTCCCCCCTCACACTTCGTCACCCTTGTCACCCGTCGCACCTCGTCGACTGTCGCACTTCGTCACCCGTCTGACCTTATCATCAGTCGCACTTCGTCACCCGTCTGACCTTATCATCAGTCGCACTTCGTCACCCGTCACCGAGGGTTCCCTCACCCACCAACTCTTTGTACACTTGCCCAACTCGCATTCAACTCGCGAAAACTAACCTGAACTCGCGCTTAACTCGCGAAAACTCGCGTCAAACTAGCGAAAATGATTCAACTCGCAAACTCGTTGTCTCGTTGTACTCCTAATTTGGGAGGGGGGCGACCCTGCCCGTCACTTTTCGTCACCTGTCATACTTCTTCATTTGTCAGACTTCGTCACCGGTCACACATCCCGTCGCACTCCGTCACCCGTCTCATTTCGTCACCTGCTCACCGTCCAGCCCTGGCTGTCCTGCAGGTTGAGGTTCGTCCCGCTGCGGCTGGCCAGCCTGCGCACGAGCTTCTCGTGTCCCTCCTTGGCGGCGAACATGAGCGCCGAGATGCGGTGTCGCTCGATGGCGTTCACATCCACGTTGTACTTGAGCAGCAGGTCCACGCACTGCAGGAGCTTCTCCTCGTTCTCGCGGGTGGACGCGCACGCGGCCATCAAGGGCGTGAACAGCTCTGCGCACAGTTCACGCTCGGTCATTCGTAGCCATGGTCATTCTCCGAGACTGTGTGACGAAGCCTGTGACGATGCCTCACCCTTGTGGAAGTTGGGGTTGGCGCCCTCCGCGAGCAGCACCTGGACCAGGTCGGGGTGGCCCATGGAGCAGGCGTACATGAGCGGCGACCAGCCGCCCTGGAGCGTCTGGTTGACGGACAGCCCTGCCGAGGGAGCACATCGAGGTCATCGCCAAGGTTAGCGGGTGGAGCCGGGCGAGAATCACTCATATAAAACTTTTACAATGATTTTTTTTTTTTATTTTTGATTTTGATTTTTCTTTTGATTTTTCACGAGATAAAAAAGAAATAATATGTTACTTTTTTAAAAAAAATTGTGTTTTTTCTTGTTTTGTTCCCAGTTTTCTCAGTTTTGGGTCATTTGTTCTCGATTTTTCGGATTTTTATGCAACTTTCTACTTGTTTTTATTTTTTTTGATTTTTTTAAATTTTTTAAATGATTTTTTTGGGGGCTGTACAGTGATTTTTCGAAGTGACCCCCCCCCCCCTCCCCCCCCCCTCCCTTTTGAGCCGGGGCCCGGGCCCAGGTGACAGAAAGCGGCAAGACCGCACCGCGTGCCACTGCACTTCCGTTCGAGGGGGGAAACAACTTTGAGAATTTTGTACACGTTGTCATTTAGAAACATTTCGAAACTTAAGAAAAAAAAATGAAGGCAATCTTAAGACGTTAAAATTTAAGAAAAAAAAATCAAGAAAATTTCAGTTTTACAGTGCAAAAATTTAATGAAAGTCATCATATTTTTTGGTAAATTCAGAAAAAAAAACAACTTTTGACAGTACTCTAACATTGAGAGTTAGTTTCTTTCTTATTGTCTCTGTGACAGCTGCTGGGATTCAATTAAGAGAAGAGTTCGTTTCCACGCCTGCGCTGGTGTGGATCTTGCGCCTGCCGAGGTGTGGAAGCAAGCGTCCACATACCTCAGGTGGAGCCACGCCTTGGCAGGCGTAGAATCCACACCAGCACAGCCGTGGAAACAAACTCATCTCTTAATTGAATAAAGCACTCGTTTTGTCTCACGGTGGCACGGCACTTCCTGTTACCCGGGCGCTGAAGCCGTACGTACCCTTCTTGAGGGCGCTCCGGACGCCGTCTATGTTACCGCGGATGGTGGTGAGGCGGAGCTCCTCCAGCGCCCGGGCGGCCTCATCCCTGGAGGCGGATGCGGGCCTGTCGCGCCGGGAGATGCGGTGGCCCACGCCGTTGCCTATCTTCTTGTCCACGCCGTTGCCTACTCCGTTGCCGATCCCGTTGCCTACTCCGTTGCCGATTCCACTGCCTACTCCGTTGCCTACTCCGTTGCCTACTCCGTTGCCGATCCCGTTGCCTACTCCGTTGCTTACTCCGCTGCCGATCCCGTTGCCCACGCCGTTGGCCACGCCGTTGGCCACGCCGTTGGCCTTCCCGTTTGCGACGCCATTCAGGGAACCCAATATGAGGGTCTGCTTTATAACCTGAGAGAAAAAGAGAAGAAAAAAACAATAACATTCGGCCCCTGACTTCCAGGTCGCTCCGGGCTGCTACTGAATGTTCCGTCAGGCGTGTCTGTTATTAAAAGTCCGCTATAAGAAATCAGAAATCAGCAAGAGGTTGTGAGGGATTAGGATCTTTCGCGCGTAAACTTTTCGCTCTGAGTACAGAGGTAGTGTTGAAATGGTCCTCGTTCTAACCGTTTAGAAAAGTCTTTTGGCGTGAATATTTTTTACTTCACTAATCGATGGTGTGTACTTTACCCATTCGTCAACTGCAGCCGTTTTGCACTGCGACGCTTAGTTTATTCGATGTAGGGAAGTTACGGTCTGTCGTCGGAACTTTCTGTAGCAGGCCGGAACCAGGAACATCTTTTGTCTTTCAGTTTGTAAACGATAAGACAAACTTAAAGACAAAATGCGGACATCTGGATTACAAATCAACGACAAAAAAATTTATATCGATTTCCCGATTTTTCCTCCAGTTTTCCATTCGTTTTTCAACAATATTTTGTCTTTTATGTGTCTTCAATTTGTGGGTTTTAATTTTATAAATTAAAAACAAAGTAATGCAAAACGTTAGAAAATCAATTTTAAAAATATCAGAGAAATCAAGAAAAAACAGGAAAAATCAGAAAAAATCTCTAATAAAATCTGTAAAAATTAAAAAGAATTGCGAAAAACCAGAATAAAAGAAAAATCGGTGAAAACTTGAGTTAATGTAAGGGGTGTCCGGACATCGACACGACACGACAGTCAGTTGGGTTGCCGAGGCTTGTGCCTGCAGGCGCTCTGCTGTCGGCGGCGAGATGCGGCCCTCTCTTCCACCACTCAGGGTGGGGAGTAGCGCCGTGGCGAACGGCGGGCGCTCGACTTGTGGTGGGGTGCGGTAGGCAGTGGCGGATCCAGCACGGCCCGGAGGAGGGAGCAAATGTAGCGGGTTGCCTACTTTCAGGGGAATTCGATCTAAAATTTGTTTTTGTTTATAATTTCGACCGATGCGTAATAGGAAATGCGTATAAATGACATAATTTTCCTTTCCTCTTCCCCCTTTTCCCTCTCTCCTTTTCCCTTTTCTCCCTTTTTTCCCTAATTTTTGACAGGGCGGCTGAGCCCGAGGGGGTGGCAATTGACCCTTTGCCCCTGGATCCGCGCTTGGCGGTAGGACCAGTAAAACCTATAGCGTTACTGCGGGCAACCCCGCGGCAGGACCGCGATCACCCTAGCGATCTCGTGAGTACCCCTCGCGGTCTCGCGTGCACCCCTCGCTGTTCCCCCAACCGCTACCTATCGCTACCGCACCCCTGCAGGCACTAGCGTGGGCAACCCAACTGACTGTCGTTTCGATCTCCGGACACCCGGTACAGGTCGAAGGGTCCCCCACTTCGATACTCGTGTGTACACGACCAAAATTACTCGCGCCTACTCGCACGCTTACTCACCAATACTCGCGCCTACTCGTGCTTACTCGCGCCTACTCGCATTACTCGCCATTACTCGCCAATATTCGCCATTACTCGCCATTACTCGCCAATTACTCACCATTACTCACCATTACTCGCCATTACTCGCCATTACTCGCCATTACTCGCCATTACTCGCCAATTACTCACGCAAAATACACGCAAAATACTCGCCATTACTCATCCCTACTCACCATTACTCATCCCTACTCGCCATTACTCATCCCTACTCGCCATTACTCATCCCTACTCGCCATTACTCATCGCTACTCTCATTAACTCATCACTCGCCAATACTCGTCGCTACTCGCCTTTACTCACTATTACTCGCCTTTACTCACTTTTACTCGCCTACTCAAATTACTCGTGTGTACACCATCTATGGGAGTGGGGGACCCCTCGGTACAGGTGCCCTGCAGATACTCGGCGCTTATCGCCAGTTGGCTTGGAGGCCGACGGGCAGGGAGGGCTCTCTGTTCTCCCACCTCACTCTTTCTCACCCCAACCCAACCCGCGTGCGCCAGCAAGAATGATTAAACTACTATTTTATTGAGTTTATTTGGGAGCACCGCACCCTAGTCTACACTCTAAATGACTATGGACTTTTATTGTTACCAGTCCCTGGACTTATTTGAGCATGCCTAAGCCGGATACAATATTGTGTATAGTTAGTTACATTTTTGAAAATTTTGTTACTAGCTAGCTACAAAATTTTCAAAAATGTTAATAACTGCAGACTATATTGTCTCCGGCTTAGACATGCTCAAAAAAGTCCAGGGGCTGGTAACAATAAAAGTCCGTGGTCATTTAGAGTGTAGCTGAGGCTCCGAAAGTTTCACAGCATAGTGGCATGCGCCGCGCGAAGTGAGGCAGAGCAGTGGATCAAAAGGACCTCCGTTGAACAGGGAGAGGAAATAATTTAAAAAAGAAAAAAAGAAAAAGAAAAAAACGTTTTCCAGGATTTGTCCTTATTTTTCTCAGACTCTCCTACCTTGCCCCGCCTCACCCCTCTAGACTTGCGTGGCCCCACCACCAGCACTGGTGGCGCTGGTAGCCGTTACGTCGACTTGCGTTGCCTTACGACGTTTGACGTCTGGCCGGCCGCCAGGAGGAACCCTCGTCGGCTCAATTGTGCTCCCCCTGCTCTCCCCTCCTCCACAGCCACCGCAGCTGCCGCAGCCTCTGCCGTCTAATTCCGAACAGCGCTCTCGCGCCTCCATCCTTGTCACTCTCATGGGGCCCTGCCAGCCCCAACATGGGGCACCGCCATAAGTGCGACGGTGCGACAAGGACGGAAATACGAGAGCGATGTTCTGAATCACTCAGCTGGCGCCGTTTGAGTTGGGTGGAGCCACCACACCATAACTCCTCCCCAACTTCACTGACTTTTTAGGCCCCCGTTAGGGGTGCCTATTGCTCACGCCCGTGAGTTTTTTATTTATTATTTATTCTTGACGATGGCCCCTTATGGGCGCAGCCGATCCCGTCGAGCGAATCTTCACCAAATTCTACTGAAAAATACTACGCAAAATTAGAAAATTTTTGAGGTATGTCCGATGACGAGCTGTCTGTCAGTTTTTGTGTGAAACTCGTTTGCATCACGTGTTTCTATGGCAATTGCGAGCCGAGCACCCTGTGCCGAGCCGGGTCGCTATTGTTGGAGCTCGACGCCTCGGCGCGCCGGGGAAGAGAGGCGTGGCTGGGGGAAGGACCTGTTGATTCAACTCATGCACAGTAGTTCAAAAACTAAAATTTGGAAGAACACGTTGGAGTAAAAATTTCAATTCAGTGTTTGAAAGACCATTGCATAATGAGCCTACAGTTCAAAAATCAAGCTGATCGGACATGTCTTAACTGAAAAGCTAATTTGTAAGTCGTTTGATCGACAAGGGTGAAATTTGTCATGCGACTTATACTTATGACACAGATCAAACACTGAGTCTAAACATATTGAGTTACTCAACCAAAAAGGTAAAAACTTTGTTGCTCATTATCTTCTACATCGCCCATCCGCGAAAATATTTTATGAAACCAAAACATTAATTGACTTCAAGCGTACCAGAATTTCCTAAAATAACATTTTTTTTCCCTAATTGTTAATTTGTTTCAAATGTTTGGTTTTTATGGTGATTGCTTGCGGCGCGGCAGCGTTGTTGATAGCTGGCCCACCGACATTTTGTGTGGCAAAAGCACGATGTGGAAAGCAGAAATGAGGCAGATAAAATTCACGATTTTGTTTTCAGACAGCGTTGTGACTGATGAATAATATCAATTTTTTTTCAAAAAAAAAAAAAATTCTCAAGTAAGTGTTAAAATCTAGGGGGCCGTTTAACGCGTTAGCGTTAGAATGAGGGGGGGGAATCAGTGATTAAAATGACAATGTAAATGCTACTTCCTCTTTGCATGCCGAAATTTTGGCATTCCTCTAGGAATGCCAATTTTCGGGCATCTTTGAATGCCGATTTTCGGCATTCTTCATGGAAGAAACTGAAGTTATTCAAAGATGCCGAAAATTGGCATTCCTACAGAACCGAAATTTCGGCATGCAAAGAGGCCGTATCATTTACAGTGTAAAATTGAATCACGGGTGCACTCTTCAAATAATGAGATTGTAGAGGGTCAAAAGACCCTTTAAGAAAGAAAAAAGAGGACGTCGGCGGAGGATTTTGAACCCGCGACCAGAGCGGTGCAGCAGAGCGCGCAGCTGCTGCACTTCAAAGGGTCGTTGTGCACCTGCATTGTTTCTGTTTCTCACCGCGCGCCCCGCCCCGCCCCACCCCGCCCCGCCCCGCCCCGCCCCGCCCCGCCCCGCCCCGCCCCGCCCCGCCCACTCGCCCCTCAGGACAGGTGCAAGGGCTGCATCGCTTTGGACCGCTGCCGCCCGCTTCGCGTCATTCGTGCGGAAGAGTTCCCCCGCCCCTCTCCCCGGCGTCGAGCGGCGTCACGTGGTGGCGCGCACGTGTGTGGAGGGGAGGGGGAGAGGGAGGATGTAAACGTGGCGACAGGACCGGGACCCGGGACCGGGAGACTTGCAGCTATAGCGTCAGCGTCCGTTTTGACGGCCGCACCGCACCGTTGACGGCCGGCTCACTGAAAATATTACAGTTAATTCTCGATTCTTGCACGCTAAACGGGGCGAGAGACGCGCAGAAATCAAACAGGGGACTGGTTGCTGGCGTAGCCTCGAGCACGACCCAGACCGACCCTCGGCGCGCCGAAGCGGCAGGGGATTACCGAGGGGATAAGGCGGCTTAGCGGAGGGGTGCTGCCTGCTGTTCGAATGGTGTTCCGTTTAAAATTTTCAGGATGTTTATTTCAGAATCGTATTGGGCTGAAAAAATTAATACGATTAAGTCTCAACGGCAGGACTCCAACTTTTAGTCTTTAGGTGGCGGCGCGCACTAATCGAACGAGGCGCTGCGGTGCAGTGCATGGCACGGTGTCTCGAGCACAGCAAGTCAGGTAAAGCCATTTTCAATTTTTTTGAGAATTTTAAAATACTGAACACACTGATAAACCAAGTGTTCAACCCTTCAACACTTTTAAGTGTTCAAATACCATTTAAACAAAGACTTAGTGACAAGATATTTGAGAGCTTTGGTGTAGCAAAGACAACACTCCAATGTACAATTTGGGCCAGCTCCGGTCATTTTAAGTCTGACGGTTTCGGATCTAGAACAAAGACAAAAAATATATCCCAACGCACCCCACCACTGAAAATGGAGGAGTCGCCTTTTTCGATCTTGGGAGAGCGACTCCTGTGTACCAAATTTTCATGCTCTTGGGCTTGGGAGACCGACATGGATGAATATCGCTCTATTAGAGTCACTTTGATGACTCTTTTTGATTCAAATCATCAAACGTCACACTTCTGGAGCGATTTAAAAATTCCAGAAAAGACTCGAGTCGTTTCAGCGAAAGTCACTTTTCCTGAGCGATGAAAAAATGCTCCGCTCATCACAGGCGAGAAATGTGACTAGCACATTTCCAGTGACCTCCCCACCTCCCCTCACACTCCTAGCGACTCCTCCTCTCCGCCTCCAGCGGCCGGGCCGACACCGCCGCCTGTGGACTGCAGGGTAGGCCAGCCCGCCAGACACGCGGGCGCGACGGGACTGCCTACTGGAGCCGCCTGTGGACTGCAGGGTAGGCCAGCCCGCCAGACACGCGGGCGCGACGGGACTGCCTACTGGCAGGCACTCACAGCTCAGCTCCAGCCGCCTGTGGACTGCAGGGTAGGCCAGCCCGCCGGACACGCGGGCGCGACGGGACTGCCTACTGGCAGGCGCTCCAGCCGCCTGTGGACTGCAGGGTAGGCCAGCCCGCCGGACACGCGGGCGCGACGGGACTGCCTACTGGCAGGCACTCACAGCTCAGCTCCAGCCGCCTGTGGACTGCAGGGTAGGCCAGCCCGCCAGACACGCGGGCGCGACGGGGCTGCCTACTGGCAGGCACTCACAGCTCAGCTCCAGCCGCCTGTGGACTGCAGGGTAGGCCAGCCCGCCAGACACGCGGGCGCGACGGGACTGCCTACTGGCAGGCACTCACAGCTCCAGCCGCCTGTGGACTGCAGGGTAGGCCAGCCCGCCAGACACGCGGGCGCGACGGGACTGCCTACTGGAGCCGCCTGTGGACTGCAGGGTAGGCCAGCCCGCCTGACACGCGGGCGCGACGGGACTGCCTACTGGCAGGCACTCACAGCTCAGCTCCAGCCGCCTGTGGACTGCAGGGTAGGCCAGCCCGCCAGACACGCGGGCGCGACGGGGCTGCCTACTGGCAGGCACTCACAGCTCAGCTCCAGCCGCCTGTGGACTGCAGGGTAGGCCAGCCCGCCAGACACGCGGGCGCGACGGGACTGCCTACTGGCAGGCACTCACAGCTCCAGCCGCCTGTGGACTGCAGGGTAGGCCAGCCCGCCAGACACGCGGGCGCGACGGGACTGCCTACTGGCAGGCACTCACAGCTCCAGCCGCCTGTGGACTGCAGGGTAGGCCAGCCCGCCGGACACGCGGGCGCGACGGGACTGCCTACTGGCAGGCACTCACAGCTCAGCTCCAGCCGCCTGTGGACTGCAGGGTAGGCCAGCCCGCCAGACACGCGGGCGCGACGGGACTGCCTACTGGCAGGCGCTCCAGCCGCCTGTGGACTGCAGGGTAGGCCAGCCCGCCGGACACGCGGGCGCGACGGGACTGCCTACTGGCAGGCGCTCCAGCCGCCTGTGGACTGCAGGGTAGGCCAGCCCGCCAGACACGCGGGCGCGACGGGACTGCCTACTGGCAGGCGCTCCAGCCGCCTGTGGACTGCAGGGTAGGCCAGCCCGCCAGACACGCGGGCGCGACGGGACTGCCTACTGGCAGGCGCTCCAGCCGCCTGTGGACTGCAGGGTAGGCCAGCCCGCCAGACACGCGGGCGCGACGGGACTGCCTACTGGCAGGCGCTCCAGCCGCCTGTGGACTGCAGGGTAGGCCAGCCCGCCAGACACGCGGGCGCGACGGGGCTGCCTACTGGCAGGCACTCACAGCTCAGCTCCAGCCGCCTGTGGACTGCAGGGTAGGCCAGCCCGCCAGACACGCGGGCGCGACGGGGCTGCCTACTGGCAGGCACTCACAGCTCAGCTCCAGCCGCCTGTGGACTGCAGGGTAGGCCAGCCCGCCAGACACGCGGGCGCGACGGGACTGCCTACTGGCAGGCGCTCCAGCCGCCTGTGGACTGCAGGGTAGGCCAGCCCGCCAGACACGCGGGCGCGACGGGACTGCCTACTGGCAGGCGCTCCAGCCGCCTGTGGACTGCAGGGTAGGCCAGCCCGCCAGACACGCGGGCGCGACGGGACTGCCTACTGGCAGGCGCTCCAGCCGCCTGTGGACTGCAGGGTAGGCCAGCCCGCCAGACACGCGGGCGCGACGGGACTGCCTACTGGCAGGCGCTCCAGCCGCCTGTGGACTGCAGGGTGGGCCAGCCCGCCAGACACGCGGGCGCGACGGGACTGCCTACTGGCAGGCACTCACAGCTCCAGCCGCCTGTGGACTGCAGGGTAGGCCAGCCCGCCAGACACGCGGGCGCGACGGGACTGCCTACTGGCAGGCGCTCCAGCCGCCTGTGGACTGCAGGGTAGGCCAGCCCGCCAGACACGCGGGCGCGACGGGGCTGCCTACTGGCAGGCACTCACAGCTCCAGCCGCCTGTGGACTGCAGGGTAGGCCAGCCCGCCAGACACGCGGGCGCGACGGGACTGCCTACTGGCAGGCGCTCCAGCCGCCTGTGGACTGCAGGGTAGGCCAGCCCGCCAGACACGCGGGCGCGACGGGGCTGCCTACTGGCAGGCACTCACAGCTCCAGCCGCCTGTGGACTGCAGGGTAGGCCAGCCCGCCAGACACGCGGGCGCGACGGGACTGCCTACTGGCAGGCGCTCCAGCCGCCTGTGGACTGCAGGGTGGGCCAGCCCGCCAGACACGCGGGCGCGACGGGACTGCCTACTGGAGCCGCCTGTGGACTGCAGGGTAGGCCAGCCCGCCGGACACGCGGGCGCGACGGGACTGCCTACTGGCAGGCGCTCCAGCCGCCTGTGGACTGCAGGGTAGGCCAGCCCGTCAGACACGCGGGCGCGACGGGACTGCCTACTGGCAGGCACTCACAGCTCAGCTCCAGCCGCCTGTGGACTGCAGGGTAGGCCAGCCCGCCAGACACGCGGGCGCGACGGGACTGCCTACTGGCAGGCGCTCCAGCCGCCGTGCTCGCTCAGCAGAGCGATTCCGATGCACCCCGCACTCCCCGATCCGTCTCTCTTGCCCTCAAGGAGTCTGCCGAGGGTGCGAGAGCGCTCTGGTTCACTCGCACAACGAGTAGTAGGCCTACGAGTGCGAGCATCGGAATCGTTCTACAGCTTCCCCTCCCACCCTTTGCCTCGCGACGAGTTGATATTCGCAGCGATTTTTGTCGTGCCCTGATAGACGCGATCAGACATCAGTTCTCCTGCAACTATCACTTAAGTGTATTTACCCTTTTAGTAGTCACAAGGCGGAACGGGAAAAGGGAGGGGGGGGGGAGGTTGGGAGAGGGGGATAAGGGGATGGGGAGAAGGGGAGGTGAGAGGGAGGGAAGGATGACGGGTGGGGGAGGGGGAGGGAAGGAGGGAGGGAGAGAAGGAGGGAGGGAGGGAAGGAGGGAGGGAGGGAAGGAGGGAGGGAGGGAGGGAGGGAGGGAAGGAGGGAGGGAAGGAGGGAGGGAGACAGGCTGAAGAGACACAAACCCATACACCGCCTCGGGCCAAGGAATGCTTATAAATCATACCACGATACGCTGCCGAGCCCGTGCCGGGCCCGTGCCGCCGGCCCAACCAGCCGAAACGGTCTCTGACGCCGGCGGCGTGAGGGCCAAGGTCGGTGCTGCTCGGTCCAGGACGACGCGGAGGAGGCAGGCAGACGACGCGCACCTGCCCGAACTTGTCGTCGCCGACATGTCGCCTCCCGGTGGCGCGCAGGCTGGCCCTGGCCCCGACCCCGCGCCCGCCGCCCCGCCATGCCAGGCTTCACATACGTCGTCCACCGCAGCGCTGCCCCCGTAACTCGTATCGCGCTGACGGCGAGCTCCTCGTCGTGGAGACACTCACTCCCTCTTCATCGCCGTCCCCGCTGGGCTCCATGTCACCACCGTCCTCCGCACGCTCCGCACCCGGGTCCACCCCGCTCCACCGCCGCGTCCCGACTGTCGTCTGCCCAGCTCAGCGCGGCGCGGTCCGCCCGCGCCCGCCCGCCCGCGCCCGCCCGCGCCCGCCCGCGCCCGCCCGCGCCCGCCCGCGCCCGCCCGCCGCCGCCGAGCCCGCCTCGCGTTGACTCGACTCGTACGATCGTCCCTCGGCCGACGCCGTCCTGGACACGACGCCGACCGGTCGTCGTGCAGGCCCTGCACTGGTGGGGCGCGGGGCGGGCTGCCCCTTTGCCTGCAGCCCGCGTGCACACCTAGCGCCCCCACCTGCTCCAACAACAAAAACCAACAGCGGTGTCAGGCAACAACAACAATCACAAAACCCTTATTTCACTGCGTGGAGTCGACTAAAATTAGCGGGATGCCCGTGTCGACAGCGTAGCGGCTGCTTTTGTGTTGGAAACTTCGTCACTATCAGTCGGGGTGGCGTGGCGGGGCGTGGCGAGGTGTGTTGGGGGCTCGTGCCAGGTATTGACGGAGGTCCTGACGCACGTGCCTTGTGCACGTGCTGACTGGGGAGGGAATCGGCCGTCCAAATAACGCCGACGTGAGAATGTGGGACGTTTCGGCAGACGATCGGACTGTGACGTCGCGGAGGCTAGACGGAGACAAACACAATGACGGCCTTTTTATTCTACTCGCCCAAGTGGACCGAACCGGTGGTTCACGGAGTTATGGGCTCAGGGGAAAAGGGGAAATTGAGAGCAAGGGCTACTACACGGTTCGTCCGCCCCTTGTCCCTCTACAGAGCCCGCCGTGTTAACCAGCCCAATAATTAGAATCAGGATTTGAGCTACTTGGCGGGTCTGCCAGCGCCATCCAACGTGAACTCTACGAGCGATGGGGCAGGGAGATCCGACAGTGGGGAAAGTCGCAGGCCCGAGCCCGAGCCCCACCGCAAAGTTAGTGCGTGTTCAACGTAACGGTGGACATGTTCGGTGTCTTTTACTTCACCAAGGGTAAAAATAGGGTGTCCGAAACAAAGCGAATGGACTATTGGCGAGGCGACTGTAAGTGACCCGGTTGTCCGTATTTTCTGCATCCGAAGTGACTTTGCCTCGTAGCCTAGTTGGCGGCGAGGGCTTTCTTCACACATTGTACAGCACGTACGTACCACACAACCCCACCCCACGGCCGGACAGCTTGGCGCGCGGCCAGTAAGTTTTGCATTACTGAATCAATGAAAATAGAAGCATACCGATAACCGGCCGGCGAGTCAAAGCAGGAAAAGAAAGCTCATGAAGAAATTCGTAAAAACTACAGTTGTTTTTGCTTTCTTTCTCTTTTTCTTTCTTTCTTTCTTTCTTTCTTTCTTTCTTTCTTTCTTTCTTTCTTTCTTTCTTTCTTTCTTTCTTTCTTTCTTTCTTTCTTTCTTTCTTTTTTTTTCTTTCTTTCTTTCTTCCTTCCTTTGTTTTACTAAAAATATCAATCAAGATTGGTATTGATAGCAGATGATACCGCACCGCAAGAGAAATTGCTATGGGGTGCGACAATTTGTGTGTGAACGCACACGATGTAAACGACGAACGACGCCAGCAGCGCCGCGCCGCGTGCCTGCGGGGTTGGGAGGGAAAGGGGTGGGAGGGGTCCGCCGGCGGCGTGGCGGACCGAAGCGGTCGCTGGCAGGGAGGAGCTGCGCGCGGGGAGAAGGTGTCATTGTTCCGCGCAGACTGCGCGTCAGGCAGCCATGGGCCCCCCCCTAGCAGCGCCGCCCTATATTATTGTATAGTTGCGATTGGTTTCTGGACTCGAGAGTACAAGCTAGCTGACACCTTAGTGTCTTGTACTGTTCTGAAAGTAAAGAAAGTAAAGGTATCATCTGCTAAAAAATGTGGTGGATCTATATAATTGAGAAGACATTTTGTTTCAATTCTTAAGACTATGTAACATTCAATCAGTTCCAACCACAAACAATATAGTTTTACAAAGATCACATCAATCAATAATTATAAAATATAAATGAAAAATATAAATTGCAACGGATGGAATTCTACACAGTGTGTGTTACTAAAAATAGTTTTCCAACAAATACAGAGCAGGAATTTTGAAGAAAATTGATTGCTCTTCGTCTCGACTTAAAATAACAGAGGGAAATATGAAACAAGTGACTGCATGATAACAGCTTGTGGAGGCACAACTCCGATCTGCACACGGAAATAATTAACGCAGGAAATGAAAATACAATTCAATAATTACAGTAAAATACACATTTTCCCAAGAAACAACAAATCTTTGTGAGCAAATTTCATGAGTCATAAGGTGTGCTTAATGGACACAATGGTACCAAGTTACAAAGCCATTAAAAATAATCATGCCGTCAAGATGGGTGTTTGGTATATGACAATAATCCTGTGGCTCATGTTAAATATTCCCTATTCATTTTTAAAAATTTGGTACAAAAATAGGAGCATGTGATGACACATGTTTTTCACTTTTCACTAATACTCTTCCACCCTGATTCACACATCTTATACGTTTAGTTGTTGTAATGACAATGAAGCCAGTCATGGGGTATAGTAGATGAATCTTCAAAAAATTTTAACTTTGGAACGAATGGAAAAGTCAATTAGAAAAATGAAAAGTATTGCTTTTTCTCTGGACAAAAGGTTTAACCTGAAGCACTGCTTATGCACTAATGCTGGACCTCAAATAATTTATCTTCACAGACATTAAAGATAATTTTTCCTTCAAGAGAAAAGCATCATTCATGAGACATATGAAATGAAACATGGTATTTCTTTTTCATATCCAGACAAAATTAAGAGCAGAGTACAACCTGACTCCAAAGATTTTGCAGACTACAACTAAGGACGCTGATTGAACTGTCATACAAACTATTGAGATCCAGATTTTGATTTTTTTAATAGCTGGGAACATTTTTTAGAACATGTGAAGAAGAAAAAAAAAAATACTTAGAGATGCGAGTTTTTCACTATAAATAAAATTATTTACAATTTGCTCATTCAGTATTAAGCAGTTTCATCACAGATAAATACCGTTAGGTACATAATAAGATTGACTAGCTAATTATCACGTGTACACAAATCACTGAACTTCTTTGAGATCATACTGAACACTTCCCTACAATCAATGTAATCTGTTATACACTAGACATTGTAATAATATGCAGAAGTCTCTTGAACTAGCCAACAAAGTTAGATATTACTTTCAGCCACTTCAAATTTCCCTATTGCGTCCCATTGTATCAGATACAGTATTGAGAGACAAACACCTCTACTTCAGCCTGTGAGCGGTCGCAAATCTACTCTGACCTTTTCATTCAGACCTAACATGCCAACTGTGGGATAAAACCCTCCTTTGGGTATTCGCACCTGACGCATCCCAACTGTTTTTCCATTTCTTGTGAAAAAAACCTATCATAAAATGGGAAAACAGAAAGCTTTGTTAAAATATCTGTGGCTCGAGCTACAGAACAGAACAGAAAACAATAATTACCTCAACTTTTGTACCACATTTCACTTTTCCCTGATGATTCCACCACTCATCATCCTCACTTCCACTAGTATCAACTGTTAGATCTATGAGCTCAACATCTCTTCCATTTGAAGAACCTGCTTGACTAGGGCTAATATCAGCAGCAGCTTCACAGTCGCTAAAATTAATAATAAGATTAATTTGGAAACAGAGTTCATAATAAAAAGTAAGTAAAACACAAGAAACATTTTTCTTCTTAACTTTAGGGTTCAACTTACCTATCATATTCACTTATGTAATCTGGTGAAAAATAAATTCCACACCCCATGCGGTCCCCTTTATGACATCTTGGACCAAATGGCTCTCCCTTTCCACTGCCCATAAAAATTTTTCCATCATCAGCGTGATAGCCTATGGAACCCTTGTTCCATCCTGGGTTTCTTCGATCAGGATAATCCTGAGGCAAAGGGAGAAAAACATATTTTATTGAAAGAAAACCTTTGTATTGTAAATAATAATTCTTTGTTGAGGTCAATCACATGCCTTTCTTGTCAGACCAATAGCTATATAACAATTCTCCCCAGGATCTGCAATTTCAATTTCAAAATAATGATGTGTTGTGTTTAATGGATGTCTAGCTTGGGCTAAGCCAACATCAGCTATGCTTTGACCCTTGCCACAATATTCAAGAATTTGTCCACATTGGTGAACATCACTAAGGCGGCGCCAGTCATCTTCAGTGCTATCCACAACCATTTCATCGTCATCCTGAAGAGGATGTCCTGGCAGGCCCAGCATTACACGAACTTCCTCTCCAGCAGATTGCATTGAAACTGCTGGGTGAAAACCTCCCACAGGTAGCTGTGTCCATAATGATCCAATCTGAAAAATGGAATGCAAATCAAATTTTGGTTACTACATAACTGCAAACGAGCTTGACTTTAAAAATTTTAGTCCACACACCTCTCTGCCATTTAGTGAAAAGTATACCAGAACATAGGACTCTTGGTCGTCTACCTCCTCTGCAGAATCAAAGTATTGTTCAAATCGTAGACCACAACCAACTCGATCATATTCGTGGGCTATTTTTACTCTAACTCTGTCAGTGGCCATTTCACTATCTTTCATTATGCTGTGGAAGAGAAAAGCAGAAGACAAACTGGAACTTCTATATCAAAAAGCAATGGAATATAATTTCAAAAAAGGGACCTACTTACTGCCCATTTCCAACAGACAGCCCAATAGATCCAATACTACACCCTATATGACTTCCCAGAGGGTGGTTCCATGGGGTGACTCCTATATGAATTTTCCCTTCCACACCATAGTCAGTTATCTCCATTTCGAAGTAACTCTCTTCCACAGTTAATTTTGGTCCTATCCACAAACCAATCTTTCCTGTCTTTGATCCAGGAGCATAACTGTGAAACAAAAATCAGAGATATGACACCAGACATTGGTGTTTCTTGAATTGTTGTACTCATTCAGACTGTTTCAACTGACCTGATAAATTCATTGTCATCAGTATGTACATAGGCATGTCGGCACAGGTAAGGGAATTTTTCATTGCTTGCATCGTCTTGACTCTCAACAGATTCATTGAAATCTTCTTCTTGTTTGACGGCGGCAGCCCCTGACCCTCCCTCCGCTTCCATTTTTGTTTTCTCATTCAGAGTATGGAAGATTTTACGCAGAGCAACAACTATATTAGACTGCCCAAAAAGCTTGGGGCGTATGCAGCTCTGCATTAGAGATAAATGGACCTGAAAGTTAAGTAAGATATATTTTGGAGGCACTTAAATTGCACAATTTTTATGATGGTAATTTCTGCCAAAAAAGTAACCTTGCATAATGAAAGCCACATTTTACTTACACGTTAATGTTCCAAATAGACTTAAGCTCATTTCATCTTCAGAGGAATGTGAGTTTTTGTTTAAATACTTCAGGTTACCATTTACAACAATACCGTAAGTTGTTTCAACCCACCTAGCAGAGTTATCTTGAAATGAATAAAACTGGACACTGTTTTTTTTATCTTCTCAAAAAAACCTACAGAACTTTAATTGCAAGTATACTGATGTTTCAAGTAATATCTACATCTTAAACAAATCATAACAGAGTCCATGACTTTAGAATTGACCATGTAGCTTGGCATGTAGACCTGTCTGCTTTGCTGTCTGCGGTCTGCTGTCTGCTGGAGCAGCGAAAGTGGAGGAGATGGGGAACGTAAATGCCCGTACCCGGTCAAAAAAATATTTGCGCTCACTTCTGCCACTCCACAGCTCGGACTTCCGCGCTGTTAAGGAGGCTAGAAAATGGCGGTGCAGGACAAGGCTTTTGCTTAGTTCGGCGTGTTCGTAATTATTTTGGTTTTAAACGCATTAATTTACCTATTTAACTTGCCATTCATTTGGCAAAATTAAAGTGAAACGCCGTTGGCGCTCCCTTGAGCCTTTCCATGTCGAACTGTCAGTGATATAGCAACGTTAGTACTTGGCATCGCGGGTGCTTGTACCGGAGCCTAACAAGTAAGATGCCAATATCAGACTTTAAGTTTTTACTGTAATGAGCGAAATGGCGTAGGAAATCGTTTCAGAACGCCGATGCGCTTCTCTTCTCAAAATAAAATTGCTGGCTCCCACTGTTAATGTTGATTTTTTTTGTTTTGCTTCAATGCGCTTGGTTGGATATTTGGTTATGTCCGTCACACCATTTTTTTTTCCTTGGTTAGACAATAATTTTCCTATGTGCCTGAGTAGTTCAGAGGTTTTTAAGGTTGGGAACAATCCCATCACAAATATCTCGATACTCTGTTACCTCGTACTCTTCATATTTTCAAGTATTTCTCACCACAAGAACATGGTTCCTGGCTCCTGCAGCCTGTGGCTTGAGCCGCCTGTTTTCAGCGCGAGAATCCTTGTTGAACAATACAGTACCGATATGCCCTCAAAATATTTTGCTCTCTCCCACAACCTTGTACTATTGTTGGGCACAATACTCTTTCATCAATTATGACTTGGGCGTATGTGGGTGGGTTTTGAAAATATTGATTAAAAAATCTGGATGGGGTGAAATAATAACTTACCACATCAGGGAAACAGTGAAACTGTGGATACATTGATAAGTGGATTAATGAAGTCATCAAGTATCTGAAGTTTGTTTCAAAACATTTGTCAATCTGTTAACTTATTATTAATTTTGCTCTCTTTCGCTTGTTGCTTTTCTGTGCGTTAATATTTGTAGGGTTGGCCTTATAGTTAAGTGAATACAATTTTAATGCATAAAATCGGCATGATAGAAAAAATAATGTGTATGACCCAAACCTCTTGCAGTGAATGTTTTTTTACATTGAAGCGTTTTACTAGTACCCAATTTGCTTGTTATAATCATCTTTAAGTTGAAGAGGATTCTCTTCTGATTGCCATTGTTGATGATTGTCAATTGTGTCAACAGGTTCAACAACATCAAGAGGGATTTTACCAGATGAGATGATGCTCAGATTTTGTGGGAAAAGGTCAGCATTCAAATTGTAATGATCCTCCAAGAGATATCATCTTTGTAGTCCACTGGAGTGTGAAAGCTCCCTAGATCATAGAGACACAAAGCTAGTGTGATTTTCTTTTAAGAGAAGCGTTTTAAGAGAGATGGAGAAGGCTAGATTTATGAGAGATTCAAGGGATTCAGGCCGAGGTCGTGGTAGATGGAACGCTGAAAGTTCTGCTAGGTAAGCAGAATTTTTAATTTGGTTCTAATTGTATTTTTCTTTGTGTTCATTTATACATTAAACTATTCGTAATTTAGAGGAAGATTCCGTGGTGGTGACCGCGCCAATTGGGGAAACCATGGCGGACGGGATCAACGTGATGAGAGGGATCGAAGGTATCGGAGCCCTCAGAGCAGAAGATCAAGGTCTCACTCACCACACAGGAAAAGAATGCGGTCTCGATCTTCTTCCTCCCGGTCTCGATCTTCAAGTGGCTCTCCATCCAGGAACAGGAGGAACTACAGCCCTTCTCCACGGTACGTTGCACTTATTTTGCCTGTCATGGTAATTTCCTTGCTCGTGTCGTTTTTGTTGTTCCATTGTCACAATATGCTTGTATCCTCAGGAATCGCGGACGAAATGCAAGTCACTCCCGTAGTAAGTCACCTTCCAATAGACAACACATCCCATCATCATCTGGCTACGTACCCCAGGTACATCAGTCTTCGACATACCCTTCTTATAATGAGGTACATGGTGTGGCTTTGTGCTGGTCCCTATCTGCTTGCAATTTTTTTCTCTTCAACCTGTTAAATCTGTTTCAGGATCCATTCCGTGGACCGCAACCACCTGGTGTAGATTCTCCAGTTGTACGTCAGCAGTATCCAGCTCCATTCCAGCATACCTCTATTCCTCCACCAGGTGTTCCACCACCTCAAGGACATCCCCCTGGACCTCCTCCAGGTTATGCTGGATATGACAGCTACTACCAGCATCAACCACCGCCTTCATTGTACCCTCCTGGAGCACCGGTAAGATTGGCCATTCTTATGATTACTGCAATCTTCTAAGTTAATTCAAACTAGAGCTTGTGGAAAGTTGTAAGTCGGTGGTATGCTTTCAACATTATGAGAAGAACCTACAAAGGAAGCAGTGGTTTACTATTTTTTAACTTTTGTGAACAACATTTTAATCTTTATATCATACATTTGAACTTAAATGAAACACCTGTGATGAGATGCCTGATGCGATTTAGTGTGATGTTGAAGTAGGGTATTCGAAATCTTCAAAGATTGTGCATTAGCTGCATTCTATGTTAACTCTTTGTAATTTTGTGCACGAGTATATTCTTCTTTTGTGGCAAGTTACCCTTATGTTGTCAAACTAATTCAAAGGTGAGTTGTTATCAATGGATTCCACTCTCAACATGATAAATAAGTCAAAGTGTGTTTTTGTGCTATCTCAGTTTTTGATCCTACTATCCTTTGCAGTATATATTTTCTCCCTCCATTTCATGTGTAAGAGGTTTCTCCATGTTTTCAAATTATCTTATTATATACATGGATGCAAGAATTACTCCTGTTCCATCAAGGAGAGAATACATTGTCACCATGTGTCTTTTAATTAAGTCATCATTCAGGAAGTTTTGACAGGCATTGTTCATCAGCAGGAAATAATTACTGGAAAAAGATGATTTTTCCTTTGGGGTGTACTTTTATCATTTTGTAAGATAAATATGTTACTTAATGCTCGCAAACTTTTTCAGGATTATATTGCAACACAGGCATCAGCACCAACTTCTATGACTTGGTCTGCATCTGAATATTCCCTACCATCGTCAGGACATTTAGGTGGTATGTACACTTACCATGGTTTGCTGGAATTAAAAAAAATAAAATCATAATCATAAGTTACATAATCTTAACAAAATTTTCAAATTCCTTGTACAATTTAGAATGAACTAATCAAAGTTTCAAATTGGGTTCTTTACGCCGTAGCTCTGAATATTTTGTATAAGATTACTGTCTTTAATTATGTTTTGGATATTGATTTAATTTTCCCTGGGAGAGCTGTCGGGAAAAAGCCATAACATCTTCAACAATCAGCTTTTTGTTGAACAACCATTGATTGTTTTTATTTTTAAATGTAGATATGAAACACAACACCAATGCTGTTCCCACTCCAGTACCTGTGCCTGTACCAGTTCCTCAACCCTCTCATGACTCAAGCAGCATTAACATACCTCCACCACCAGGAACTGGAGATGAATCCAATAAGAAAGAAGGTTTTTGTCAGCACTGTACAAAATTTTACTGTTGTGTAGATACACTAATCTAACTAGTAAAAATATTCATTATTTTGTAAATTTTTTCAGCCATTGAACGTGAATTGCGCACTCAGAAAGAAAACTTAGTCGCTCAACGAGAGGAATATATCAGGAAGTCAAAGGTCTTTGAACGGGAGTTAGGGCTTCTCCGGGGTCAAGAAGAGGACTTGTCAGCAGAGAATTCCAGAGATAATGAAAGAATTATCCTAGAAAACCATAAGCTTCAGGTGAGTCATCCTTTTTGCCTGGGAGGTCTGCTTAACTAGAACAAATTTTCCTAATTTTTTATGTGTTTCCTTCTGAAGGTGGAAATTCAGAACAAACTGAAGGCTATCAACAATGTGATTGACATGTTGACGGGTATTATAGGTGACAGCAAAGAATTAGCTCAAAAGAGGGTAGAAATGGAAGTAGAAAGAGTAAGTTCACTCTTTAAAATATTAGTAAATCATCTTAAGTGCTTCATTTTTGTCGAATGTCATTTTGTTTATTTTATGTAGAGCGTCAAGAAAAAGCAGAAGAGCCCAGGTCCTCGCTCAAGGGAAAGGGCACGGTCTTCATCGTCAAGTGGTTCATCAGCTAATGAAGGCAAAGGAAAACAGAAGCAGGAGGCTTCATCCCCTGAAGAGGACTTCCAAAAGTACAACTACATTCACTTTGATCCAGAAAATCATTGGTGCAGAGTTTGTAATGTTTTTCCCCGCACTGCTAAAGAATATTTGCACCATCTTCATAGTGTTGATCACAAAGATCAAATAACGGTAACTGTCTTTGATGTGCCACTGGCTGACTCCTGAAAGACTTTCGGTACTTAATACTTTTTTTCTCTTGAATTGTAGGTACGTAAACTGGTTGATATGCCATGGCATAAGGATCATCCAGCAGAAGAAGTCCCGCAAGTACCTGGAGCTATAACGAAGAGGACTCCCATTAAAGGTATTGTGGAACATGATTTTGTTTTCTATGGTAGTGCTGTAGATCTTTGCAGATTAATATGAAGATCATCAAAAAGGAAAGCTCATGTAAATAATCAGCTGTTAATCAGTAAGTAATTTTCCCTCTGGAATTATTTTGAAGTTTTCCGCAAGTTTCATGCAGTGTCTGGGGGGTTGAGATAAGGTAAGTGGAAGCACAGTATGTTAAGTGCTGGTATCAACATCTGAAGTCAGATTTTTTTAATGGACTCTTCACACTGAAGAGAAATGTGATTTTTCTAATAATTTAGACAAGGGTTGCAAGATCAAGAAGATACTGATATGTTGCCAATTTTTTTTCACCTCAGTCATTTCTTTATAAGTTAATTTTTTTTCTTGGCCCCAACTTGTAACTGACAATAAGTAGAGAGATGTTAACTTGTGAAGTGTGTGACCTAGCCTTCAGTTGGTCTTCTCTCCTCTAAAACTCTTCTAGCAACTCATGGAAAAAATGTCATGTTTTGTACTCTTCCTGAAACCACAAATTGTTTCTCCCTGCTTTTTCCTGTTTTCTTGTGAAGTATTTCTTAGATTGAAATAAAGGTTTTCTTTACAAAGTGAGCATGTTCTTTTAATTCTAAGTCTATCTCTTTCCGAATCTTGGTGGTACCCAAAAAACTGCCTGATTATTAACTGTTATTAATTGCAGGTATAATGTATGATTCCAGGCTTGCAGTTTTTCATCTCAGCACCAGCCTGGTACTGCAAACTCTGTGCTGTTTGGATGGGAGACCTTCACTGTGCTTCTTTCCACCTGAAGTCCAAACTACATGCAACCAAATATCATGTATGTCTGAAACTCTAACATTTGTTTCAAATACTTGGCTGACTTGAAATGTGTGATTTCCTTATGTCATTCTCTTTCAACAGAACTTCATCAAAGAAAATGATGGATGGGAGTCTAATTGGCTTTCTGAACGAGAGCAAGCTTACCAACGCTTATCTGAGAGCAAGGAGGATAAAAAACATGATGGACATCAGGTTTGTGAAATTTCTTTTGGTAAATACTGTATATGTAAATGGTATATGTACTTGTATATGGTTTCAAATTCAATGTGTCCTTAGGTTACTAAACCATCGGAGGCAGAGCAGCCAGGAAAGGAAAGACAATCTCGTCAAGAAAGATTTGAGAAATCTGAATCAAAAGGAAAGAAACGTCGCTCCCGTAGTAGATCAAGTTCTGGTTCTGCAGACCGAACCCAAGATATTGAAGTGACTGGCGGTTGGGTGAAAGAAAGGAGGCTTGATAATGACAAGGAAAGATCCAGACAAAAGGAAAAGGAACTAGCACGCAACAGAGCAAGAGCCAAGGAAAGCCATGATCATGACTCTGAGACTGACAAATCCAAGAGTATTAGAGTTGCTATGAGGAACAAGAGCAATGATGTAGGTTTCAAGTTTTTGAATTGTTAGAAATACTTGTGAAATTTCTGTGCTATTTACTCTCATATTACATGTTTTTCAGAAATCTGAAGAGCGCGCCGTTGTGCCAACATCCCAACTGAAGAGCAAGTGGGATTCACCAGATCGGAAGAATGGTGCCAGTCCTCGTCACTCTGGGAGTCGTCATGCCAACGCACCTGATGATAGGATGATGAGGGAGTGGCTTCCTGTCGAGGAGTCTGAGAACCAAATGTTGAATAACTTAAAAGACCGAGTAAAGCGCAAGCATGAAGACAGTCACAAAGAGAGAGAACCTGAGCGTGAACCTAAAGGAGACAAAGAGAAACCTCACAAGGAGAGGAAGTTCTTCCCAGAACCTCAGTTTGGGAGAAACAAGTTTACTCGTGATGTGACACCACCTCGAAACAGGAGGTCTAGAGGAGGTAATGAAGATTCAAGGTGGGATCCCTCTGGCTTCACTGCACCGGGCGCCATACGCGAGAGTCCTCCTCCACACAGGCGTATGAATGAAGGCAAGGGTCGGGATCGTGAGAGAGAGAGAGAGCGAGGAGATCGTGAAAGGGAGCGAGATCGTGAACGTGACAGGGACCGTGAACGTGACCGCGACCGGGATCACGACAGGCGTGACCGGGACCGAGGCAGAGACCGGGACGAGGACGGGCGCCACCCACCGCGGAGAGAGGAGGAGGACGACGAGACTACCTTCGAGAAACAAAGCGGGGAATACAGAAAATCGGGAAGAAAGCAGCAACCAGTGATGACCATAAAATCTAAACTGCCTTTTATCGGGAGGATGCCCGTTTTCAAGAACTTCTCAAAGAAAGGAGGCGACGACAAGTCCAAGGATGAAAACTCATCACCACCTCATAGTGGATCGCCTGGGCCTGAATCTACACCCGGTAAAAACATGTCACCATCAGTCGCTCTCACTCCTGATGGCAGCTCTTTGAAAGCTTCTGTTCCCAGTGCAGCCCAAATAAGTGCCAGCATAGAGCAATATAGAGCAAAACTTTTAGATGGCACCGCTCTTGAGCCTCCAACCGCACTCTCACCTGTTGCTACCCCCATGCCAAAGTCAACTTTAATTTTGTCAAAGACACCCTCTGTTTCAATAGACAACTTAATGAAGAACAACAAAGATTCTGACATGAAGATGCAACTGAAGAAACTGTCTGAACAAATGCAGTTGATGGAGAAAGTTCAGGCTACACCACTACCAACTGCAAATGAGGCAGTTCCCATGGAGTTAGAGGAGGAAGCTGAGTCAGGACCAGGGTTGTCTAAAGATTTCCAAGATGCGCTTGAAATTATTTTCCCTGACCCCTCCAGACCACAGGACGAAAGACCACCAGGAGATGATGATCCACTACCTGATGTAAAGAAACCGCCCCCAATAATCCCAATGCCAAATCTCAGCAATCCACCTCCTGGCATAGTGACCACCACTCCCATGGGAATTGACGGAGTGTTCCCCTCTCTAGAAAGTACAGCAACTATGATGGCGCCACCTGCAATGGGTATGGGTATGGATGGAACCAACCAGGCTGCTGCCAGCCAACCTGCCATGGGCATGACGATGGATGGAAGCATGCCAGGCCCACCAGGCATGGCAATGGGCATGTATGATGCCCCACCAGGAACCTACCCTCCTGGAACATACCCACCTGGGCCCATGGGTCCAATGGGTATGCCTCCTATGGGTGGTCCCAGAATGGGTCCTATGGGTCCAATGGGTCCTCCACCCATGGGCATGCCGCCAATGGGTCCTATGGGTATGCCAATGGGACCTCCGCCCATGGGAGTACCTGCTATGCCTGGTCCCAGACCTCCCTCAACACCAGTGAAGAGTTCAAGCACACTTGATGCAGATGACATGGCTATGTTAGGAATTGACGCTGATGATATTGGCGCCCAAGGAATGTGATTGCATTGCACTTTTCTGTTATTGTCTTGATGTTATGCCCTGTTGAAATCATGAGCAAAGTTAGCATTAACATTCATTTTATATTTTTTTGAGACTTAATTGTTTGTGAAATTGTCAGCAGCTTATTCCATCTGAGTGTTTTAAGAATTCTGTGCTGTAATTTGCCGTTCTTTAGTTGATGGCAATCTAATGTGATTAATTGTATGTCGGTTTTATTCTTTGGAGAAAGCAGACAATTCTCTTTGCCTATATGAATTAGATTCCAAGAATTTGTAATTAAATAATGAAACCCAAAGTTTTCTTTTGATTATTCAATGCCCTATCTACAAATAATAAAATACAAAGGCACCTATTCAGAATTCACCTAAAGTATAATATGACAGGGTGTCCAATGTCAGCAATGAAAAAGCCCATGTTACATTTAAATTGTGTTTTATTAAGCTTATCCTTTCTTGACATCTTAAGTATATTACGGAATACTGGACCAAATATTCTTTTATTAACATTGTGATTGAGTCAGTTGACATTGAAAATTTTTACTCTCTATGAAATGAAATATTCAAGCAAAAACTTCCACTTACGAAATTCGAATTACTTTCAATCATTTGAAAGGAATGAACTAGGCGAAGCCCCCATGATCTTTCTAGATCTTTCAGATCCTTCTACTAAAACAGCTGAAGTGCTGCTGTCAATCATTCCAGCCAATTCCAGCGCTCGCGCGCCACGAGCCACGACCGGAAGCTTAGAGCTCGGGGATCCCCGGATCCCTATGGGAATGGCGATATGAGAAGCTCGGGGTAGAGTGCGCGTAGTATAATTGCAAGATACTTTCATGCGAAGAAAAATTTCAACTTCGATTTAATTACCTGAATCAACTTGTTCATTGCAATAATCCGTCGACACATTGAGCCATTTTCTGTCAGATATTGTCTTCTCCTAAAGAAAAGAAACCTTGCTGCTGCTGTTTGACAAGGCCGTGGCCGCGTCTTATGCTAGCAGAAAGCTTGAGGATCAATGGTGTGCTCGGTTTGGTTCGGTTCATGTGGGAATATATAGGCAATTTGTGAACCAACCGCGTTAAAGCTTCGTGATAAACTGTCCTGATTCTGGTATTCCTGGTGTTTATCTGCGATATGTCTGTGTGCATGTACAAGTTGCGCCCGATAGTGAACCATGACGATCCCTTGCCAGTCCCCAGCCACAACATGTACAACATGAAACCAGTCCAGCAGACTGCAGGGGCTCAGGGGCAGGAAAAAACGTCCACTAGCGTCGCCACGGTACGTCTTGCTGATCTCTCTGGCCGGGTGCAGGAGTTGATTCAGGTTAGCCGGGGTGAAAGCCGAGTAATTTGTGTGCCGGTGACGTGGACATAACCTCACTTACCATGACCTTTCTTGAGTGTCAAGTAACTAAAGTCTGCATTTAGTTGCGCTCGTTTAAAAATGACTCCGTATCCCTAACATTATATTAACAGTAGTTTGTTATGGATTCTCTCTTTGACATTCTTAGAAGTGGTGTCATTGTGGCTCCGTTTCTGTTAGCTTTGCACTTCTGATGTCAAACATAACAGCACAACAGGATGAGCTTTCTCGAGACAGCTGAATTTTCATTTTGGAATTCATTAATCATTTTTTTCCATTATTTTTATAGGGATCGAAAGGAGATATGGCTGCCTTGGAGGGGCGTCAAGAAGATATTCTGAAGAAACTCTCCAAACTACGAATTGACATCGAAGAATTACGAGCAATACTCAGACAGCCTAGTCAGGTCACAGTTGGGTCTTTGTCAACACCAAGCAACGTCACATGTCCACCTTGTCCAGAGGTAATATCTTTACTTCATTCATTGAGTTAATTGTTATGATAGTTCTTGAACTCTTTTCCTAATTTTCTCTGCATTTGTTTGTAGATAGGGGATTCACCTGATATTGTTCTCAATGCGAATCCGGCGTATCCTCCATTCTCTGTCTTGGGTCTTGTTCGAGTTTGGCATGCCTCCTGCCCTATCCAACTTTCAAATCACACTCATTCGTCTGTAAAAGAAGGTCCATCATCAGCACACACTTTTGTTAACAATGTCACTGGTGTTCCTAAACTGAAAATCACTCTCATCTGGAAAGAAGGTTGATCAGTATACTATTTTTTATCTTCTTAATGTGTTTTTCTGTAAAATAATTTTGGTCTTCTATTATTTTTTGTTTTAGTTGCTGAAACTGAACTTGTTACAAATCCAGTAAAACATATTACTGTACAAGGTGAAACAAACGTTTTAAGGTTCTTAAGCAGAGTGGGACCCAGCAATTATGCCTATGAATCCAGCTCCAATCTTAGCCAGATCACGCTTCTAGATGAGGTGCTTGATAACTGCCAACGTCTTGCCCGATCCAAGAATGTCAAGGAAAAGCAGGTAATGAATTATGCTAATTAAGAGGGATTAGCTTTACCAGAGTTAGTTCATTTTACTGGAGTCTAACGTTATGTTTCTTTTCTAAAAGGCCATAATTCGCACCTTCAATGCAAGTTTGGGGAAGAATGAATGGATGTGTGGACAGCCAACACTCTCAATCATAGACACTGCTGTCTGGTCAGTCCTGAAGCAGCAAGGATCTAGTGCCTCCCTCACTCAAACACTCACAAAATGGATGGAACGTTGTGATGCTGTGTTACTTTAAGGTTGAAAAAGAGAGACAGATTTCTTGAATTTGGTGCCTTGCCTTTGAAAAACATATTATTTCGTGAACTCTGCCCTGTATCAGTACCATGTGTTTGCTTCATAAAGTGACATGTGAGACCAGCTTGTGGGGCTTAAAATTAATTGAATTCCCCAAGGTTTGGTGCTTACTTCACTGCCAACATATTTAATCTGTCAAAAGTCTTCCAATGATATTAACTAAATTTGCTCTTAGTAAAACTTCTTAAAATTATTTAATGCATTTGTCACTTTTACAATCAATCAACCTCTTGGCAACCAATATATAATACAAGACTTTAAACAAAACAATGATTCGCTACATGATTAAATTTTTGTGTGGTTTTCTACTCTCACAAGGCAGGTCATAAACTTGCAGGATAATAAATGAGGACAATTACAAACCGAGAAGGAACTCATACAAACGGCTCTCCCAGTTTCTTGAGGGAGGCGAGCAGCGCCGGCTTTGTGACGAGGACACGCTCGAGCGAGGCCACCAGGGCCTTGGTCTGGTAGTAGGGCGCCAGGGGCATGTCCTGCAGCGCGAAGGTCACTATCCTGCCGTCGCGGTCCCCCACTAGGATGTTGTCCTGGCCGGGGCTGAAGAGCAGCGCGGTCGGCGGGCTCGGGTAGGACCAGGGCGTGCGCGAAGCTGGCACGTACGTCTTCCTCCGCAGGTCCCACATGCAGACCTCGTCGCCCGAGATGGACGCGATGATCGTGGAGTTGCGCGGGCACCACGAGGCGTCCTCCACGGACTGCATGTCGGGGATCAGGGAATCAAATCTCAATTTTCGTGTACAAATCACGTTCAGTTTTCTAGCTGTCTTGTAAATCTTTTTTTTTCTTTTCTTTTAAAAAAGTATTTTTTTTTCCTGAGCTTTTCTTGAAAGCTCACAAGTTTTCAGTATTAATTTTTCAAAGGTTGTTTTTAAGATTTTTATTGTATGTAGAAATTTTCTTGGTTGTTAATCCCTTGGTAGCCGTCGTTGTCCTGGGGAGGAAGGGCTAGCACCCACCTGCATCCCCGCCGCCAGTGTGACGAGCGGTTCGTTGACGCCCAGCGCCCAGATGCGGACCGTCCAGTCTGCACCGCACGTCAGGAAGAGTTTCTCACAGAAAGGGCTGAGGGCAGAGGAGCGGTAAGCTGACAGCGGATCTGATTCCTGCTCCGGCACGGTTCCGGCGTGGCACGCCGTACCTGAAGCTGAGGCGATACACGGGGCCGGCGTGCGCCACGAACACGGACTTGTGCTGGTGCAAGTAGTTGGTGGAGCACTCGTGCACGCAGCCGTCCTCCGTGCCGACCAGGTAGCGCACGGGGTCCAGGGGCACGGGCGCCATGCAGAGCACGCCGGCGAACTGGCGCAGGCCGACGCCGCGCTCGGGGCACGTCCCGGACGCGGCCAGCAGGCGGGGGACGCCCTTCTCGCCGCCCTCGGCCATGGGCACGCGCAGCATGGGGGTCCACTCGACGCCGCGCTCCCCGCGCCGCCAGCGCACCACCTGCCCGTCCTGGCCGGCCGTCACCAGCACCTGCTCGTCGAGGTGGAACTCCTCGCCGGACATCCACATCATGGACCAGAGTGGCTCCCAGGACGGCGACGCCACGCCGCTCTCGCTCGTGTCACCCGCGTCCGCGACCACGCTCTTCTCCGGGGCGGACACGTCGAGCAGCGCCAGCCCGCCGTCCGCCATGCCCACGGCCAGCAGGTTGGGCCGCGTCCGCGCGAAGCTGATTGCCGTCACGGGTGCAGCGAAGCGGTACATGCGCTCGGGCAGGAGCGGGTTCTGCAAAGGTCCCATACTCGTACACATGACGTCAGTTTTACGACGATTTAAAAAAAAAAAAAATTTCCTTTTTTTTTGCGATTCCTTTAAATTTTAGGAAGTTTTCTGCATTTCGTTCTGTACAACGTTTTTATTATTTTTTTAAACCTTTTGAACCTTTATCCTTCTGTAAGAATGATCTACTACTCAAGACTATCCGCGCCTTAAACAAATAACTTCTTTCTTGTTTTTTCTCTCTCTAATTTCATTTTTTCCCGCTTTAGTTGGGCTTAACATACTACGTGACGTGACCTAGAGGGGCGTGAGGTACAAATCTTATGGACCGCACACTGGAAAAACAAAGAGCAGAATCATTTAAGTAAAGCATGAGGCAACATCGACCATCTCAGATTTCGCTCATTATTTTTTTATACGTTCCTATCATAGTCCTAAGAAACATATCCAAAATTTAGCCCGATCGGACAACCCTACTAGACAAAGTAAATTACGGAAAAGTCGAGTCTCACATTTTACTTGCTTTTAGGTAAAATAAAAAAAATCACCATAACTTTTGATCCTGGCGGAATTTGGTGAAAAGGACCAATGTGCCTGACGTAAAATGAGACGCTGAATCCGAATCTGGCATGGGTTTTACGATTGGGTGATTATTTCTAACGGCATCCACCAACTTTCACCATTTGCAGAGAAATGCCCAAACCTTGGGGTTTCTGTGCCCACAATCCTAGAATTGACCGTTCTCGACGCCAAATGGTAGGGAAAGGACCAGGTAACATATGCTACCCGCGTCCGCATTGGTTTATAATGCCCTCGGGGCTCCATCGACTTAAAAAATTTCGACGAAGGCTCTTGAGGACTACACTGGAAAAACAAAGGTAGGACGAGAAGGGTTTTAATGCCTTTACCAAGGCATTAAAAATTAGCACCCCTGCAAAGGCATTAAAACTGCCCAAAGGTGTTAAATTTTAATGCCTTTGGACCTTTGCAAAGGCATTAAAATTTCACACCCCTAAAAAGGCATTAAGTCCTACCTTTGTTTTTCCAGTGTAGAAATTTTTGTCTCAGGCGACTATCTAGAGGTGATCAACACCTCATAAAACGCATTTTTAGAGGGTCGCCAGGTGAACAAATTTTCGGTCCAACGCTTGTAAAAATTTAACGACTTCAAAGATGCGTTTTTGTTGGTTTTTGTAACCTGTGACTCCTAGGACGGGCCGAAAGCCCGTCCACAACGCCACCGGTAGACCAAGCTAGGCCGCCCCCGGCCGAACGGAGTTGCCAGCGCAGCGAAGCGGAGCTGGCAACGACGTTTGGCGGAAGGGCGGGCCTAGCTTGTTATTTTACCTAAAAACAAGTAAAATGTAAGACTCGATTTTTCCGTACAAGAAAGGCGCTAAACTTTGTTAGTGCCTTTAAAAGGTAGAGATTCGCACCTTTGTTTTACCCCGTTTTTTCGAAGCACTCACATTTGTTTCAGGATCTTTATTAGAGCTCATAATTTGACTCCCGTAATAATTAAATATTATGAGAGTCTAAGAAACCCCCGTACCGTGAGAGAAGGGCGCCCTTCTCTCATGCCCCGTACCACGGTGGAGAGAGATATCTCTCTCCACCGTGCCCCGTACCCATAATACAGGGTGAGTGTCTTCGTACCCGCCAGACTTCGGGAGAGGATAGGGGACAGGGGACACCTAGACGAGTATTTTGAAATAGGACACTTGGGGCTGGAAATCAAAATTACGCCCGCTAGAGGGAAATTAAATTTCGGAACCGAGCGCCGGCAGGTAGGCAACCCACCCGGCTGGCAGCCTAGGAGCGGCGTGGCGTGGCGTAGCTCAGCTTCCCCACGAGACTGCGGTCCTCCCTGGCGTTGCCACGGGCCTCCACCGCGAGGCCGCGGGCCTCCAAGGCGGGGCAGAACTCACGGGCCAGACCCACAGTCTCGTCGGAGAGGCTCGCGGTCTCGCGGGAAAGGTGCGTCGCGAGCTCGCGAGGTATCCCTATAACTACCGTTTATGTCTTAGACGCCACGCCGCTCCTAGGCTGCCAGCCGGGTGGGTTGCCTACCTGCCAGCGCTCGGTTCCGAAATTTAATTTCTCTCTAGCGGGCGTAATTTTGATTTCCGACCCCAAGTGTCTTAGATCAAAATACTCCGTCTAAATGTCCCCTATCCGCTCTCGAAGTCTGGCAGATACGAAGACACTCACCCTGTATTTGTCCCGCGCTGTGCTCGTCTCGTCTCGTCCTTACCTTTGCGCTCCACATGCAGACGAGGCCGGTGGCCTGGTCCTGCTGCAGATACCGGCCGTAGCCCACGGCTAGCAGGTCCGGGTTGTCGTCGTTCCAGACGAGCCCGGTGACGGCGCGGCCCGCCGCCCACTCGCACTCCATGCGCCAGAGCGGGTGCAGGCGGTACTCGAAGCGCAGGTCGGGCGCGAGCGGGTCGGTGGGCGGCAGCCCCCGGTACAGCTCCTGCGCCGGCTTGAACGCCTGCGCCGCCAGCACGCGCTCCATCTGCAGCGCGGCGCGCCGGAAGGCCGGCAGCAGCAGCACGGCGCGCAGCTTGTCGTCCAGGATGGCGTCCTCCCGCGAGTCGTCCTTGGAGTCGACGGAGCGCGTGTCCGCGTCGCTCAGCGACAGCGAGCGCTGCGAGGAGATGCGGTCCAGGACGGCGCGGCGCAGGACGCGGCGGCGGCGCTGCACGGCGCGCCGCTCGGGCTGCGGCTGGGACTGCTGGCCGGCCAGGGGCGCCAGCGGCGCCAGCGGCACCGCCACCTCCGGGGCGTCGCTCCCTGCGGACCGAATCGGACCGGACCGAGCCTCGTAAGCCCGGGCCCAACGAGGGAAACAACTCGCAGCGCCAATCTTGATCAATTTTTCTAAATTCTAATGAATTTCCTTTGAATGTTTTTGGAGTTTATGCTTTGAATTTTCTTAAAAAAATTATATATCTGTAACTTGGATTTTTTTTTTTTGAACTTCTTTGATTTTTTATGATTTGTAGTAAAGAAAACTGTCTGACTTGAACTGCTTAATTTTGAATGACAAGGTGTTCAAAAGTTTTAAAGTTGTTTTTCCCTTGAGGTATGCACTCCCGCCCCCGCCCGGCGCTGAGGAGATACTCGCCGTGCTCGATGTCCCACGGCGTGGCCTGCGCCGCAGCGTTCTTGCGCCGGACGCGCACCAGGTTGGTCTCGCAGGTGCGCGTCCACACGGCGCCCGTCTGGATCTCGGCGTGGTTGAAGGTGCGGTCCGGGCGCGAGCGCCACTCCGCGAGGCGCTCGTTGTCCAGCTGGTAGGCAGCTGCCTCCGGCGAGCCGACCGGTGCTGTGCTGGAAGGCCGGTCCAGCAGGGAGAAGGTGGCCGTCTCGGACAGGATCACCTCGACCGGCGTGTCAGCCGGCGAGTACGGTGGCGGCTGAAATGTTGCGTTTCCTATGTGTTCACTTCAGCTCGACTTTTCGCCTCTTCGTCGTTGATGTGGCAATTCAAAATGTCGGTCGGTCGGTCGTTTTCCTGGACGTTTCGACGGTCACCTTGAGGGAGGTTGGCCGCGGCAGCACGAAGGGCGAGGGCGCCAGGTCCTCGGGGTCGCACACGGACAGGACGGAGAGCGCTGAGGAGGCGGGGACGGAGGCGCCGGGCCCCAGCCCTAGCCCCAGCCCGCCGAACACCGACGTGCCGCCGATGGACGAGTCCCTCGTGACCATGATGCCGCTCGAGGTGGACGGCGCCGAGTGGACGCCGGGCCCGAGCGGCCCCATGGGCGGTAGAGCGGCCACCCCGACGGCGCCGAGCCCCGTCAGCAGCTCCCACGCGTTCTGACACCGCAGAGGCCACAGAGTGAGATAATGTCGGTCCGGTTCTCTGGTCCGGGCTTCCCCCGTTGCACTCACCGCCACGGGCTGGCGGTCGTCCGCGACCGCGAAGCCGACGTCGTGCAGGGACCGCGGGGTGACATCCGTGCCGTCGAGCTGCAGGCGCGGGGCGTGACGCCGTGCCAGACCCCCGCGGGGCCGGAGCGTGATGCCCCCCGCGCCCACGCCCCCCAGGGGCCCCCCCAGGGGGCCCAGCGCCTGCATCGACCTGCGCCCGCCGCTCAGCCGCTTCTGGAAGGAGATGAGCGACTGGCGCGAGGCCCCCGCCGGCGAGAAGGTGCACGTGCTGCTCCCGCCCCCGCCCGCCATGTCGCCGGGGTCGTCCTGGTCCTGGAGGCCCTTGGGTCGCCCTGGACTCAGCTCCTCAGTCCCTCCCCGCCGCCATACTGCTTGCAGTTCGAGCTCTCGGGACCGGGAGCAAGAATCGATGCCCCCCTCCCCCCTGGCCCCCTGGCCCCTGCCTCCCTTTCCCGCTCTCGCGATCCCGCTGAGGTGAGGGAAGGGGAGGGGCGCCCGGCCCAATGCGCCGCGGCCGGCAGGCTTCGCATCCGCACTAACTTTCGCCCTGGCCGCGGCTGCGCCGTTGCGGCGTCGATAAGGTGCACAATGGTGGCGTCCGCGTGGCTGCTGCTGGCGCTGCTGCTGGCGCTGCTCGCACCGGTCGCGCCCGCCTACGAGGACCCCGGCAGGTTCAGCGAGTACCCCTCCCTGCTGGATGGTGAGTGCCACGCGCCCCGCCCCGGCGCGCCCCGGCGGTCGTCCTCTTTGAGACCAAGCTCTGAGATTTTTGTACACATCGTAATTCAGTAAAGAGTACAGTCAAGTGCCCTTATTTCGGACAATTTGCAGAGAAGTGCTTATTTCAACCTATCTCGGTCACCTTTTGAGATATTCAAAATCCCCGCAAAATCCGGAAACGGCATCGGCATCGTAAAGTTTGCAGTATAGAGGACCATATTTCGTCAAGTCGGTTGAAGTACCTTTAAAGTTTTACAGCACACAGGAATTTAAAGTTAAACAAGAAGCAAATAAGACATCAGCCTAAATATAACATGTTTGGAAATATCAATTTTGCACTTTGCAAAATTGATATATAAAGTGAAGGAACTCGTTCTTTACAAACAGAATGTGTATCAAAACTGGTTTTGTTAAGTGTGGAATTATGTTGATACATAAACTTGCCGAAATTTCATGATCCCAATGACACTACACTTAGGAAAAAGTCCAACAGGTTTTTGATTGCTGGCTTTTGTTGGAGTTCAGCGCTGTTTCGAAATTACCGAAATATCGATTTGAATGCGTCAGCACCCACTTTCCCGATACCAAACCAGAGTTGCAGGGTCTGAAAGAACTTTCATTAGGAAAAGTATAAATTTTATCTCATTACATCAGAGGAAAAGAAATGTTTACCAAAGCTGGAAGATAGGTTTTCAAGTGTAAATATGTTGAAGATTAAAATGTTTTTCGTGGGATATTTATGTTACAAATATATGTTCCAACGCCGTTAAAACGGATATTTTCAAACGTGATTTACTCAATAATTTGCATTGGAACGAAAAAAATACTTCGTTGACGGATGAAAGAACGTTTTTCAAGCTTTAAAATAAGTATACAGTTATGTTATTTAGTTATGTGGTTTGTGAGAAAAGGTAGGTCACTAACAAAACCAAGTTTTGAACACAATACTCGTTCTCTTCACATTTACCTAAGATGTAGATAGTGTTGTAAAGAACGAGTAAAAAAGCATACAGTACAAAATTGCTGTTGTGAAATAAGCTCCCCCCAAAACCGGGGCTCATGTTGGTGTGTCCTGCCCCATGGGTGGTCCTTTAACGAATGAATGTATGTTATTTTGGCTACAGAACTACATAAAAATTTATTTTGTAAGTCAAACCGTTTTTTGGTACGGGACGATTTTTGAAAGTGCTACAATTTGGGACACTTTTTTTTGGGCCAAATACATGGAGATTTTTAGAGTGTGTCCTACAGAAATTTTATGAAAATGTTGTTTGTTCCAAATTTAATTTAAAACAAGATTTGTTTTATAGTTTCCAACGATATCTCTGTTAGTTTAGGAGAAATAGCGTGCTGCAGTTGTTTCCTTTGTAGGGCTATAGACGGCTATAGAGCCTAAACTAGTACAGATATCGTTGCAGACCATAAAAACAAAATTATTTAAAATTAAATTTGCAACTAAAAACGTTTCCATAAAATTTCATTCTACAGCGAAACTAGCCATTTAGAGCACTTGTCCGAAGTTAGGGCACTTTTGTCCCTAATTTCGGACACTCTCTCGAAGGCTGCTGTAGCTACACACATTTAGATAGAAATTCGGCATGGGTGTCATCCGACGTGTCCGGAACCATAGTTTTTCCAATCGCAACAGATTTTTCATATTTCATCATGCCTATACGTAAGAAAGGAAAAACCGCTCAATTCGTCCGAAATTAGGGCACTTGCGTAACAAATCAACGATAAATTTAGTAAAGCTCATAAAAATTCGCAGAAAGTCGCGAAAATTCAGGAAAATTCACAAAACTTTACAAAAATCCTTGAATTTTCAGCAGATGATACCTATACTTTCAGAACAGTACAAGACACTAAGGTGTCAACTGCTTGTACTCTCGAGTCCAGAAACCAAACGTGTAACCTTACAATAATATAGCGCGGCGCTGCCAGGGGGGGCTGGTGAGTGAATGGGTGAGTGGTGAGTGAGTGAGCGAGTGAGTGGCGCACAGTCTGTGCGGAACAATGAGACCTGCTCCCCGCGCGCGGTGCCACGCCACTGGCGCCCCCCCTCCCCCCTCCCCCCCCTCCCCCCTCCCCCCCTCCCCCTCCCCCCTCCCCCTCCCCCCCTCCCCCCCTCCCCCCCTACCTTTCCTCCCAACCCCGCAGGCGCGGTGCTGCTGGCGTCGTTTACATCGTTTGCGTTCACACACAAATTGTCGCACAAAGCGCACCCCATAGCAAATCTCTCTTGCGGTGTCATCTGCTTTCTTTTAAAATTTACAAGATGTGTACATCCAAATTCAGAGTTGTTACCCCTCGTTTCAGATCGAGCCATAGAGATGGAAGGGATACATAGCACAAGTATCATGGGCGCCTATTAGCATCAGGACCCTCATCGCGGAGCTCGTAGACTTTCATATGTGTGCTTCTGGGCACAAACTACTATGCTATTCTGTTTACACTACTTGGGAGACATCACGGTAAAATTGTCGTCCTGGTTTTCATATGGTACCTTTCCCAGTTTTCAAGATATTTTGGAAGACAGAGTCTTGAAAACGTCGGAAACAAGAGACTTTCTTGCTTTTCCTAGTCCGACGGTGGTAGAGGCGCGCGCCGGAATAGGAAAAGCAAGAAAGTCTCTTGTTTCCGACGTTTTCAAGACTCTGTCTTCAAGAAAATGCTTACGAAACCAGGAGGGATCAGCTAGTTTTCCTGATTTCCAAGGTGCCGGCTTGAATTCCAAGCTGAACGTCTTGGAAGTCGGAGCGACTTCCAAGACACCGGAGGGGGACTATCTTGGTTTTTCCAAAATATCTTGAAAACTGGGAAAGGTGCCTTGAAAACCAGCACACTCCCGGGTTATGTACTTTTTAGTACATTGCTGTGTACGTGTACAAACTTACGATGCTTATGCACAAATTTAGTACATCGTAAAGCATAATATTGTGCGTAGGTATGCATACTGATAAATTTCGAGTGTCTCCAGGTACCCCACTAAAATTGTCTCCAGGTGCCCCAGGAGGCATTTTAATGTCATGAGGCCGGGTACTCCAAACAGTGAGCCAAGACACAAAATGTGAGACTGGCAATCGATAGTCCAAGGATCAACGAATCGAAACATATTTTCATTTGTAGTGTGAGGCAACATTTAGTGGAGGAAGTGAAGTGTCAAATCAAAACGAAAATATTTACTTTTCACTGTTTTGTGGAGATATACAATTTGGCAGCCTGCAGCTCTCATACCTTAATGCCCACATTCACGACTTTCTGTGAATATGGTCTCCGTTCCAGTTCTAATCATCCCGTCAACCTTCCGCGGCGTGAAAAGTCAAACTCTTTGAGATATCGCTCCTGTCTCTAGGTGCCCCTGTCTCCAGGTGCCCCACTCTCCCCTACTCAATAGTAAATCGATGTTTTTAATGTAAAAATGTTCACCCTTTCTCCACACTGTTAAATTCCTACACAAAATTTTAAAGCTTCGCAGTTTGCAAAGCATTTGCTTTACTATACTACAAAGCATCACTTCGCAATTGCAAAGCATTGCTTCGCAATTACAAAGAAATGCTTTGCAAGTTGCAAAGCTTCAAAATACTTGCAATTTGCGAAGCATTTCTTTGAAGGAATTTGACAGTGCAAAAGCGTACACCCCGGCTTATGTACTTTTTTGTACGTAGCTATGTAAAACTATGTGCATGCGTAACTTACGTAAAATTTCTTACGTAATTATGTAAAAATTCTTATGTAATTACGTAAAAGGTGAGCCTTTTAATGCATAACTATGTAAGGGGCTGTGCACAAACCACGTGGCCGGTTTTAGGCCACTTTTTGACCCCCCCCCCTCTGTGACAATGTGTGGAATTTTCGCCCCCCCCCCCATTTCCACGTGGCTTTTGCAATTTTCTCAAAAAAACGCTTATTTGACGATTTTTATCGATTTCTGGTGAAAAAGCGCGATTTTCGAGCAAATATTTTGTTTACGTTTGCAAAGCAGTGCGCGGGAGGGCAAGCGGACAGGCAGACGGACGCGCGCAAAGGCGAAAATGCGATCACCGCGCGACATTCTGCGAAATTTCGTGTTCCCAACTGTTTCCACGTGACCCGGCCCCTAACCCCCCCTCCCCCCCTGTGGCTGGGCGTGGCTTTTCGCGACTCCCCCTCCCCCCCCCCCCCATAACCGGCCACGTGGTTTGTGCACAGCCCCTAAGAATTTTTTACGTAAGTTACGCATGCACATAGATTTACATAGCTACGTACAAAAAAGTACATAAGCCGGGAGTATGTAAGGGAGAACAACGAAAACGAGGTTTATATTTTTTTAGCAGATGATACGAAGGTATCAGCCTGCTTGTACTGTCATACAGCGAGCAGTATGCAGAGAGCAGCGCAGCCAGCAGAGAGCAACCGGCAGAGCGAGCAGCCAGTGTGGCATAATATTATACAGGGGGGAAAATTTCGCGCGGCGCACGGCGGGCGCGCGCCACGCCACCTCTCGGGACGCTGTGCTGCCGGGCCGCCGGGCCGGTGCCCCCTCCCGCCCCGCGCCTCCCCCCTCCTAGCCCAGCGCGACAGCGCTCCGCTTCCCTGCAGCCTGCGACGCGTAGGGACATCTACCATACGTATCATCTGCTTTCAAGTTCCGGCGCTCCGGAACTTTTTGGTCACGGTCGCGTGGTCTGTTTTTTAAATCATTAGCGCTAGCCGCGCTTTTTTTTTCTTTTTTTTTTTTTTTTAAATTTATCAGCGCTAGCACGCAAAATTTGGGGGGAACCGTTAGCGCGCTTCCTCCTGCCCCAGACATCCGCTGGGAGGACACGGCCTCCTGGCGGGACCTGCCGGGTGCAGCCGTGTGGTGCGGCTACCAGTACCCTGCCGACGACGTGATGCGACGAGAGCGCTCGTACGTGGCGCGGGTGTACCGCGGCGGCAGCCTGGTGCCGGGCAAGGCCTCGTACTGGGGCGCCTCCGCTGCCCTGGGCAACTCCACCTTCACCGGCGTCACGTCCTACCAGGCGAGTACCACACTGTTGGAAAATACCACGGTAAATGCACCCTGAGGGGCTTAGTTTTTTGTACATAACTACGCACGAGGGGAAATCACTCATAAAACTTGTACAATGATTTTTTTGATTTTTGATTTTTTTGATTTTTTTGATTTTTGATTTTTTTGATTTTTGATTTTGATTTTTCTTTTGATTTTTCCCGAAATGAAAAGAAATAATATGTTACTTTTTAAAAAATTGTGTTTTTTCTTGTTTTGTTCCTATTTTTCTCAGTTTTGGGTTCATTTGTTCTGGGTTTTTCGGATTTTTATGCAACTTTCTACTTGATTTTATTTTGATTGTTTTTATTTTTTTTTCATTTTTTAAATGGTTTTCGGGGGGCTGTACAATGATTTTTCGAAGTGACCTCGACTACGCAAGATTTTATGCGTAGCTTACGCAAGTATATCAGCATGCGTAACTACGTATAAAAAAGTCTGTAACTTATGAACAATTTGAAATACGTAGCTTATGTACAATATTTTTGAATTTCTTACGTATTGTACGTGGCAATAGCGTTTACAGCTTTTGAACTCTTTGGCATTTTTACGTAGCTTATGTACATTTGTGTCCTTTCAGAGCACTTCCATTTCTTAATTGTACACAAGACAGATACCGCTCACGGAGGGCTACTTTCTCTTTTGTACATAACTATGTACTTTTGTTTACCTAAGGCTTATGTACATTTTTTCTTACGTAGGTGTGTACAATTTTATGCGTAATTATGCACAATCCCAAATGTCCACAAGTTACTTACAAAAAAAAAAGTACATGGCCCAGCAGTGTGTGCCTACGGTATGCGCTGTAAATTTGTTGCCTGGTCCCGACCGTAATTTTTGACTACGGTCTGAATCTTACGGTACACACCGTAGCCTGCTCTTTATGTCGGGGAAGTTCAGTGGAGCACACTCCATCATAAAGTATAGTCCGTACCGTAAGTGTACACACTACCGGCTTATGTACTTTTTTGTACGTAGCTATGTAAATCTATGTGCATGCGTAGCTTACGTAAATTTTTTTACATAATTATGCAAAAATTCTTACGTAATTACGTAAAAAGTGAGTGAATAATGATTCGAGAATCGCACAAAAGGGACGAAATTAATAACGAGATAATGTCGACACTCTAAATGAAAAAGGACAATTTTGTCCCAGAAAAGGTTGCGTTTTTGTACACATCATTTTCTGGGGACAAATTGTCCCACTAAATTGAGACAATTTGCGTCCGAAATATTACAAATCGTCCCAAATTATTTCATAATTTTGTCAAAAGGTATTGGTGTGCACAAAAACGCAACATTTCTTGGGACAAAATTGTCCCTTTTCATTTAGTGTGGAGCGATTTGCTGACTAACTCGTCATGTTTTGGTCCCTGATTTGTCCTACATTCGACTTAAAAGTGGTCGCGGTCTCACGACGAGAATATGTCGAAACCAATTCGAAATAATGACAAAAGCTTGGGTGGCACGAAAAACAACGCGACTCCTGAAGGCGGAGTCGAACCACGCATCTTTCTATATGTTTTCGGGATTCTCGGAACAGCAAAAGTAATGCTTCACGTGAAACATTTACACTGCATGGGTAAGGCTAGGTTATACGACACCACCTTTAGACTGAAAGGCACGCAGTACAGCCGCGCTATCACTGAAAATGTACTAGTCACATTTCTCGCCTGTAATGAGCGGAGCATTTTTTTTATAGCTCAGTAAAGGTGACCTTCGCTAGAACGATTCAAATCGAGTATTTTCTGGAATTTTTATATCGCTCCAGAAGAGTGACGTTTGATGATTTGACTCAAAGAGTCATCAAAGTGACTCTAATAGAGCGCTCTGCAAATCCAAGTGACGAACTGTTCGACAGTTATAAGTGTCGAACTAAAAAGTTCTGCAGTTGCAAGTGCACCTTTCTGACTAAGATGGAAAATATTTTTTCCGAGGACACCATCATCTTCGTCTTGAAATTCTCTTTCAAACGAGTATATGGTTGATAGGGTTGCGGCATAGATTGAAACGGGTACGCAAAAGAATACGAATTCCCAAAATTTCATTTAAGGACTAGTAGCCGTTTCAATTTAAGCCGCAACCCTATCAACCATATACTCGTTTGAAAGAGAATTTCAAGACGAAGATGATGGTGTCCTCGGAAAAAATATTTTCCATCTTAGTCAGAAAGGTGCACTTGCAACTGCAGAACTTTTTAGTTCGACACTTATAACTGTCGAACAGTTCGTCACTTGGATTTGCAGAGCGATGTTCATCCATGTCGCTCTCACAAGAGCATGAAAAGTTCACCGCTCCACTTCGAAACCCTCGTCAGAGCTGCCAGATCGGGCGATTTTTGGTCTCTCCGGGCCGAGGGGGTATGCACTCCCAAATATCGTGACCAAACTATTACAAAATGAGGTAATACGCTGTAATAGAATTCTATTAGTCTATTACGCCTACTACACTCTAAAGGAAAAAGGACAATTTTGTCCCAGAAAATGTTGCGTTTTTGTACACATCATTTTCTTGGGACAAATTGTCCCACTAAATTGAGACAATTTGCGTCCGAAATATTACAAATCTTACCAAATTATTACACAAATTTGTCAAAAGGAATTGGTGTGCACAAAAACGCAACATTTCTTGGGACAAAATTGTCCCTTTCCATTTAGTGTGTACATTCCATTACGTGTATTACGGGTTTATTACGAGACTATTACGCGCCTATTACGCCTATTACGCCTATTACGCCACTATTACAGGCTTATTACGTGAGTATTACAGGCGTATTACGCTTGAGAAGAGCACGCCAAACATTCCCTAGGGTGACTGCCAATAGCATTAGAATAGCAGAAAAGTTTGGAGGAGCAGTTTCTATCTGTTCTTGTTTATCTTTTTCTGTGACCATTTTCGCAACATTCGTGCACCAGTTTTCTTTAAATCTCACACTTGTTGTTTCCCTAGTCAAACACCCAAACTGGATCATTTACATTTTGAGGAAAGTACTCGGTGGGCGTACGTGAAACTGATACCGACTCAAACTATTCTATATATTATCAAAATGGCGATTGCGGCATGGACTAAAATGTTACTTGCAAAACATTACACCTTTAAATGAAAGAAACCCTAACAAAAATCGAAGTCCCAATATTGTCCCAAAGGCGAAATCCCTCGGAAGGTCTAAAGGCAGAAGTCCGTGGAGGTTCCAAAAGCAGTCATTTGGGGGAGTTGGGATTTGGTAGCTACCACTGGCCAAAAGTCCTTGCGAGGTCCCTCTGAGGTCTCTGCGTTACTAGGGCCGTCGGAAGTGGTTTTGGCTGGGAGGGGCGAAACTCAGGCTTGGAGGGGGGGGGGGGGGGATTTTTAGCAGATGATTCATCTTAGCAAAAATAAATTAAAAAGAAACTAAAGAGAATTGATGTTTCATCGGCTTGTACTCTCGCAATAGTATAGAGCGGGCCGGGTTGTCACAGTGCGGCGTGCGGCGTGTGCAGGCCTGGAGAGGGGGAAGCCAGGCGGGCCAGGCGAGGGGGTCGGGAGGGGGAGGTGGGGTCAGCGGGGCCGAGGCAGGGACCAGGCGAGGCTCCAACCCATGGTATTGTTGCCTTGCGGCGCCCGGCGGCGCCACGCTCGCGGCTCTCCCGAGTGTAACACATTTATAGCAGTATGTGCCAGACCCTGGGTGGGTCGACCCGCCAAACACATGTGTAACAGTGGCTGACTACCCACACCCCGTAAGTGCAGAAGGCGCTGAAATAAAATTATTCGTACGCACATTTTCGTAACGTCGCCTTAATACACAAAAGTGCAAGACATAATAAGGTGTCAGCTAGCTTGTACTCCCAAGTTCAACAAGCAGGCCCGCCCTTCCGCCAAACGTCGTTGCCAGCTCCGCTTTGCTACGCTGGCTACTCCGTTCGGCAGGGGGCGTGCCTGCTTGGCCTGCCGGCGGCGTTCGGTCGGGCCTTCGGCCCGACCCCTAAGTCACACAGAACGTCCTCTTAGCTTTTAAATGATCGGGCCTGCGGCCCGTAAAGGCATTCTCTTCGGAAAGAGGCAGTTTGTAACGGTAAACCACCGAAACTACAGCCCTCCCTTCTGCTTTGAAAACGGGCCGATAGTGACTAAACGGTCAGTTATTCGGCAAAAAAGGGGAGTCGGAAATCTCGAAAAATTTCGAAATACGTGAGTTCGGCCTCAGATGGAACGGTCGCACTCGGACTTTATTTGGCAGCAGTTGGCAACACTGAATTACGCTCGTCGAACCAATTTTAATAGTATAGGCGTCGAGGGGTGTCGAAAATTTCAAAAATTGTCGAGATATGTCGAAAATTGTCGAAATATGCAGAAATTCGTAAAAAAATGTCGAAAAATCTCAAAATATCTCAAAAATGTTGAGATATATCGAAAAATATGGATAATGTCGAAAAACATCGAAAAACATCGAAAAATGAGGGAAAATGTCGAAAAATGTCGAAGAATATCAAAAATTGTCAAAAATGTTTACAAATATCAAAATACGTCGGAATATGTCAAAAATGTCGAAAAATATAAAAAAAAAAAACATCGAAAATTATCAAAAATGTCAAAAAATATCAAAAATTATTGAAAAAGATCGAAAATTATCGAAAATGTCGAAAAATATCGAAAAATATCGCCAATGTCGAATAATATCAAAAAACATCGAAAAACAACGAAAAATGTCGAAAATATCGGAAAATGTCGGAAAATATCGAGAAATGTCGAAAATAATTGAAATGTTTGAGTTTTGTCGATTGGCAACACTGGAAATTGAAAAATGGTTGGCACCACTGAATTGCGCTCGAAAAGACGGTTCTAGAGAGGTGCGGGTCGATGGGGTTCGTAAAAGTTGAAAAGTGGGTCAATTTCGGGTGTTTTTACAGTGTAGTCGCGAGTTGGGTCCGTTTTCATGAAAAACGGTTGGTGCCATTGAACTGGACGCGAAAAGACGCTTCCAGAGAGGTGCAGGTCGATGGGGTTGAGAAAAGTTGAAAACTGGACCAATTTCGGGTGCTTTTGACAGTGTAGTCGCGAGTTGGGTCCGTTTTCATGAAAAACGGTGGGCGCCATTGAACTGGACGCGAAAAGACGCTTCCAGAGAGGTGCAGGTCGATGGGGTTGAGAAAAGTTGAAAACTGGACCAATTTCGGGTGCTTTTGACAGTGTAGTCGCGAGTTGTGTCCATTTTTTTGTAAAACGGTGTGCACCATTTAACTGGACGCGAAAAGACGCTTTCGGAGAGGTACGGGTCGACGGGGTTGGAAAAAGTTGATTATTTATTTATTTATTTATTTATTTATTTATTTATTTATTTATTTATTTATTTATTTATTTATTTATTCCGTGAAAACTTTAATAATTTTTTTCAGTGCCTTAATGAGGGTTGCCAGGATTTGCACCAGGCGGTTCGGTGTCCAGAAGTGACCCTTAAGATACCCTAAAAATTTCAACTCTGTAGCTCAACTCCTTCGAGTGGAACAGACAGACAGACAGACAAACAGACAGACAGACAGACAGACAGACAGACAGACAGACAGACACCGCATCGATTGCATAAGCCCGCTCTAAAGCTTTTTCAAAGCAGAAGGGCGGGCTAAAAACCAAGCGCGTACCCTGGGTATATTGTACCTAGGGGGGACTGATAAATGGCTCAATGGCTCGCAGTCCGCGAGGCGCAACACAGCAAACAAGCAGGCCCGCCCTTCCGCCAAACGTCGTTGCCAGCTCCGCTTTGCTACGCTGGCTACTCCGTTCGGCAGGGGGCGTGCCTGCTTGGCCTGCCGGCGGCGTTCGGTCGGGCCTTCGGCCCGACCCCTAAGTCACACAGAACGTCCTCTTAGCATGTAAATGATCGGGCCTGCGGCCCGTAAAGGCATTATCTTCGGAAAGAGGCAGTTTGTAACGGTGAACCACCGAAACTACAGCCCTCCCTTCTGCTTTGAAAACGTGCCGATAGTGACTAAACGGTCAGTTACTCGGCAAAAAAGGGGAGTCGGAAATCTCGAAAAAATGTCGAAATACGTGAGTTCGGCCTCAGATGGAACGGCCGAACTCGGACTTTATTTGGCAGCAGTTGGCAACACTGAATTACGCTCGTCGAACCAATTTTAATGGTATAGGCGTCGAGAGGTGTCGAAAATTTCAAAAATTGTCGAGATATGTCGAAAATTGTCGAAATATGTAGGAATTCGTAAAAAATGTCGCAAAATCTCGAAATATCTCAAAAATGTTGAGATCTATCGAAAAATATGGATAATGTCGAAAAACATCGAAAAATGAGGGATAATGTCGAAAAATGTCGAAGAATATCAAAAATTGTCAAAAATGTTTACAAATATCGAAATATGTCGGAATATGTCAAAAATGTCGCAAAATATCAAAAAACATCGAAAATTATCAAAAATGTCAAAAAATATCAAAAATTATCGAAAATTATCGAAAAATATCGAAAATTATCGAAAATGTCGAAAAATATCGAAAATGTCGAATTATATCAAAAAATATCGAAAAACAACGAAAAATGTCGAAAATATCGGAAAATATCGAGAAATGTCGAAAATAATCGAAATGTTTGAGTTTTGACGATTGGCAACACTGGAAATTGAAAAACGGTTGGCACCACTGAATTGCGCTCGAAAAGACGGTTCTAGAGAGGTGCGGGTCGATGGGGTTCGTAAAAGTTAAAAAGTGGGTCAATTTTGGGTGCTTTTTACAGTGTAGTCGCGAGTTGGGTCCTTTTTATCGAAAAACGGTGGGCGCCATCGAACTGGACGCGAAAAGACGCTTCCGGGAAGGTGCAGCTCGATGGAGTTGAGAAAAGTTGAAAACTGGACCAATTACGGGTGCTTTTTACAGTGTAGTCGCGAGCTGGGTCCATTTTTTCGTAAAACGGCGTGCACCATTGAACTAGACGCGAAAAGACGCTTCCGGAGAGGTACGGGTCGACGGGGTTGGAAAAAGTTGAATTTTTTTTTTTTTAATTCCGTGAAAACTTTCATAATTTTTTTCAGTGCCTTAATGAGGGTTGGCAGGATTTGCCGTAGGCGTTTCGTTGTCTAGGAGTAAAACTGTACACACCCTGAAAATTTCAAGTCTCTAGCTCATCTCCTTCTAGTGGAACAGACAGACAGACAGACAGACAGACAGACACGAGGTCGTTTGCATAAGCCCGCTTTTATGCTTTTTCAAAGCAGAAGGGCGGGCTAAAAACAACAAAATATCCAAAAATAAAAATTAGATTTTAGTATCATCTGCTTTCATTTACAATCTTGATTGAAATTTTTATTTATTTTTCATGTTGACAAGCTGGGTCAATTCCCATCCCATCCCACACTGTAAAAAATGTTGGGATTTTTACTATACGCATGTATGGGATTTTTCCTATACGTCGTAGGGTACCCGAAAATTCCTACAAATGTATTGGAATTGTACCATACGTCAAGGAGTGTACAGGAAAATACCGAACTCTATAGTAGATCCGCCATAAGTGTCTGGGAAATTTACTATACATGTGTGGGACGCACGCATTACTTTGCACGTATGGGAAAATTACTTGACGGCATAGAAAGTTACTATACACTGTCATCTATTTAAAATTAGAAATTAATAGAAGTAGAAATTAATCGCGCTGGTTGAACGAGTTCCTGTGAGGTCTGCTCGAATATATCCGAATCAACTACGTGCAAGCATTGATAATAAAGCAGTTTCATGTTGCAAACATATGTTTGGAATTTTGAGTCTAGACAAAGCAGGTACAATAGATAGTCAGGACAAGTACGCTAAAAAGAAAAATCCAGCATCAAAAGACCTCGATGGAAATCACGATAGGAGTTGCACAAATGAGAGTCTGCTACCTGTTCACGCCTCCGGGGCCGTGCACCCCGTCCTACGGGGCCAACCCCAGACCCGGGATAGCCCGGGGCTGGCCCGGTGGGGCGTGGCGCGCAGTTCTGGGATTACCTACCTGGACGCGCTGGGACATGTCTCGCATCGTGTCCCAGTGGTCCGGTGGTCAACGTGATGGGGTCGCAACCTAGAAGTCCGAGGTTCAACTCTCCATCCGGTAAGATATTTCTTCGTTATGTAAGTGCTTAGTTACATGTAAATAACGGTTAGAAGTAAAGGACGAGAGAAGGAGAGAGGTGGCACTAGGTCCATCTAATAAAGCAAGGCAGTTCTATTTTCTACTTGCATTCGGCGTATAAGAAAATTCCCATACATGCATGGGAGGATTCCTAGTCACGCATGGTAGAACTACTACATACGTGTATGGGAAAATTTCTATACATGTATATGTTAATAACTTCATAGACATTTATAGGAATTTTACTATAGAATTTTTTTGCAGTGCATCACACTTGGGTCAGACCGGAGGTCCACCCTGCGGTCAAATGTTGGCTGACTCGAGGCTGACCTATTTATAGATTTTTATTTTGATATAAATCTAGATTTAGCTCAGCAGTAATTTTCAGATTTGAGACTATTTATTTCGCTTGTGTTCATCTGCTATCAAATATTTGAATTTCATTTTTTCATCACGATTGTTTTTTAAAAATTTTTAGAGTGGTCTCTTAGTTCAGTGGGTAGAAACGCCCTGGACGAGGTCGGGGACAGTGCTCGAAACAACTGATACATAGGTAACTGGCACGAGGTCCAGCTCTTGAACGGGATCACCCGTTTGAAAAAAAAACGAACAAGATTTGAAAAGATGAAGAAATTTTGTGTACCGTAGGCCAGGAGTGCAGGGCGATAGCACTACCGCCTCGGAGCATGCAGCATGTCAATTTGACCAAAAAACCAGATCCAGTGAGCGCTTTCCCGCCAAAATCTCAATTCAAATTTTACAAGCTGAACGCCCGCAGACGCGTATGTTTCTAGAGTCTACACGTAGCTTGCGGAAGCGAAATCTCTTCATCTTTAACAATCTTTTTCATTTTTTTCAAAACGGTGAAGCCGTTTGAGAGCTGGACCTCACCCTAGTTACCTATGTCGTTGGTTCGAGCATTGCTTCTGTCCTCCTGTACCACGTTTCTACCCACTGCTTAGGCTCAGCCGTAAGTGTTAACTGTATACCTAGTTAAGCTTGCTAATGGCCATTTTAACTGGAGCTCGTCTATCGTCCAACCGACACGGCAAATCTGAAGTCTGGGATTCCCAAGTACTTTTTGGCGTTTCCAGACTCGAGTCTGGAAACGGCAAATTATTTCCAGACTTCTCCTGGGCGCGCGGCCCTTTTCCCAGGCAAAACCTGGGAAGCGCCTCTTTTCCAGACTTTACCTGGGAAAGAATTACCGTTTCCAGCCCCTCGCCTGGGAAGCCGTGGGCAAGTCGCGGAGTCTGGGAAAGAGCCGCTTGCCCACGGCTTCCCAGGTAAGGGGCTGGAAACGGTGATTCTTTCCCAGGTAAAGTCTGGAAAAGAGGCGCTTCCCAGGTTTTGCCTGGGAAAAGGGCCGCGCGCCCAGGAGAAGTCTGGAAATAATTTGCCGTTTCCAGACTCGAGTCTGGAAACGCCAAAAAGTACCTGGGAATCCCAGACTTCAGATTTGCCGTGGACCGACCGACCGACCTGCCTCTCTTAAAGAGATAGCCCTAATGACTCGCGTCCAATACCTTTCCGTCAGCAGGTGGGCGTGGTGAACCCGCAGCGGGTCGCGTGGTTGGTGGCCTACAACGGCAACATCCCGCCGGGGGCGCCGCTCGCGGGCCTCACTCGGGACGGGCAGCCGCTGTACGCTTGCAAGTTCCACCACGAGCGCCGGCTCTCCATGGCGTGCGGGGCGGTAAGTGTTTCTACTCGCCCTTTCTCTCATTCAGGGTCTCTACTCTGCACTATGTGTGATACTATATGTGTCAGTTTAAACTGCGAAACTTTAGTTTCGCAGTTGCTACTGCAAAACTCCCGAGCTCGTCAGTTTAAACTGCAGAACAGTTTCACGGTTTAAACTGACGAACTCGGGAGTTTTGCAGTTTAAACTGACGAACTTGGGAGTTTTGCAGTTTAAACTGACGAACTCGTGAGTTTTGCTGGTGTGGCAAGCACACTCCATTTTACAGTGTGCTTTGTGGTTGACTCCAAAAGAAGCATACCATGCACACACTTGAGTTTCTAGAGTAGCGCTGTCACGTCTTACGACGTGACGCTGTTCTAGCTGAACGCATTGTGAGACCTCGCGAGGTAAGCGAGGGGTCCTTCACTCCAAATTCAAGCGTACACCGATTTTAAATCAATTTTTTTTTTTAACTAATCTGATTTGTTGATTTTTTTTTTTTGTAATCAAAAGTAACTTTTTTGAATTGTGCGTAACATTTTGATTTTTTTTTGATTTTTAAGATTTTTTATGACTTTTTATGATTTTTTCAATGATTTTTTAAAGTTTTTTCTTGATTTTCCTTATTTTTGGGTATATACTAGAGTTTACCCCATCTAGAGCTCACCCCCTCTATTTAAAATAATTTATTGAATTAAATGGGAATAGAAATAAATAAATACATACAACACTGATTCTTGGAGTTTACCCCTTCTTCAGTTTACCATTCCTTCTTTCATTTTTTTTTAAATTTAAAAATAAATTTTACAAATTATAAAAATCCATTCAATTTTTCGGAAAATAAATATTATATTTCGGGTATATTTTGACTGGTACTACGGTATTTTCTGAAAGTTTAGTGTCCTATGGTCTCATTTATTTCATAGAACCAGACAAGTGCCTGCCAGAACAGGCTGGTACCAGGCCGAGAAGGATAGGCGAAGGAGGGAGGGGAGCGGAGCCCTGGCTAAACCGTCTAGACGGGGTCCGGGCACCCTGACGAAAACGGAACGTGATAGACCTGCGGCGCGTTCACGCACGCGGCTATTAAAATAAAAAAATACGATTTCAGGAAATCCTGGTAGGCACGAAGTTAATTAATGGTTTTGTTTCACTAAATTCTTCGGTAGAAGATGGTTTATATAGAAATTTACTTTAAAAATTCTAGCCTTATGGGTCATGTTACTAAATTTCTTTTATATCAAGGTCACTAGTTCAGCGGGTCACATGCCAAATTTTACCTTTCTAGCTAAAAAGATTTAGAAGTTAGTCTCTCAGTAAAAATCATCCGATCAGCTTGATTTTTGAACTGTAGGCTCGTTCTGCAATAGGCATTTGAACACTGCTTTTACATTTTTATTCTAACATGTCGTTCGAAATTTTATTTTTTGAACTACTGTGCATGAGTAGAATCAACAAGTCCCCGGCCCCGCCGGTCCTCATCCCCTGCGCGCCGCGCCGAGGGCTCGAGCAGCCTCAACAATGGCGACTCGGCTCGGCTCCCCTTTCCACGCTGCTTTCCCGTGACAAGCCGAGTATTACCATAGAAACAGAGATTTTAGATCGAAATTTCTCAAAATTGGCCACTAAGTTTGGGCAGGCACTTCAGCAGTGAACTAAGGAGATTGAGTTCTACCTCTCTGCCAAGTCTTATGAAAATCGTATAGAAAAATCAGGATTTAGGTAAGGGGCCACACTGATAAAAAAAAAAAAAAAAATCGGATCCGCCGACAAAACCATAAGGCTACTTCGTGCCTAATAAATAAAAAATTAAAAGAAATATAATATTTATTTTCCGAAAAATTGAATGGATTTTTATAATTTGTAAAATTTATTTTTAAATTAAAAAAAAAAAAAAAAGAAAGAATGAAGGGTAAACTGAAGAAGGGGTAAACTCCAAGAATCAGTGTCATATGTATTTATTTATTTCTATTCCCATTTAATTCAATAAATTATTTTAAATAGAGGGGGTGAGCTCTAGATGGGGTAAACTCTAGAGGAACCCCTTATTTTTTCGGATAACGGGGAAGTTCTAGAGGGGGGAACGTCTAGACGTTACCCCTTCTGGAGTTTACCCCCCCATTTTTGATAATTTATTTTAAATATAAAAATAATAAATGAAATAAATCATTTAACAGCGATTCCTGGAGTTCACCCCTAGAGTTTACCCCCCAATTATTTTCTAAAATAGGCAGAAACTCCAGTATAACCTCAAACGAACTGCGTCTCGACCTCCAGACGCAGTCCGGAGAGCCTTATTAAACGCAGTTTGTTTGAGTTGCAGTTCGTAGCGACTCCCTTGTTATAAATTTATTTTATTAATTTTAATTAAATAGTTATTGAATAAAAAATAAAAATAATTAAAAAGCGTTTTTTATTATTAAGAAAAGCATTTTTAAATAAAATTAATATTTAAATAACGCTACTTCGTGCCTAAAAAAAATCGTTGGTGTTCTACCCAGACCAGTTAACGGGCACACGGGCCTGCCCTTTACTCTGTCCCAACACGGAAGAACCCTGAGTGTCGGTGCGGTGGTAGTGTCTCCACCTCCTCCGGGCAGTCTCCGGGAGTCGGTGACGGGAACAGACCTCCTACCCCTATACTGTAAAGTGCTTTAACCTTTCACACTTGAAAGGGAGCAATTGTCATTTAAACGGTTGCAAGTGTGCAACTCAGTTTTTGTGCACTTGCAAGTAGGCAAATCGATAGTTGTGCACTTGGAAGTGTTTTGACGCTCCTGACCGCAAGGCCTCTTCTAGTGCATAGTGCAGAACTTCCCTGTGGTCTAACAAGGGAACCCCGCCAAGCGTAGTGCAGAAAATTTGTTGTCAGAAAAGATTTGTTGATAGCTGATCGCATTCTGATCCGTTTGTTACCAAGTAAAGAGAGCATCCACGAGGCTGCCACAATCTAGATGAAAAACATGTGGAGCACCTTAGTGCTGACGGAAGTCGTCGCTAGCGGATGCATCTAGGGCAGGCCCGTGTGCTCGTTAACTGGTCTGGGAGGAAAACCGATGATTTTTTACTCGTTCTTTACAACAGTATCTACATCTTAGGTAAATGTGAAGAGAACGAGTATTGTGTTCAAAACTTGGTTTTGTTAGTGACCTACCTTTTCTCACAAACCACATAACTAAATAACATAACTGTATACTTATTTTAAAGCTTGAAAGACGTTCTTTCATCCGTAAACGAAATATTTTTTTCGTTCCAATGCAAATTATTGAGTAAATCACGTTTGAAAATATCCGTTTTAACGGCGTTGGAACATATATTTGTAACTTAAATATCCCACGAAAAACATTTCAATCTTCAACTTATTTACACTTGAAAACCTATCTTCCAGCTTTGGTAAACATTTCTTTTCCTCTGATGTAATGAGATAAAATTTATACTTTTCCTGTAAATGAAAGTTCTTTTAGACCCTGCAACTCTGGTATCGGGAAAGTGGGTGCTGACGCATTCAAATCGATATTTCGGTAATTTCGAAACAGCGCTGAACTCCAACAATAGCCAACAATCAAAAACCTGTTGGACTTCTTCCTAAGTGTAGTGTCATTGGGATCATGAAATTTCGGCAAGTTTATGTTTCAACATAATTCCACACTTAACAAAACCAGTTTTGATACACATTCTGTTTGTAAAGAACGAGTTCCTTCACTTTATATCAATTTTGCAAAGTGCAAAATTGATATTTCCAAACATGTTATATTTAGGCTGATGTCTTTGCTCCTTGTTAAAAATACACTGGTGTGCAAAATTAGCGGTCCACTTTTTTCTCCGCTCATAATTTTTTAAAAAATTGGGCTAGAAACTTGAAATTTGGAGGAGAGGTGGTCCAAAGTGTTGTTGAAACGTCCCTAAAGTCGGAACAATCAAATCCACCCCCTTCATTTTTTTTCCACCCCTCGCGTAAGACCCTGTCAATTTTTGACACTTTCGCCGGAGCAAAAGTGTCCTTCCAGGTGTCGCAGAGGTTTGAAATTCACATGGCCGACTCAGTTTTGGCTCCTCTTTCGATTGATACCGGAGCCACCCCCGTCGGACGAACCGTTCCGGAGCCACAAAAAAAACTACCCCTAAGTAGGGGTGATTTTTTCGGATTTTTTTCCACTGTTCTGCGCGGTAGCAGGAGGTCCCCTGGACACGACAAAAGTGTCCCTATGTCCGTCGCACCCCCCCGGGGGTGTCCAGCCCCGAAACACTGACACCCCAAATCTTGATTTTTCACTAAAATCACGAAAAATGACCAAAAAAGGGTCAAAAATCACGTTGCACAATTGATTTCAGCCGTCTGGATCGACACCCGGAGTGACAAACTGCAGACCAGACGGTAAAGCCGTTTTCGTGGGGGTTGCAACCCCTAACTTTCCAACCCCCAGCGCAGGGGATGGAGGGGCGGAGGCGGGTCGCCGCGGTCACGGTACGATGTGTGAGTCCCTCAGGCACCTCCACACCAATTTTGAAGTGATTCGGTCCATTCGTTACCTTCCAGGATCAAAAAAATGCAAAATCGTGTAAATTTCAACCCCTAAGTTTGCACCCCTTTTTCTCCTCAGCCAGGAGGGGCACAACATCCCGCTCAGGTGCGCGAAGGAGCGCACATTCAACCTTTACCAGGGTGCAAACGCGCAAACCCCTGCGATCATCGTGTCGGCCGCGAGAGCCACGCGAGTGAGCAGACAAAATGACCGGGGTCGGTGTGCTCGTGAGTTTGGATGTGCCATCGAAGCAAAGTCGATCTCAAAAAACATCAATAGCAGCCCGAAAACTTAACAAAACGAAGCTACGCAACCAAGAAAGTCTCAAAAAAGACTCGAGGCCTCTGAGAGGTCACCGATGTGGCAGCCAGGCCACTTCATGGCACTCATGTGAAACCACAGAAACGATTCAACAATGAAAAGGGAAAGAACACTGCTCGCTCGCGTGGCTCTCGCGGCCGACACGATGATCGCAGGGGTTTGCGCGTTTGCACCCTGGTAAAGGTTGAATGTGCGCTCCTTCGCGCACCTGAGCGGATGTTGTGCCCCTCCTGGCTGAGGAGAAAAAGGGGTGCAAACTTAGGGGTTGAAATTTACACGATTTTGCATTTTTTTGATCCTGGAAGGTAACGAATGGACCGAATCACTTCAAAATTGGTGTGGAGGTGCCTGAGGGGACTCACACATCGTACCGTGACCGCGGCGACCCGCCTCCGCCCCTCCATCCCCTGCGCTGGGGGTTGGAAAGTTAGGGGTTGCAACCCCCACGAAAACGGCTTTACCGTCTGGTCTGCAGTTTGTCACTCCGGGTGTCGATCCAGACGGCTGAAATCAATTGTGCAACGTGATTTTTGACCCTTTTTTGGTCATTTTTCGTGATTTTAGTGAAAAATCAAGATTTGGGGTGTCAGTGTTTCGGGGCTGGACACCCCCGGGGGGGTGCGACGGACATAGGGACACTTTTGTCGTGTCCAGGGGACCTCCTGCTACCGCGCAGAACAGTGGAAAAAAATCCGAAAAAATCACCCCTACTTAGGGGTAGTTTTTTTTGTGGCTCCGGAACGGTTCGTCCGACGGGGGTGGCTCCGGTATCAATCGAAAGAGGAGCCAAAACTGAGTCGGCCATGTGAATTTCAAACCTCTGCGACACCTGGAAGGACACTTTTGCTCCGGCGAAAGTGTCAAAAATTGACAGGGTCTTACGCGAGGGGTGGAAAAAAAATGAAGGGGGTGGATTTGATTGTTCCGACTTTAGGGACGTTTCAACAACACTTTGGACCACCTCTCCTCCAAATTTCAAGTTTCTAGCCCAATTTTTTAAAAAATTATGAGCGGAGAAAAAAGTGGACCGCTAATTTTGCACACCAGTGTATATTATTTTTTTTAAAAAAAAAAAAACCTTATTGTTTATTTATTTTTTGTTTTCTAATTTTTATTCATTTTTTTTAAATTAAAAAAAAATAAAGAGGGGGGTAAACTCTAGAAGGGGCAAACTCCAGGAATCGCTGTTAAATGATTTATTTCATTTATTATTTTTATTAATAATATAAACTATAGAAAATGAGGGGGTAAACTCCAGAAGGGGTAACGTCTAGTACTCACCCTTCTAGACGTCACACAGTGAACATTGAAAACAAATAGTTTTTGGGCTGCGCTGCTCTGATGGATCCGTAAAAATGTTATGACTCCACCTCATTACCTTTACTATTAGGCAACTTTTAAGGGCAGAGTGAAGAAAATCAGGGAATACGTTTTTCCTTTTTTTTCAGTTTTTAATTTTTTTAAAGTTTGTAAAATCAGTAATATCTCAAGGAAAGGGTCTGAAAATTATGGGAGAGAAAATCTTTTGATCACCTTTTGATGCTCTTTCAGGAAAACTTTGTATCGCAGAGCTGTGATAAAAATTGCCCAAGATAGATATTTGCACCAAATTCCACAACTTCACTGGAAAAACAAAGGCACTAAACAACACCTTTCCTGGGGCACTAAAGTCAAGGGCGCGGTTTTGTGCCTTTCCTGGGGCACTAAAGTTTAGTGCCTTTCCAAAGGCACTAAACTTGTACGGAACTCATATGAAGCTAGCCAGCTAAAGGTGTGAAAAGTCTCATTTAGTGCCTATCCAAAGGCACTAAGCTTTAGTGCCTATCCAAAGGCACTAAGCTTTAGTGCCTTTCCAAAGGCACTAAACTTTATTAGTGCCTTTTAAAGGTAGGTATTCGCACCTTTGTTTTTCCTGTGTTACCAAAAGTCACTTGACATTATCTCAGCTCCCATAGTAGGTAGGCGCATGAATTTTTTTTTTTTGGAGAGTCACTACCAGACAATCAAAACAAGTGATTTTCAGACAAATCAGTGACATAAAGGTTTTGGCCCTGGTTGGGTTTGGAAATAAGTGTTCCCCTATGACCGCGAGATGCGACAATAGGTCAGCAGGCCGAAGGCCCGTTACTCAAAGCAGCAATTTACATCTAAAAAATAAAATAAAATAAAATAAAAAATGAAAAGTATAATTGGGCCGAAGGCTCGAATTGTTTTGTACGACTGCGACAATGAGTAAGCGGGCCGAAGGCTCGCTTTTTAAAGTAATTTTTTTTTTTATAACCTGTGACTCCAAGAACGGGCCGAAGCGAACGTCGCCGGCAGGCCAAGCTAGGCTGCCCCCGGCCGAACGGAGTTGCCAGCGCAGCGAAGCGGAGCTGACAGCTGGCAACGACGTTTGGCGGAAGGGCGGGCCTAGTTTGTTAATTCTTCTAAATTTCTTTGTGATTTGTACCCCCTGAATTCGGAGGTGTACGATTATCTTGGAGTTGTTTTGCCCTTGATGTAAACGCTCCAGGCTTCGATTATGTCCGTGTTTCTCACCGGCCCCAGGTGCAGCGGTACGCGGATCGCTGCGTAGCCGAGATGGACGGCGCCCTGGTCTCGTCCCCCGTGTACGAGGTGCTCGTCCTGACCAGCGCCAGCTTCGAGGAAGGCTCGAGTGAGTATCGAGACCAGAGCGAAGGCTGGGGGCGCATCGTCACCCGCCCTTATCAAGCGGTTTTTAAGTCCCCCGTTGGAGTACGCTTTCGCCCAAAAGTTTTATTTTTCGGAACGAAGTAGCATTATAGATTTGTCAGCGGATCTATTTTTTTATCAGATGATGTTGTCAAGTAAAGTTGGCGACTAGGGGAAGCATTTCGTTCCACTGTGAAAAATATCCTTGTAAATTTACGACATTTTTTGTAATTTTGATTTTGCAAAATATGTCGTAAATTTACGACAGCCCATTCTTGCTCGTCGGTCAATTCCAGGTCGATAGAGATTGCTTGTAAATTTACAATTTCAAATTGTAATTTTAAGACTTTTATCATGGAAAAACTTCCCGTAACCGTTACGAGTATTTTTCACAGTGTCGTTCGTCTTCCTTTTCTGCTGAGCTATACTGCTGAGCTAAAGATAGAGAGATAGATAGATAGATAGATAGATAGATAGATAGATAGATAGATAGATAGATAGATAGATAGATAGATAGATAGATAGATAGATAGATAGATAGATAGATAGGCATTGTGGGGCCTCTCTCTGTCACTCTCTTTGCCAGCGGCCGGCGTCTGGTACCAACAGACAAAACGTGTATCGCACACAAATCCCCTAAAGATTACAACCTTATTACTACACCTGCTTAATAATTGTGCCATAACCTTCACTAACGGAGCAGCCCACAGCTAACCTCGGCAGAAGTTCCAATCCAGTGACACAATTAGAAGAGAAGGGAAACAAAAAAGCTGAATCCAAATACCATAGCTCAGAGTTCCATACGCCTAACAGATAGGCCGCCCAACTTTCACGCCCGCGAAATTCGATTGAATATGGATTTTATTTAATTTAATACGGCCCAAATAAAAACCTAATATAATTTTAATAAGACGGTCTGGCTGAATATGATTTAATTTGGTGGATCTTAATAAGATTTGAAAGATTATATCAGTTCTTAATTTAGCCCCAGGTCGGCAGAAGTGCCTCATATTAAACCTTAATTAAGGTGGAAACCATATTAAATGCCTCATATTAAACCTAAATTAAGGTGGAAACCATATTAAATGCCTCATATTAAATCTAAATTAAGGTGGAAACCATATTAAGTGCCTCATATTAAATCTGAATTAGGGTGGAAACCATATTAAGTGCCTCATATTAAATCTGAATTAGGGTGGAAACCATATTAAAGGCATCACACTACACCCAAATTAAGGTGGAACCTGATACTTATATGATTTTTATGAAGTCCATAGGAGACTTCAGGGTAACATGAACCAGGTGCCTCGAGCAATCCTTGGACTGTTTAGTTTGCAGTTTTCCTTACATCACCGTTCTCCTTAGTCGTGTACAACGTACGCAAAAATTGACAGTAAGTTGTACGTAGCAACCAAACGTTTGTTTTTATCTCATCCGCGGTGCCCGTGACCGGAGTACACAAGGCCCATAAGGCGAGACTCCTAGCTCGCATCGCCGGGACAACTGGTTATTTCTTTCTTGGAATTCGCGAGTTGCCCGCCGAGGGGGAAGGTCCGGGGCTGGGGGCTGTCCTCGGGCAGTCGGGGGTGTCCCAGGGAGTCAGACATGGTCTTTGCGTCCCAAAGCCTGCCATATCGGCTAGTTGCCAACAGTACTTGACCCCGCCGGAGAGGAACTATCAAGGTATTTTTTCCACCCTTGAAGGAAGTAGACAGGTATCGGTCATTAAGACACGCGATAAGTCTAAGTCAATATCAGAAAACACGCAAGGTGGGTAAAGGGGATGACAGATAAATCTAAATATCGCGATTGTGCAAATTAAAATTTAATAAGGGCTTTATTAAATATTAATTTGTTACCGCCCGAACGTACGCGGAGACCTAGGAGGAATGGTACGGAATGGTGTGAGCACGACGGTCAGTAGTCCTCCGTGGCCGAGTCGGTAAGGTGGCGGGCTTCGGAAGAAGAGGTCCGGGGTTCGAATCCAGGTAAGGTAATGGTAACTTTCAAGTATGCAACTTCAGTAAAATATGTACAGTACACGAAGAAAGAATGTAAGGAGGTAAACATAAAGAACAAAAAAAAAATATTTTTCTGTTTTTAGATTGAAACAAGGAAGTATTTTTATAAATTGCAGTACTTGTTTAGTTATATTCAGTTAAATTAAATTAATTAAACTGAGTAAAATGAAATAAATATGTTTTTATTAGATTTTATAAAGGGCTCACTCAAAAAGACAGTCAGAATTAGGGGTTTAAGCTTGTTGCTGTGCCTCCAAACGCATGAGTGCTCTCATCTCCCTCCAATATCACTTAAGCTTTCCAAAACCATGCCTTTGAAAAGCATGACTAGAGCAGGCAAATTAAAATTATACTGACTTTTTGTTTAGTTTTATTAATATTTACATATTAACAGTAAATTAAGAACAAATATGGCGTTATATTAAGTATAAATTAAGGTTTTTTTCGCGGGCGTGCGTAAAACGGCATGGCTTGCCCTCAGTCCTGGAGGATACGCTGCAGCGCCGGTCGACCATGGGACAGGGGGGCGGGGCGGCGGGGACTGCACTCGCGGACTCGCCGCGGCCCGAGGGTTACCTCACTCCCTTTAGGGATGTACACTGACTGTAGTCAGATTTGATTGTCAATGAATGGGTGTGATCGTGAATGAATGGTAAAGATTTGAAAGAATGTAACTGATTGGAATTTGATGGGAGTGATGGAATTTGATTGGAGTGATGGAATTTGATTGGAGTGATTGGAATTTGATTAGAGTGATTGGAATTTGATTGGAGTGATTGCAATTTGATTGGTGTGATTGAAATTTGATTGGAGCGATTGAAATGCGATTGGAGCGATTGAAAATTGATTGGAATATGATTGGAGCGATTGGAAATTGATTGGAATATGATTGGAGCGATTGGGAATTGATTGGAATATGATTGGAGCGATTATAATAAAATAATATTAATTGACTGGGATGGTTTGCATTACAGACTAAAATTTGATTAGAGTGTTATTTGGAGTACCATGAAGAATTAAGCTAAAAGCGAGGGGCCCACAACTCTGGAATTCATGTGTACAAGGCCACCGAAATCTTTGGAAATCATATTGAAATCTCATTGAAATCAGTGAAATCCTTGAAATCAGTTGAATTCTCTTGAATTCACACGAATTCCGTCGAAATAACTTGAAATCTGTTGAAATCACTTTGAATTCACATGAAATCACATTGAATTCACATGAAATCACATTGAATTCACATGAAATCACATTGAATTCACATGAAATCACATTGAATTCACATGAAATCACATTGAATTCACATGAAATCACATTTAAAAAGCGTCTCGGGAAACTCACTCAAACTCAAATCGGTGTGGGGAGAGGAGGGGGGCGATGTGCACTAACAGCTGTTCGGCGAATTCGAGATATTTTAAGATTTTTAGATACTTTCATAGCAGATTGAGATTCCTATTTATTCTTAAAGCTTAGTGCCATTTCAATAAAAGTACTCAATGTATAAACAATTTCTTTTTGTTTAAATTTTTGCCATTGGAGGTATAAATAATAGTCCTACGCAAATCCACTTCCACAAATCTGGTTTATGAGGGAATATTATTTTATTAACTGGAGCAATAAAACATAGTGAAAGTGCTAGACGACTAAGATTCTTTAAAATACCTCCTAGTTACTACACAGTTGAAGTTAAATTCTCAAAATCGTGCAAAAAACACGGGGATTCACCAGAAAATACACGCACAGGTGATCCAAATTATTCTCTCAATTACATGATTAAATAGGATTTTTACTAAATTATTAAGAATTATTTCGATTTATTCCAAATTATTGGAAATTAACTCGCAACTGCGCAAAATAATCACAATTATTTCAATTATTTTTTTAAAAAATTCAGAAGTAAATTTTGCTCTGCAATTGAAAGGGTGGCGTGAAAACAGGGAAAATTTTTGCGGCAGTAAACCTCCCGAAGGAGGTTGCGGTTCCCGCCAGGCACAGGGCTTTTACCCCCTGTGGCAGCCAACTGCTTCGGTGTTCCATGGGAACCGGCGCTTTGCTGACTGCGATCCTATCGCGCAATACGACAGATTTGATCCCCGTACCACCATTGGCCTACCCCTAGAGGTACGAGCGGTGTCAAGAGCGTTAGACTTCCTGATCCCAGTTTCAGAGGCCTTACCTCAGAGGGGTACGCGGGATTCGAACCCACAACCCCGAGTGCCGACACGTAGCCAGAACAGGAAGCGACCCAACGCCCAGAGCCAACGGCGGTGAGACGTGTTTCACTTCCATTTGACCTGCCATCCAGCTGCGGTCAAAGGGAATGTCAAGCGCGAAAAACACTTTCCCGAGTGGGAGTCGAACTTCGGACCACTCAGTTCGGTGTTGCGCGCTCTACCAACTGAGCCACGACGCCACGATGACTGTACAGTGCGACGGGTTCGAGTTGTATTTGCCCTGTCCTCCTGGTTGGAAGCTGCAGGATACGCGGCAAATACGGCTCGGACCCGTCGCACTGTACAGTCATCGTTGCGTCGTGGCTCAGTTGGTAGAGCGCGCAACACCGAACTGAGTGGTCCGAAGTTCGACTCCCACTCGGGAAAGTGTTTTTCGAGCTTGACATTCCCTTTGACCGCAGCTGGATGGCAGGTCAAATGGAAGTGAAACACGTCTCACCGCCGTTGGCTCGGTGGCTCTGGGCGTTGGGTCGCTTCCTGTTCTGGCTACGTGTCGGCACTCGGGGTTGTGGGTTCGAATCCCGCGTACCCCTCTGAGGTAAGGCCTCTGAAACTGGGATCAGGAAGTCTAACGCTCTTGACACCGCTCGTACCTCTAGGGGTAGGCCAATGGTGGTACGGGGATCAAATCTGTCGAATTGCGCGATAGGATCGCAGTCAGCAAAGCGCCGGTTCCCATGGAACACCAAAGCAGTTGGCTGCCACAGGGGGTAAAAGCCCTGTGCCTGGCGGGAACCGCAACCTCCTTCGGGAAGTTTACTGCCGCAAAAATTTTCCCTGTTTTCACGCCACCCTTTCAATTGCAGAGCAAAATTTACTTCTGAATTTTTTAAAAAAATAATTGAAATAATTATTATTATTTTGCGCAGTTGCGAGTTAATTTCCAATAATTTGGAATAAATCGAAATAATTCACAATAATTTAGTAAAAATCCTATTTAATCATGTTATTGAGAGAATAATTTGGATCAGCTGTGCGTGTATTTTCTGAGGTCGTCCCAAAAATACTTGAATTTGTTGGAAATCTCACGAAATCAATGGAAATCATATGAATTCGGTAGACATTTAACTGAAATCAATGGAAATCATGTGAAATCAATGGAAATAACTTGAAATCATGTGAAATCTCGCGAAATCAGTGAATTCACTTGAAATCTTTGAAATCCGTTGAAATCACCTGAAATCATGTGAAATCTTTGAAATCCGGAAATCAGGTGTACAAAATTTTTCGGAGTTGTGGGCCCCTCGGCTAAAAGGAAGTTAAAGATGAAGGTCTTAAGATGCGTTAGGCCGCGAGTGCCACTCTATCCGGCAGTGGCCTGATATCATCATCGCCAAGATGAAAAGCATGTGAGTAACGTAAAGCTCCGAGAACGCGCAAGTGAGTCACGAAAACTGGTGTACGTGATTGAATCATTTTAAATGACTAAAAGATATTCGTTCCCAGACTAAAATTCCCACATAGCATCCCACAGGAAGCCACTTCCCGCAGGTTCCAGTAGGTTTTTGTCGTGGGACAATGTTCCCACTGGAAGACTTTTTCCCCCGCAGGATCCAAGTCCCATAGAGAAAAAGTGAATTTTTCTAGTGTCAAAAATTATTGAAATACGCTTTAAAACGTTCTAAAACTGTTTAGGTACCCGTACACAAAGTTTTGCGGGTAATTTGGTTGAGAAAAAAATGTGAAAAAGTGTCGGTATTCGGACCTGTAACTTTCTGACTACTACCTCGCCTCTTAGCCATCTACGCTACGGCGCCTGGTAATAGAAACACGTTGGAGGGGCGACAAAGATCTAAAATACAGATAATCCAAAAATGGTCTAAGTGCCACCTGTGGGACATAATTTCATGAGGGATCTTTAAAGCCCTGTGGGAAATTCTTGTTTAAAAAAAAATTATGTGGAATTTCAAATTATCCCACAGGAAACAATACTCACAACAATCATGTGGGACATGTGGGAATATTTGTCTGGGTTGTGAAAATTGAAGTGATCGGGTTATGACTGGAGGATGATTGGAAACGATTGGAAATGATTGGACAATGATTGGAAATTATTGGACAATGACTGGGGTACGATTGGAAACGATTTGAGTGACGGGAGAGCGACTGAAAATGACTTGAGATGACTGGATTGACTGGAGATTACTGGATTGACTGGAGATGACTGGATTGATTGGAAATGATTGAAGTGATTGGAAAGTGATTGGAGTGATTGGAAAGTGACTGGAAAATGATTATTTTTAGCCCCGTACACTGATTGGACGAAGTGAGGTACCCCTCGCCGCGGCCGAGTGGAAACCAGTTCCCGCGCGCCTCCAGCCCCGCGGTGATCCTTGCCGCCCGCACTCCGCCGCTCCGCCGCGCTAAGACAGGGCAGCTCCTCAGACGTTGACTCTGCGTCGTCCTGAAAAGCCTTCCCTTCTCCCGGGACGCAAGGGCGGCTTCCAAAGGCCTCCGAGAGATGGAAATGTGTGATCTAGTTGACCCGCTTCGTGCAAACTGGTTCGGAGGGCAAAACAATTGCGTTTAACAACAACGGTACCACACACTATCAGGAAAACTGCGTTTGGGCGGATTTTTCGTGCTTTTTGCCTATGTTTGCCGAATATAAATAACCCAATTGGCTGTTTTCCGCCTCATCTGGCAAGCCTCCTCTCGTCAGCGTTGCTTACCGGGGTATAGCTGATACTATGTACGCAACATTCAAAATTATGAAGAATTATTTGTACATATTTGTGTGTTTTGGTGTCGCAGATGAGCGCAGCCACCATCGTCCGGTACAGGGGCGCGCCGCCATCCCGCCGCTCTGGCAGCAGCAGATGAACGTCTCGGCGGAGCAGGCCTCCAACACCACCGACTCACCGCGAGAGCCCCATACGTAACGGGCTGGGCGGTGCGGCTCAAAGGAAAAGGAGGAAACTATTAATAAAAAATATTATGTCCTTAACCCAGTGGCATTGCTGAAATCTTTCTTAATGAAAAGCGTGAAAACGCGAAGGCTACAGCTTTCCCGTTTGGAGGCATCCCAAGCGACTGAAAACATTCCCACCGAGATTCCCAACAAAAAGTTTTTTTTGCATCGAAATTGGCCGCACAGGCTAAGGTACACACTCAAATGTCTATGGCCTTTTTTGAATTTGTCCCTAGGTATTGACAAATTGTGTGTACAATGGGACACAATTTTAATTTGTCCATAGTTGGTAACGATTAAAAATGTCTGCAGACTTCAAAATTGCTTTCAAACAGTCCACTATTATGTGGCCAAGAAATTTTGTGACCAACCACGAACGAATTTGTTCTTAGTCGTCAACAAAATTGTAGACAACACTTTTAGTGACAATGTAATTGTGTTGGATTGTTATCATACAAGTAGAGACTTGTTTACACTCTAAATGAAAAAGGACAACTTTGTCCCAGAAAATGTTGCGTTTTTGTACACATCATTTTCTTGGGACGAATTGTCCAACTAAATTGCGACAATTTGCATCCGAAATATTACAAATCGTCCAAAATTATTACACAAATTTGTCAAAAGGGATTGGTGTGCACAAAAACGCAACATTTCTTGGGACCAAATTGTCCCTTTCCATTTCGTGTGAAGATGTACGAAATAAAGACTCGGACAGCGGCGTAGGAAGTGTCCCGTGATGGGGGGTGCTCACGAGGGGGCCACCACTCGCGTAATCCTGTGTACAAGTGCCAGGGATTACACCAGTAATCCCTCGTAATCTCGCGTAATCCCTCGTAATCTCTCGTAATCCCTCATAATCCCTCGTAATCTCGCGTAATCTCGCGTAATCCCTCGTAATCTCGTGTAATCCCTCGTAATCTTGTGTAATCCCGCGTAATCCCTCGTAATGTCGCGTAATCCCATGTAATCATGCAGTAAATTAGTGCAATCACTCGTCAAAATGAGTGCAGTCGCACGCGGTCAGCGACAACAGCGCCTTGCAAATCGGCAACCCATCTTACACACACATAGGTAGGCAACACGTCGGCACGCCCTGCAGGTGCCGTCCTTGTCTAGTCATCACACTCTAAATGAACAAGCAGGCCCGCCCTTCCGCCAAACGTCGTTGCCAGCTCCGCTTTGCTACGCAGGCAACTCCGTTCGGCAGGGGGCGTGCCTGCTTGGCCTGCCGGCGGCGTTCGGTCGGGCCTTCGGCCCGACCCCTAAGTCACACAGAACGTCCTCTTAGCATGTAAATGATCGGGCCTGCGGCCCGTAAAGGCATTCCCTTCGGAAAGAGGCAGTTTGTAACGGTGAACCACCGAAACTACAGCCCCCCCTTCTGCTTTGAAAACGTGCCGATAGTGACTAAACGGTCAGTTACTCGGCAAAAAAGGGGAGTCGGAAATCTCGAAAAAATGTCGAAATACGTGAGTTCGGCCTCAGATGGAACGGCCGAACTCGGACTTTATTTGGCAGCAGTTGGCAACACTGAATTACGCTCGTCGAACCAATTTTAATGGTATAGGCGTCGAGGGGTGTCGAAAATTTCAAAAATTGTCGAGATATGTCGAAAATTGTCGAAATATGTAGAAATTCGTAAAAAATGTCGCAAAATCTCGAAATATCTCAAAAATGTTGAGATCTATCGAAAAATATGGATAATGTCGAAAAACATCGAAAAATGAGGGATAATGTCGAAAAATGTCGAAGAATATCAAAAATTGTCAAAAATGTTTACAAATATCGAAATATGTCGGAATATGTCAAAAATGTCGCAAAATATCAAAAAACATCGAAAATTATCAAAAATGTCAAAAAATATCAAAAATTATCGAAAATTATCGAAAAATATCGAAAATTATCGAAAATGTCGAAAAATATCGAAAATGTCGAATTATATCAAAAAATATCGAAAAACAACGAAAAATGTCGAAAATATCGGAAAATATAGAGAAATGTCGAAAAAATCGAAATGTTTGAGTTTTGACGATTGGCAACACTGGAAATTGAAAAACGGTTGGCACCACTGAATTGCGCTCGAAAAGACGGTTCTAGAGAGGTGCGGGTCGATGGGGTGCGTAAAAGTTAAAAAGTGGGTCAATTTTGGGTGCTTTTTACAGTGTAGTCGCGAGTTGGGTCCTTTTTATCGAAAAACGGTGGGCGCCATCGAACTGGACGCGAAAAGACGCTTCCGGGAAGGTGCAGCTCGATGGAGTTGAGGAAAGTTGAAAACTGGACCAATTACGGGTGCTTTTTACAGTGTAGTCGCGAGCTGGGTCCATTTTTTCGTAAAACGGTGTGCACCATTGAACTAGACGCGAAAAGACGCTTCCGGAGAGGTACGGGTCGACAGGGTTGGAAAAAGTTGAATAATTTTTTTTTTTTTTAAATTCCGTGAAAACTTTTATAATTTTTTTCAGTGCCTTAATGAGGGTTGGCAGGATTTGCCGTAGGCGTTTCGTTGTCTAGGAGTAAAACTGTAGACACCCTGAAAATTTCAAGTCTCTAGCTCATCTCCTTCTAGTGGAACAGACAGACAGACAGACACACAGACAGACAGACAGACACGAGGTCGTTTGCATAAGCCCGCTTTTATGCTTTTTCAAAGCAGAAGGGCGGGCTAAAAAGAACAATTTTGTCCCAGAAAATGTTGCGTTTTTGTACACATCATTTTCTTGGGACAAATCGTCCCACTAAATTGAGACAATTTGCATCCGAAATATTGCAAATCGTCCCAAATTATTTCACAAATTTGTCAAAAGGGATTGGTGTGCACAAAAACGCAACATTTCTTGGGACAAAATTGTCCCTTTCCATTTAGTGTGCACGAGCGTCTGATCTGATCGCCCCCGTTAACTCGCTCGCCTCCGCCTCCGCCTCGTTTACCACCATCGGATACCGGCCACTTTGTTGTTGGTAAGAGTCTTGCATTTAGTTTAATTCGCTTGTTTTGTTAAAAGAGTAGTTGATGTCGACGAACCTCCACACTAAATGGAAAGGGACAATTTTGTCCCAAGAAATGTTGTGTTTTTGTGCACACCAATCCCTTTTGACAAATTTGTGAAATAATTAAGGAAGATTTGTAATATTTCGGACGCAAATTCACTGTAAGAAATAATGTTGTAAATTAACAGCAAATTTATTGTTAATTTTTTCACTGACTCGTGTTGTTGTACAACAACATCGACTAGTAATGTAACAACGACTGTTGTCAAGTAACAACGACTGTTGTCAAGTAACAACAAAAGTAGTCAAGGAACAACCAAAGTTGTTCAGTAACAACAAAAAAGTTGTCTAGTAACAACAAAAGTTGTATAGTAACAACAAAGGTTGTCCAGGAACAACAAAAGTTGTTCAAGAACAACAATTTTTTTGTTTAAATTAAAAACAACCATGTTTGTTTTTGAACAACTTTTGTTGTTCTCGAACAACATGGCTGTCTGTCAACAACAGAGTCATCACTGAAAGGGTCGTTTTTCAACAACTATTTTTTACAGTGTTGTCTTAATTTAGTGGGACAATTTGTCCAAAGAAAATGATGTGTACAAAAACGCAACATTTTCTGGGACAAAATTGTCCTTTTTCATTTAGAGTGTCTAAGCATTTGAATTTGATCTGCTTAGCCTGTCAGATCATTTGACATCGAGCTGGAGAGAAACGGAACGGACGATTGAAGGCTTTGCACCACTTGCAGTGGTGCTTTTAAAAAATGTTCTTTTCACTTTGGAACAGTTTTGTTTTGTGGAGTGATAGTGTGTTTCGGTATCGATAGTGCTGTCATTATTACCTTCATTGTCTCAAGCACGCATACGTCTATTGATTCTCTTCTGAAAGTATTACATAATCTTAAACACTCATGGAATTAAGATTGTTTTCGGTTACCAGCAATAACTACTGTCATTTGTGGCGTTAGTTACACTAATGAAGAATGATACATTGAAATCACAGAGAACAAACAAACAAAGGATGAGAGTAACTGAGTAGTAAATGCGAAAAATAAGAAATTATAAGCACAACGACTGCTCAGAGAAGTTTGGAGCTCAATAATTTTGCTCACTAGACCAGTAAAGTGGGCATTACCCTAACTCATAGGTCGAATTGTTTGTTTTTCCAAAAGTAGTATGGCCTTTCATGGTTATACAAATATTTACACTGAAATGAGCAGCCACAGAAAAATTGTGTTCACGCCTAGAGAAGCGAGTTGTGCAGAGTTTATTTGAAAAATAATTAAATAAAGATAGAAGAAAATATTAATTTCAAAAGCGATAGCAAAGCAAACACTCTGCAAACTGCAAAGCAGCAGCCAAGTAAATGTTCACCAACGTTCAACGTTCGTTGTTTTTATTACTGACGTTCATTTTATTTTTTTATGAACAAAGTCGTTTAGAACTCTGAGGCAATTTCATTCCGTAACAGAGAAGTTGAGCTACGGCCACGGCTGGTCAAGAAGAAGAAAGGAAGAAGTTGTTACAAGCAAGATGGCCGCTGGGGTGGAGTGGGGGGTGTATGAGAAATCTACCGTTCAGAACCGAGCCCTTATAAAACCGTTTCATACCGAAAGGAGTCCAAACGGACAGTCCGAAGCTCACCCGCGGACTGTCCGAAATCAAGCCCCGGAACATACCGAAAAACCATCCGAAAATGAGTAAAATCTGCAAGTTTTCGGGCTGTCCGAAGCGTGCGGTCTCCGTGCTCCGGACAGTCCGATATGAGTCCGTACATGTGTTAATGGAAAAAAAGGGACAGCACGCAGGAATCGATCCTGTGACCCGTCAGTCTTTCCTACTACAGTCCGACGCCTTTACGAATGAGCTAAGCTGACTGCTGAGAAGCAGAGACTCAAGAAGGACTCATATGCTAGGCGGATAGCAGTCTTCGAAGAGCCGCGCATTGCTCGGCGTGAACCAATAGTCGCATCGTGATCAGGTTTTCGGCAAATGATTTGATATTGCGCTTGCGCTCCGGTAAGGACATTAAAGAAAATTAAAAGATACTGTCTTTAAATATTGTAACGTTAATTGTATTCTGTAGTAACGCCTTTCGGCAACGAAACGTAACTAGAACGTGCAAAAAGTGCGTATATTCAAAAGTCATATCACCTGTGGCACCACGATGCTTAGTGTTTACGTGGCGAGACAGATTATGCGTTAAATATTTCTGAACTGAGGTATGCTGCTACATGTAAAAGATGTAACGCCTTTATATGTAAAGATAACATGGACTTGTGCAAAGAAATACATCCAAGTTCACGCCGTTCTCGGACAGCCCGCGGGAGCAGGGTCGCTCGGACTGTCTCCGGGCAGCCCGCTTATCACCGGACTACTTGCGGACTGCCCTGGCTGCGCCGGGCTTAGACCGGACTGTCCTGGTTGCTTCGGGCTTAGACCGGACTGCCCTGGCTGCGTCGGGCTTGGACCGGACTGTCCTCGGTCGGACTCGGGCTCTAAACGGACTATCCTGGAACACATTCGGAGCTGTCCGCGGCCATCGGAATACATTTGGAACCGTCCAGGACGAGTTTCGGAATGATTTCGTTTTGTAAGGGAGTCCCGAACACCCAACCCCTGGAAACCCGTGGAATATTTACCGTCTTGGCTTAAAACAGCGTTGCAATAATCGTTTAGGTCAGTTTTGTAACGCCTATAAAGGTAAGTATTTTGTATATGGATATCAGAACCGAGCCCCGGACACCTAACCCTGTCAAACCCGTGCCAAATCTCTACAATCTTAGCGGAAAACGCAATATTATTTTGTTGATTCCTTGATTTACTTATTTACATTGTTTTTTTTTTAGCAGATGATACCTTTACTTTCTTTACTTTCAGAACAGTACAAGACACTAAGGTATCAGCTAGCTTGTACTCTCGAGTCCAGAAACCAATCGCAGCTATACAATAATATAGGGCGGCACTGCTAGGGGGGGCCTATGGCTGCCTGACGCGCAGTCTGCGCGGAACAATGACACCTTCTCCCTGCGCGCAGCTCCTCCGCCAGCGACCGCTTCGGTCCGCCACCCCGCCGGCGGCTCCCCTTCCCCCTTTCCCTCCCAGCCCCGCAGGCACGCGGCGCGGCGCTGCTGGCGTCGTTCGTCGTTGACATCGTGTGCGTTCACACACAAATTGTCGCACCCCATAGCAATTTCTCTTGCGGTGCGGTATCATCTGCTATCAATACCAATCTTGATTGATATATATATATAGTTTTTAGCAGATGATACGAAGGTATCAGCCTGCTTGTACTGTCATACAGCGAGCAGTTTGCAGAGAGCAGCGCAGCGAGCAGAGAGCAGCTAGTGTGGCATTATATTATATACAGGGGGGAAAATTTCGCGCGGCGCGCAGCGCGCGCCCCTCACTACTCCACGCCACCTCTCGGGACGCTGTGCTGTGCCGGGCCGCCGGGCCGGTGCCCCCTCCCGCCCCGCGCCTCCCCCCTCCTAGCCCAGCGCGACAGCACTCCGCTTCCCTGCAGCCTGCAACGCGTAGGGACATCTACCATACGTATCATCTGCTTTTTAGCAGATGATACGAAGGTATCAGCCTGCTTGTACTGTCATACAGCGAGCAGTTTGCAGAGAGCAGCGCAGCGAGCAGAGAGCAGCTAGTGTGCCATTATATTATATTCAGGGGGGAAAATTTCGCGCGGCGCTCGGCGCGCGGCGCGCGGCGCGCGCCCCTCACTACTCCACGCCACCTCTCGGGACGCTGTGCTGCCGGGCCGCCGGGCCGGTGCCCCCTCCCGCCCCGCGCCTCCCCCCTCCTAGCCCAGCGCGACAGCGCTCCGCTTCCCTGCAGCCTGCGACGCGTAGGGACATCTACCATACGTATCATCTGCTTTCAAGTTCCGGCGCTCCGGAACTTTTTGGTCACGGTCGCGTGGTCTGTTTTTTTTTAATTTTAAATTAGCTAGTATTAACGCTGCTTGTTTACCAAAACGATAATTAAGACAACGTTCAATATTGAAATAAACGATATATTTACCTTTAAAGGAGTGACAAAGCATGAAGGAGTAATAATAAAACAGCGTTTGCCGCTAAGACTAGATATTTCGCACGGGTTTGAAAGGGTTAGATGGCCGGGACTCGGTTCTGAACGGTAGGTTTCTCATACACCCCCCACTCCACCCCGGTGGCCATCTTGCTTGTAACAACTTCTTCCTTTCTTCTACTTGACCAGCTGTAGCTCAACTTCTCTATTCAATCTTAATCTTGGCATCGTCTGATCGCAAACAACCCACTCACAGCGACCGTACAGATCTCTCGCATAGCTACGACACGAACGCGAACAGCCGAGAGTCGAGTGTCGAGGCGACGAAGACGAAACGAGTGGTCCCGATCCCGATCAGGGTGAGTTAGGGGAGGGGGGGAGGGGAGGAGTGGGGAGAAGAAGGGACGAGGGGCCAGGGATAGGCAAGCCTCACACGCCGGACGCCGGCGTCAGTGTGGTTGCCTACGCCCAGGGCGCAGGGCGTTGATCTGAGGCAGCGCGTATGATTGCAGACACGTAATCTTTCGCAATCTCGCGTAATCAAATGTAATCCCATGTAGTCCTATGTAATCCCATGTAATCCTGCGTAATCCAATGTAATCCTGCGTAATCTCGTGTAATCCTCCGCAATCATATGTAATCTTTAGTAATCCCTTGTAGTCCCACCCAAGTAGTCCCACGTAGTCTACCGTAGTCCACCGTAATCCACCGTAGTGCACCGTAATCCCGCAATCGTGTGTACGCTCAAAATTGGAATGGTGCCCCCTCGGGTGCTCAGCTATTCCACCCCGAACTCCAATCCCCTTTACCTTCCACAGGTTCGTGAATTCGAGGGAGAAAGAACAATTTTCCACCAGCGTTTCGGTGGGCGGGCAAAGCAAAGCATTTAGAGAGTAAGTCCAGATAGCGATGCAGCAAGCTCGTAAAAAAGGGACGCTGAAAACGGGGGAATGATGCTTGGCGACCACGAGAGGATAACGCGCGTTATAGTGCGGTTTTTGTGAAATTTTATCTAAGCAAACTTCTGCAATTTATTTTCTATGACACCATCGATTTCCTCGTAATATTTCGTTCGAACGAGTATACATGTCATGGGGTTTCGAGCCCGGAAAAAACACACTTACAAGAATGACGTGCCACGAAACTGTGGGTTGTAGCCCCATGAGATGTATGCATGCTCGTTTAAAAGGAATCTAATGGTCAGTGGCGCCCAAACGGGTTTTACGGTGGTGCACTGGCACCACCGTGAATCAAAAAGAGGGGGGGTGGCGGTGATTAAAGGGGGGTAAGAGGGAGGAGGGGAAAAAAAGGAAGAAAAGAAGGAAAGAAAAGAAAAGGAGGAGAGAGGAGAAGAAAAAGGTTAAGGGTATTTTTATTTTTTTTAAAGAATTGGTATTTTCTATTCAAACAGGGGTATTTTCGACCTTAAAGGGGGGGAGGTGGGGTAGCGGGCACCACCGTCCCCAAACCGTTTGGGCGCCACTGCTAATGGTGTCATCGAAAATAAATTTCAAAAGTTAACTTAAATAATATTTCACAAAAATCACATAATAACGTGCGTTATCCTCTCGTGATCGACATGCATCATTCCCCCATTTACAGTGGAGCTAGCTAGGTAAGGTACACTGTTAGAAAAATTGTCGTAAATTAGCGACGTATCAGTCGCTAATGTTTCTAGCGACGGAAGTCGTTCTGGAATGATTTGGTTGTAATTCAACGTCTTAAAAATCGTTTCCTTACGACATGGTCGTACCTTATAGTCCGGTGGCAACTGCAGCCCAGATCGGTGAGTACTGCACTTAATGACTCATCTACCAAACTTTGTACAGTTGTTCTAGGGTCCATTCTGAGCATTTTGAGTCGCAGAGACATTTGATCCGACCGTGCAAACGCCCGCTATGGCCAATTTTAGTCCAAATTTTCGGAACCGTGCGTTAAGTTGGCCAAATTGGTCCACTGACACCCAGTGGTTCGATGTTGTTGATCGAACATCGAACATCCGTTTCCGACTAATTCGGATGTGCTGAACACGATGCCGTTCTCAGATTTAAAATACCCTAATAGAGGCGAAACTCCCAGATCGGTCCCAGGTTAGTTCCAAAATTGTCCCTTGCCTTTTGAGGGACTTAAATAGGATTCAGGATTTTGCAAAATCCCCTTTTAATCCCACTTTTTTGAAATCCCTCCGAAGTCCCTTTTTGCTCTCACGTGCATTTTTAGGGCATGTTCCAAAAATGGTGAAGGAAGCTTCCTAGACAATTTTTAACATGTCAGGCGTCATCACATGGTCGGGAAGTACCCTGTAGAAGAGTACCATGTAGGAAGGTGCGTCATCGCATAGAAACTTGAAGCTAGGCCCTATCAGTTGCCACTGCCGAAACATGCATGGGACTCCAGTTCGGATTCTACAGGGATTTGGGCGTTTACCTGCCAGAATCCCAAGTCCCAGTTTTGGCCCGTTTTGGAACATATCTGGCATTTGGAATTTTGGGACTCGTAAGGGATTTGGACTTTGGGATTAAAAAGGGAGTTTCTTTCCTATTAGGGATATCTCTACACGTTTGGAAATTATTTGAGGTTGAATCTCAAGTTTTGAAAAGTTAAAAAGTGTCAATTTTCGTCTTTCGCATTTTTAGACTCTATGGAACCGGATTTTCGAGAAACGACCTTTTCTATCGGCTATTGTACACTACTCAACGAACATAACGCAAAAAACCGGAAGTCTCTAACTCTTATAGTTTTCCCGCTACGCCCTCTCAAAGTAGACGCTGCGCTAACCCCTGCAGCCATTGCCCCTAAGGGGCAGATAGGCAACCGGCGACACAATTTTTCGAAAACCTCTGGAAATGGCCCTATTTCGGGGCTGTTTCATCTAAGCCCAGTTCATCTAAAGACCATTTCGTATGTTCTGGTTCATCTAAACAGTTTTCATCTAAAGTTACACCGTTCAGCTAAATTAAAAAAGGTCAAAGTTCATCTAAAGTCATTTTTCATCTAAAAAAAAAAAATGTGTCATCACAGTAGAGAAAACATCGTGGTATGCTTCTCGATACTTGAACTCATTTAATTTCTGATCTTTCATTCAGAAAAATTCTGATATCTTACTGTGTCAAAGTTAGTTTCAGGCAGTAAAATCATTGTGCTATTCTTTTATTTCTCAGTCACAGACAAAACAGTCGTTTCTAACGTTCTTTGCTAACCATTTCAGACAACCTCGGGTGACACTCTGTGGGAGGGTATGGGCTTGACCCCCTGCCCTGTCCGCCTCCAGTGGAGGTGAGGTTGTGTGTTGTGCTTTTCATTGGCAACCTCGGGTGACACTCTGTGGGAGGGTATGGGTTTGACTCCCTACCCTGTCCGCCTCCAGTGGAGGTGAGGTTGTGTGTTGTGCTTCTCATTGGCAACCTCGGGTGACACTCTGTGGGAGGGTATGGGTTTGACTCCCTGCCCTGTCCGCCTCCAGTGAAGGTGAGGTTGTTTGTTGTGCTTTTCATTGGGAACCTCGGGTGACACTCTGTTGGAGGGTATGTGTTTACAGTGGCGCCCATCATATGGTTACGGTGGGGCAAATGCCCCACCGTCTTTTTGATAAGGTAGGTAGGTAGGGCATGAAAAGGTAGGTAGGTAGGGATGGTAGAGGGAGTAAAGGGAAAGAAGAGGAGAGAAGAAGAGAAGGGAGAAGGGAAAGAGAAAGAAATAAGGAGAGAAAGAAAGAAATAAAGAAAGAAAGAAAGAAAGAAAGAAAGAAAGAAAGAAAGAAAGAAAGATAGGAGGAAGAAGGAAAACATTTGAACAATAGAAAATCTGTAAACAGGAGATCATCACACCCATGTTCTAAATTTTATTCCTTAATCGAGAGGCCGGTGTGGCCACGGCACTGGTTGTCTGTTCCTGTTCAGGCTTGACAGACAGCAGCAAATTTTGCATTACTGAGAGCCTGTTTGGCAGGCGAAATTCAGGGTGGTCAGAGAAATTCCGGAAAATCCGCTTGAGTCTATTATTATGTCTATCCCTGCTGCACAGGTGATTTCTCTTTCTGCTCTTTCGAAACATACTGTCAGAGTTCACACCGTACAGGAAAATCATTCAAATATAAGGAAAACCTCGCTTAACAAGAAACAAAGTCCAAATTTGCAGGGGAACTTGGAACACCGACCTTGCGCCTTCTTCAGTCTTAAGGAGAAAATTTCTTCGTTGCCCCGACGTACCAGATTTTTTTCGCTCGCTTCGCTCGCGATCTTGTATAGCATTAACCACATACTGGTGAAGCCGGTGCGCTTTAAGTGATTTTTCTGTCATAAAAGGACTTGTCAGAAATGAAGTCCCGTGATTTTTTTCTTTCGCGCTCGCTTCGCTCGCGGATGGGAATAATCGAGGTCTGTTGTGGATTGTGCCTATCATTGTCGAACAGATCGCTTGAAGCACCCGACTTGTCATTTTGTATATAGTTATAGTCAAATCCTCAATATTTTGAAAACGAACTTTCAAAGCGACTCCTAAGTCAGTTTTCGGTTCTAGACGGACTGTCAATCGTCTGGAAAATTCTACAGGGGTAGCTGGGTAAAGAAAACTTAGTAAAAACAAAACATGAAAATGCACATTTACCCCGGAAGGTAGGCAATTTGTCAGACATCACCCCTCGCTTTCGACGCGCCTAATTACGCCCCCGTACTGTACTGCATGCTGGATGCCGTGCCACCGAAATGTAAGGGATCAATTTTCTGAAGGGGTTGATGATAAGGTAGGTAGGTGGGATGAAAAGGTAGGTAGGTAGGTGGTGTTGCCCCACCGTCTTCAAATGCGATGGGCGCCACTGATGTGTTTGACTCCCTGCCCTGTCCGCCTCCCGTGGAGGTGAGGTTATTGTGTGTTGTGCTTTTTATTGGCAACCTCGGTTGACTCTCTGCCCTTTCCGCGTGTAGTGGGTGTAAGGTCGTTTGCTGTAGCCGTTTTGAGGTAATAACTGACTTTAGATGAAATTGGGCGGAAAAATTTAGATGAAATGTGTCACTTTTTCATCTAAAATGTGATAACTAGATCATCTAAACTCATTTTTCATTGGCTGAGCGACAGCGAAGCCTCTTACTCCACTTGAATTCTTAAAAAGTTCCATGTATGTCTGTTTGTCTGTGAGCAAGATAACTCGAGAACGAGTCGAGATATCACGCTGCAATTTTTACCGTAGGGGAAAAGCTCGGTCGAGTTCAAAGTCCAGATTTCTACCTTGAAAATTGTGACCCCGTAAAAAAATGACATTTTCCGAAAAAAAAAGATATAATTTCAGAAAGTTTATTTTTATGGTGTCGTAAGAGGCAACCCCAGACAAACCGGGTTGCGGACTAGACCCGGGGGGGGACCCGGGGGGGGACCCGGGAGGGACCCGATTAATCACCGGAGTGTCCCGGGACAGACCCGGGAGGGACCCGGGTACCTCCCGTGAAACCACGGGGTGGGCCCCGGAGGGACCCGGTAAAGTCCGGTAATGTTCCGGGTAGGTGCCGACGTTTTGCCGTAAGCGCGCCGCCGGCGACCGCCGGGGCCGGTCGCAAGGCTCAGCCATCGGCCGATGCCTGAGGCGGTGGCGGCGCCGTCGCTGCGGTTCGCGGCAGCAAAGCGATGCCGACATAGGCGAGGGAGAGTCCCGAGGTAGAGCCGGGACGACCTTCCCCGGGCCTACCCCGGCCTCAACCGTGGCTCCTACCGGCTCAAGAGCAAAATTTTGCCCTGATACCCCATCGGGCTGTCGGCCAGCTCAGGGCCATCTCGATCGGACGAGGTTCGTACCTTCCACGCGGTTTAGCCTGACTCCCCTCTGTGACCCACCCGAGCCCCCACCGAGGTTTCATCGGATGGCCTTCGGGCCAGTGCCGGGTCCCTCCCGGGTCCTTCCCGGGGTGTCTCCCGGACCCCTCCCGGGCTGTAACAAGCACGGCTAAAGCTAGGAATAATACACAAACGCTTGGCGCAGCTCCGACGCAGGGAGAGGCAGGGGACGCGCAACCAGCGCAACGTGCCACTTGGCCCGCCGTGCAGCTTGGGCAACCATTTTCGCAAGGATGTCTTGCGGGCCTGCCTACACCAAGCCACGGCAGGGGCTCGAGAGGGACTCCTGAGACTCGGTCGCCACCCCGCGCGGAGAGGCGATTGCTGTTCAAATTCGGTATTTGTAGGCTGTCAGCATGAGAGAAGGGCAGCCCGGTGACAGGGTGCAGGTGTTGAGCGGGTGGCGCGCACACCCGTCGTCCTGCCCGCATTGACACCTGAGTAGCACGCCCAGCCTAGCCCAGCCCAGCCACTGTTGGTGTAAGTGGCAGTCGTAGACGCCTCAGGATGGCGATGGTCCAGCCGGGGTGGGTTGCCTTCGCAAACGAGGGCCGACTGTTTTAGATGTGAACTTAGTTGTCTGCTTAGGGGGTTTAAGGGTGTGCTGCTCATTCACTAAATAGGCCGTGTTATAGTTATTACTTTAATGGGTTCGTGCCAAATACCCTCTGCCCTACCCTTAAACCCGATCTGCTGTACAATACTAGTGGGTGCCTAAACTGTGGGGTCGTACATTAGTAATATTGTTACTTTACCGAGACATGTTATGAATCCTGATGTGCCCTGGCTGGAGGCTGCGCCGCGACTGTCCGCTCGGCCGAGGCCTCGCGTCCAGCCGCGCCTGCATTCCGCCAGGCTTGCACTTTTAGCCACTGCGTCTGTCGGTCTGTCTAAGCCTCGCACTGGGCCCCATAACATCCGCGGAGCCCAAAAAAATTGACGTCCTCGTCATTTGAAAACATAACAAATAATAAAACTTAACGAGATTTCGACCCAGACAGAACAAAAGCAGACGTCTAAAAAGCTAACTATTTTAGCCAAATTTAAGATTTGAAACCAATGAAAAAAAATTGAAGACATTGGAATAATTCTATTTTTTCAAAGGCAAGTTTTGAAATAAAATATAATGGTGAGTTTGGGAACCTATATCCTAAAACTCTTGATGCTCTTAACTCCTTGCAGATCAGATTGGGGATAGGGCTATAAAAACATTTTTGCCAAATAAGTCAAAAAAAATAAGATAAATTCAAAAACAAGTCAAAACAAACAAAAAAAGGATGCCAAATCAACAAAAGTGATTCAAAACATAATTCTCAAACATCAAACAAGACATATTTAAAACAAATTATCAAGCATCAAACAAATTACACTCAGAAGAGAACTATCGAATCAAATAAAGTATGTGCAAACCAAAATTACCAGAAGCCAAACAAAATTCATTCAATATAACATCGCCACAACTTCAAGCTTTTTCTTTAAAAAAAAAATCACATCACATCACAATAAGTATGCCAATGCAAGTCCAAATTTTATCAAAATTCGACAGTATTATTTTTATAATCCAATTGAGGCAAATCAATGCTGTCATGTGTCATAGAAGCGCACACACACACACACTGCTCACGTCACTGCACGCAATTTTCACTGATAGCACTTTTTCACTTTAACTTTTCACTGCCCATGACAATCACGAGTCGATAGCACTTTTTCACTTTAACTTTTCACTGCCCATGACAATCACGAGTCGAGTGCCATATTTTTCAGACACTTTGAAACACTTGGCTCGATCTAGCGAAAAAAGGGGGGGGGGGGTCCTCCCAGCCACGACGTAATTGTAACCATGCGCTCCAGCGCTTGGTCAGTGATGATGGTGCGTAACACACAGGAGCCTGCATGTGTGCAAAGTGCTGACAAGCCACAAGCTGATCTCGGGGCACGGCGAGGCTCCAGGTCATCGCTCCACTGCAGTGCGGCAAGGATTTTTCGACATCATCATTTTTCACCATGGATTTCACATCATGGACATCAAGGACTCATGGGCATCTCATAGACATCATTGGCATATATAGCATTCTGGTCAAAATTTTCTGAAAAACTCAAACAGGTATTAACACTTTAAACATTTTAGAACTTAACTTCAGCTCAATGTTTTCTTTTAATCCTTGACAATCTGTTGAATTATTTTGAATGTTTAAATAGTTTTACGTCGGACTATGATTCTATTTCACTTCACACACAAACTCAAAAACTCAAACATTTCTTTAAAGGAGACAAAACAATAAGTTCATAATATTATTATTATTTTTTTACTTACGTACCGACGGAGTCAACGACGAGCACACCAGCCAGGCAGGTTCTTCATTTTATTCTTTTTTTTTCTTTCAACTAGACTTTTTAGAGCTAAATTTATGCCCCGCATACCCTTTTTTTTACAGCACATTGAGAATTTTTATTTCGTAAAAGGTTCAAAAATAATAATATAAGAAATTACTTATTGCCAGTGACAGAGAAATGTACAAGTAAAAATCCAGTAAGTCTAAATCTCACCAAAACTTGTTCAAATCAAATCTTAATCATCAGGAATCATCTTAATTCAATCTCCAGTTCAAAAGAAATTCTTAAAAGCTAACTTACTCGGCCTTTAAAACCCAAACTTACATTCTCAAATCTTAAAATCTAATTCTCATGATTCATAACTTATCCCGCAGGATCCATAGACTTTCTGCCCATCCCGTGGCTGCAGAGTCATATCTTATTCTCATTGTACCTCATTGCACTGAAATTCTCATTCGTCCCGCAGGACCTATTACTCATTTCACAGTACTCATTAATGCCCATTGGCATGTCTTATTACCATTATTCATAACTCTTAAAAATAAATAGTTCTAGAGGCCTTCACAAATATTCAACAAGACGAATTAGTCAATATTCTGACTCTCAAAATTATTTTCAAAATCTAATAAGTTGTGAGATTTTATCGACATTAATTTAATGAATGAAACCGTTCGTTGCAAATCCAGCAACACGGCACACTACCGATTAAAACACGACCATCCCCAGCGCTTAAGTCCAGGGGCCTTGGCAAGATGGCCGCGTCCATGAACCTTTCTCTGTCACATGACTTCCGATTAAGATGGCCGCGTCCATGAACTGGACTGCGTTTCCGGCCAAAGCATCCTTTCCGGTGCGTCGATTTCCTGAATATGGCTGCCCCCTCGAGCATAGATCACAACGTGCTCGGCGCCATATAGAAATTTTGAATTGAGGATAAATTTGCGGTTTAAATTAAGTAACAATTAAAAGTAGCACCTAGAAATAATCGCAAATTCATTGCACACCAATAGAAATAAAAATACAGTACTAGAACCCAAAAGGAAATTTTCCAGGCATCAACTAACAAAAGCACATGGCGCATGGGAATCAAAAACTTTAAATTATGAGAAAAAAAAACGAATTATTCGGTGGTTCAAGTGGAATTTCTGCCACGGAGCGAACCTGGGGTTCGTCCGGCCGATGCACCAATGTTTTAGATGTGAACTTAGTTGTCTGCTTAGGGGGTTTAAGGGTGTGCTGCTCATTCACTAAATAGGCCGTGTTATAGTTATTACTTTAATGGGTTCGTGCCAAATACCCTCTGCCCTACCCTTAAACCCGATCTGCTGTACAATACTAGTGGGTGCCTAAACTGTGGGGTCGTACATTAGTAATATTGTTACTTTACCGAGACATGTTATGAATCCTGATGTGCCCTGGCTGGAGGCTGCGCCGCGACTGTCCGCTCGGCCGAGGCCTCGCGTCCAGCCGCGCCTGCATTCCGCCAGGCTTGCACTTTTAGCCACTGCGTCTGTCGGTCTGTCTAAGCCTCGCACTGGGCCCCATAACACGACGGGGTCGGTGACGTGCAATGACGTCGACGCCCCACAGGTCCTGGCCCTGGCTGGTACAGGTGACGGTTGCCTTGCCTCCAGCGAGCACTGAACTGGGAGAGAGCGAGGAGCGAGGGGTGCGGCGCCACGGATGGCCACAATGCTACCCGATGTGTCCGCAGCCCCGGCCGTCACCTAATGAACGCGCTCCGGGCCCGGCCGCGGGTCGCCTCGCCCGGCAGGGAGCATCGAGTAGGTACAGACCACTGTTTCCCTTGCCTGCAGTCAGTGGTGCCAAGACGATTTTCGCCAGGTGATGCAATCCGGCGGTACACCCACCCATTTATTCCATTCACACCCGGTTATTATCGATTATTGCCCTACACCCCATCCCTATTTCCTATTTTCGTTATTTTACCAGGACCATTTTCAGGGGCGGATCTACACTGTTAAAAATTTTGTTGTAAATTAGCAGGAAAAGTATTGTTAATTTTGCTAGCAGCAAATCTTGTTTTAAAACAGGAAAAACTGTAAATTTACAAGGATGGGAAAAATCTCAGAATCAATTTTTTAGTTGAAATGTATTGACTTCTTTTTGCACTTAAATCTCTCTTCTGTAGTATTACAAAATTGATGTATTTTGAACAGTGAGGGCTGTTAACAAAATTAACAGCGTATTTCCTGTAAAGAACCAGCATACACAGTGATACTCATTCACTGTTCTTTGAGAGTGCTGCTGAAATAATCCATATGCAGTAAGTTTCTAACTGATAAAAGAACAGCTGTTCAGAAACAGGATTCCTGTAAAACAGTGTGTTGTCAGGCAACAACTTCTTCTAACAGTGTAGCTTACAGCAGAGGAGGGGGCTAAACGTGCAGGTTGCCTACTTTCAGGGGACGCTCAACAAACGACTGAAAATGTAATGCTGCAGATATTACAGTTCCCATTGGAACTGAAACTTTTAAAATTGCCTTTTAAGAATCAGTGCGTACCGTGTAAACCTAAATCCATAAGCTGAATGGCAGAAAGACGAAGTGCCGAGCGAAGGGAGGAAAACTTTTTGATTTTATGTTGTAGTAGGTGTCGTGCAATGGGTCCTGTGGCAATCGTTCAAAAACTGCACGCTAAATCGGGTTAACAATAACAATGGGCGTTTCCAGGCCGATTCAAACGGGGTCCGATCCCTACCCCCCCCCCCCCCCACTGTTAAAAATAATCGTAAATTTACGACATTTTTGAGAACAATAACGTCGTTTTTAAACGACATTTTCAAGTTACGACTTGTGTTGTTCGTGAACGACGATGTGATCGCTAATTTTTATAGCGAAACAGTTCGTCTTCAAACGAATGAAGTCGTAAATTTACGACTTTGATACTTTATGTACGATTGATCGTAAATTCCTTGCGCAGGATGTCACACAGATACCACTTCATTTGTAAATTTACAACTTCGGTCGTAAATGTGCGACTTCAGTCGTAATTGAACGATTGTGATCGTACAGTTACGACACAAATCATAAGTTAGCGACTAAAATCGTCACATTTTACGAACTTTTTAGGCCTTTAATGCTAGAAAAGTGTACGACAATGTCGTAGAGGCATGATATTTAAGTCGTTAGGTTACGACCAAATCGTTCCAAAACGATTGCAGTCGCTATAAAAATTAGCGACTTATTTGTCGTTAATTTACGACAAAATTTCTAACAGTGCAGATTTTGACCAAAATAGGCTTGATTGACTAGTGCTGACTCAAAACCATCCCCAATTTTGGGGGGATTTTTCTGACTTAATTTGGCCGAGTTAGAGACTATGTCCATTTTGATCATTTTGTAACGGCTTTTAAAAGTTTCCATTGTGATTAGGAGATAAATAAAAGTTTCCATTGTGATTAGGAGATAAATAATGTGTATGAGAGTAAGTTCTAGGGCTTGATACCAACCAAACCAGGTATAAGGATAATGTTTAGCCCCATAGACCCTACATTGACCTAATCTGTTCAAAAAAATTTGGATCTTTTATAACAAATATCTTAAAAAATCAGTTTGAGCAAACTTCCACAACACTAAATCTTTATATTTTTGGCTCAAAATCAAGTACTAACAGCACTCAACAACATATCAAAAATTTGTGACGGGTATTTTTCATATAAGGGAAACGTTCTAGAAAGCGTAACCCAGAAATCATTTAAACACCTAAACTAGGTATCGGATAAGGCAAAAGTGATCAAAACCTTTTTCACTGTTATGTTAAGGTCTGACCATACTACTTATTCAGTGTATGACCTAGCACTATGATTTCCTATGTTTTTGTTTTCAGAAAAAATTCATATAAAGTAATAGAAGGTTAAAATTTTGGGAATACTACAGATTTTGAAGATGAAATTTTTGAAAGAAACAACTTGAAATTATAGACAGTCAGGGCAGTTGTCATCACATGGGTTTCGATCACTTTTACCTTATCCGATGCCTAGTTTCGGTGTTTAAATGATTTCTGGGTTACGCTTTCTGGAACGTTTCCCTTATATTAAAAATACCCGTCACAAATTTTTGATGTGATTTTGTGTGCTGTTAGTGCTTTATTTTTAGCCAAAAATATAAAGATTTAGTGTTGTGGAAGTTTGCTCGAACTGAATTTTTAAGATATTTGTTATAAAAGATCTAATCTCCAATCTCCCTGCGTCGGAGCTGCGCCAAGCGTTTGTGTATTATTCCTAGCTTTAGCCGTGCTTGTTACAGCCCGGGAGGGGTCCGGGAGACACCCCGGGAAGGACCCGGGAGGGACCCGGCACTGGCCCGAAGGCCATCCGATGAAACCTCGGTGGGGGCTCGGGTGGGTCACAGAAGGGAGTCAGGCTAAACCGCGTGGAAGGTACGAACCTCGTCCGATCGAGCTGGCCCTGAGCTGGCCGACAGCCCGATGGGGTATCAGGGCAAAATTTTGCTCTTGAGCCGGTAGGAGCCACGGTTGAGGCCGGGGTAGGCCCGGGGAAGGTCGTCCCGGCTCTACCTCGGGACTCTCCCTCGCCTATGTCGGCATCGCTTTGCTGCCGCGAACCGCAGCGACGGCGCCGCCACCGCCTCAGGCATCGGCCGATGGCTGAGCCTTGCGACCGGCCCCGGCGGTCGCCGGCGGCGCGCTTACGGCAAAACGTCGGCACCTACCCGGAACATTACCGGACTTTACCGGGTCCCTCCGGGGCCCACCCCGTGGTTTCACGGGAGGTACCCGGGTCCCTCCCGGGTCTGTCCCGGGACACTCCGGTGATTAATCGGGTCCCTCCCGGGTCCCTCCCGGGTCCCCCCCGGGTCCCCCCCGGGTCTAGTCCGCAACCCGGTTTGTCTGGGGAACTCGCCGAGTTACGATACTCTGGGCTAAAATTTTGTCTTTTTGTCAGTATTTCTTAGCTGTTAGCAGCTACGGCACCAAACTAGGGTGAAAACACTCGAAATTGCAAGATTGGTGTCAAATTCTGAAAATCTTGCCAAAATGTGATCCTATGGGCCAGTATTTTGTCTCTTTCGCCGCACTTTATCACAACATAGTCCATTCTTGGGAAAACTAAGTATGTAGTCAAGGGGCGCAAGCTCCCTGTCGTTTCGTTGCAAGAAGCTCCTTGAAATAGTACGAGAAAAGCGCCGCAACCTTTTACGTGAGACGTGGTCTGCCGTACATGTACATGTACCTAGTTAAATTTTGAACGTTGGAAACGACTGTTGTCTGCGACTGAGAGATAAAAGAACAGCACAATGATTTTACTGGCGGAAGCTAAATAAATAGCTTTGACTCAGTAAGATAGATAGATCAGCATTCCTCTGATTAGAAATTAAATGAGCTCAAGCATCGAGAAGCATTATACGATACTTTTCTTATAAGAAAAGTATATCACAGTATACTGTGATGACGACTTTACTTTTTTTTAGATGAAAACTGACTTTAGATGAAATAGGACTCTTTTTGTTTTAGATGAAAAGTGTAACTTTAGATGAAAAGCGTTTAGATGAAGAAATGGTCTTTAGATGAACTGGGCTTAGATGAAACGGAATAGTCTCGAGTCGGCACACGCCTACGGCATGCGCCTGCTGGCCCTGCACCGCCTCCAGCCGGCCGACTGCGCGGGCTCGCCGGCCCAGGTGGTCCATTTCTTCTTGGACGGCCTTCGCGACGAGGCGCTGCGCCGGGACGCCGGGCACCGCGCGTTCCCCTCGCTGGCTGCCGCCATCGACTGGGCGTCGCTGTACGACGGCCCGGAGGACGCGGAGCCTCCCCGCCGTGTCGCCGTGTCCGAGCTGCGGGCGTCGATGAGGCTGCTCCCATGCTGGACTCCCGTCTTGACGGCCTGATTGCGGCCGTTAACCAGGTGGTGGCCCGCCCTGCTGCTGCTGCACCAGACCGTGAGCCGGCCCGCGCGGACCCTGCCTCCGCCTCCGCCCCCGCCCCCGCCCCCGGCCGAGGCGCCACGAGAGCGGTCTGTTTCAGATGTCACAGACCGGGCCACTTCGCACGAGAGTGCCCCAATCCTCCGGAGTGGCGCGAGCCGTTCCGGTGGGATGAGCGGCGAGACGACCGCCGAGGTCCCCGCCGAGACGACCGGCGTGAGCTATATACAATTAAGAGGTGAGAGCGAGAGCGCGGTGGCGCGAGGGCGCGAGGGAGCGGCCGAGAGCGCCAGCGCCGGGTCCAGCGCCGTCAGAGCCATGGAGTGGGCGCCTGCAGGCGCCGGCGAGGTCCCTTCTGCTCTGTCTGTCCCCAGCCTAGTCCTGGACACAACTTGCCCACATTGCCCTTCTGCCTCCTCGCTCGCCGCCATCATCTACATACACGAGTTTTCCCCCCGGAGGCCAGTCTACGGGCTGGACGGCGAGGAAACCAGAGGAAACGCGCTGAGTTCATTCTGGCGAGAATTGAGGAGTGCAGCTAAGAAGTGTGAAATTTGTGATGCCTTTTTTATTTCACTGTGGCAGCTCCGGCCGCTTTTCACCGGTGCGTTCGCCGCGTCTCCTTGCCACCTGATTCGTGACTTCTTCCCCCTCCACCTGTCCTACCGCCCCCATCCCTCTTCCACCTGGCGTCCGGACCGCGCTCGCAGCCGCCTTCCCTCCACTCATTCCCCTGGGCCTGTGCCGGTCCACGCTGCGACAGTACCCTTGCTGTTCGGCTCCCCAACATCACTTCCGCGCTCGTATGTGATTTTACGGAATGCCGAGTCGAGCTGGTTTTCCTCTGCGAGGTTTTCCCCGCTCTTAGACACCAAATATCTATCTATCTATCTATCTATCTATCTATCTATCTATCTATCTATCTATCTATCTATCTATCTATCTATCTATCTATCTATCTATCTATCTAAAATTTTGTTACTACAATATTTTATAAATTTTGAATGGGGAGCCCTGCAGGGAATTTCTCCCCTCCCTCCCTCCAATTTTGCTATTCTTTAATTAATTTACTATGGCAGAAATTTTTTGCTCTTTTCTTTCATGAACTATAAATCGAATTTCACGGGACCAGACGAAAAATTCGATGTAGCGGGTATGCACTATTAGCGGGAATGAGTTCATGTGCTACAATATTGAAAGGACCGCCCGAAAAATCCTATATAAGCGGGTTTCACTATGGTATCACTATTTTGTGTTTGCTTTATTCCTCACTTAAATATTTCACTTATGTCTTAGGTTTTCCATATGTGACGGTGCATAAGAAGAAGGAAGTCAAAACTTTGATCTCACCTGTTTCCTCCGGTATATTTTCAACTCTTTGTGATGGATTTAAATGGTGCTTGATGCCTTTGGGCAGTAATACATTTTTTAAAAATTTACAGGCATTTATCCCTGGGAGGGAGACACTCCTCAAATCATTATGTCGCCAGACGTCAAATATGCAGTAGGAAATATGACTATTTATGAAACTGATTGGTCGAGCCTGGCCCCAAAGTCATGGCTCTCTGACATCATCATTGATACGTTTTTGTCCATTGTAACGTCTAAAGATAATTTATTTGAGAAAAAAGCTGCAGTCTTTTTACTTCATTCGTTGGCTTTAGACAATGTGACAATGGGTGTACAATCAATATTTTCTAGGGCTGCAAGTGACTGGATCCTAAATGATGTCTGGATTGTTCCTACCCACATTAACAGGAACCATTGGATTCTGTTGCTTGTACTCATTAAGGCCAAAAAAATAGTAATCCTGGATTCAATGAATTCGAGTATCCTGGGCAATTCAGTGACAGAGCACCTCCAGGTACAGTCTATTGGTGCTTAATACCATACCCATACCCATGGTTGGGGAGTGAGCCTTATTTCATTACGCTATGTTTACAGGTCTTAAGGCATTTGTTGGCCATTAGCCACAAGCATACTTTTGCTGTTGACATCAATTGGGCTGATTGGAGTGTCCACGCCCCACATGATATGGGCAGACAGTCCAACTCATTTGATTGTGGGCTGTGTGTTTGTGTCTGGGTCCTGTGCCTTTGCACTGCCACTGCCCCTCCCTCTGTGACAGAAATTTGTAACTCATCTGATAAAATCAGACATTGGATGAAAACGTTCATTTTCTCAAATGCAGTAAAAAGTCTCAGGTGAGTATGCTGTAATTTAACAGTGCTAGATGTTCGTTGTGGTGTTAAATACTTGTGTGATCAACTGGTGGGAGCGAGGAGATAAATAAGCGTCTGCACGGCTTGGTTGCTACTTTGTTTTCAGGTTGGACCCTAAACCACCTTCTACTACACCAAATCAGCCAGATGTCATACTAGAGGAATATTTAATATTTGACAAGGAAGTAGAAAGTGGGTCGCTCATCATACCCAAGCCATGGGAAACATTGCCAACCGTAAAAGTACTTACATCTGGCTGGGAAACTACTGACATGCTCGGCAATGTCATGAGAAACCTATGGACAGCTACAGACACACACTGTGCTGCCAAAAAATGCCATAAAGTGAGGAAAGACATGTACTTTTGTGAGGGTTGTCGGGACTATTATCACCTCACATGCATTGCCGACAATAGGAAACCACCAGAAAAAAATGTTTTCTACCTGTGTCCATCTCATTCTTCAGGTTATCTACTTATCTACTTATCTACTTATCTACTTATCTACTTATCTACTTATCCAATAATCCAATTATCCAATTATCGACTTATCGACTTATCTACTTATCTACTTATCTACTTATCTACTTATCTACTTATCTACTTATCTACTTATCCAATTATCCAATCATCCAATTATCCAAATATCCAATTATCCACTTATCGACTTATCGACTTATCGACTTATCGACTTATCGACTTATCGACTTATCTACTTATCTACTTATCTACTTATCTACTTATCTACTTATCTACTTATCTACTTATCTACTTATCTACTTATCTACTTATCTACTTATCTACTTATCTACTTATCTACTTACCTACTTATCTACTTATCTACTTATCTACTTATCTACTTATCGACTTATCTACTTATCTACTTATCCACTTATCTACTTATCTACTTATCTACTTATCTACTTATCTACTTATCTACTTATCTACTTATCTACTTATCTACTTATCTACTTATCTTCTTATCTTCTTATCTACTTATCTACTTATCTACTTATCTACTTATCTACTTATCTACTTATTTACTTATCTACTTATCTACTTATCTACTTATCGACTTATCTACTTATCCACTTATCTACTTATCGACTTATCGACTTATCGACTTATCGACTTATCGACTTATCTACTTATCTACTTATCTACTTATCTACTTATCTACTAATCTACTTATCTACTTATCTACTTATCTACTTATCTACTTATCTACTTATCTACTTATCTACTTATCTACTTATCTACTTATCCAATTATCCAATTATCCACTTATCGACTTATCGACTTATCGACTTATCGACTTATCGACTTATCGACTTATCTACTTATCTACTTATCTACTTATCTACTTATCTACTTATCTACTTATCTACTTATCTACTTATCTACTTATCTACTTATCTACTTATCTACTTATCTACTTATCTACTTATCCAATTATCCAATCATCCAATTATCCAATTATCCACTTATCGACTTATCGACTTATCGACTTATCTACTTATCTACTTATCCAATTATCCACTTATCCACTTATCGACTTATCGACTTATCGACTTATCGACTTAACTTCTTATCTACTTATCTACTTATCTACTTATCTACTTATCTACTTACCTACTTATCTACTTATCTACTTATCTACTTATCTACTTATCTAATTATCCAATTATCTACTTATCTACTTATCTACTTATCTACTTATCTACTTATCTACTTATCTACTTATCTACTTATCTTCTTATCTTCTTATCTACTTATCTACTTATCTACTTATCTACTTATCTACTTATCTACTTATTTACTTATCTACTTATCTACTTATCTACTTATCGACTTATCTACTTATCCACTTATCTACTTATCCACTTATCGACTTATCGACTTATCGACTTATCGACTTATCGACTTATCGACTTATCTACTTATCTACTTATCTACTTATCTACTTATCTACTTATCTACTTATCTACTTATCTACTTATCAACTTATCTACTTATCTACTTATCTACTTATCTACTTATCTACTTATCTACTTATCTACTTATCCAATTATCCACTTATCCACTTATCGACTTATCGACTTATCGACTTATCGACTTATCTACTTATCTACTTATCTACTTATCTACTTATCCAATTATCCACTTATCCACTTATCGACTTATCGACCTATCGACTTATCTACTTATCTACTTATCTACTTATCTACTTATCTACTGATCTACTTATCCACTTATCCACTTATCCACTTATCCACTTATCGACTTATCGACTTATCGACTTATCGACTTATCGACTTATCGACTTATCGACTTATCTACTTATCTACTTATCTACTTATCTACTTATCTACTTATCTACTTATCTACTTATCTACTTATCTACTTATCTACTTATCTAATTATCCAATTATCCAATTATCCAATTATCCGTTTATCCGATTATCCGATTATCCAATTATCCAATTATCGACTTATCGACTTATCTACTTATCTACTTATCTACTTATCCAATTATCCAATCATCCAATTATCCAATTATCCAATTATCCACTTATCCACTTATCGACTTATCGACTTATCGACTTATCGACTTATCGACTTATCGACTTATCGACTTATCTACTTATCTACTTATCTACTTATCTACTTATCTACTTATCTACTTATCTACTTATCTACTTATCAACTTATCTACTTATCTACTTATCTACTTATCTACTTATCTACTTATCTACTTATCTACTTATCTACTTATCCAATTATCCACTTATCCACTTATCGACTTATCGACTTATCGACTTATCGACTTATCGACTTATCTACTTATCTACTTATCTACTTATCTACTTATCTACTTATCTACTTATCTACTTATCTACTTATCTTCTTATCTTCTTATCTACTTATCTACTTATCTACTTATCTACTTATCTACTTATCTACTTATTTACTTATCTACTTATCTACTTATCTACTTATCGACTTATCTACTTATCCACTTATCTACTTATCGACTTATCGACTTATCGACTTATCGACTTATCGACTTATCTACTTATCTACTTATCTACTTATCTACTTATCTACTAATCTACTTATCTACTTATCTACTTATCTACTTATCTACTTATCTACTTATCTACTTATCTACTTATCTACTTATCTACTTATCCAATTATCCACTTATCGACTTATCGACTTATCGACTTATCGACTTATCGACTTATCGACTTATCTACTTATCTACTTATCTACTTATCTACTTATCTACTTATCTACTTATCTACTTATCTACTTATCTACTTATCTACTTATCTACTTATCTACTTATCTACTTATCTACTTATCTACTTATCTACTTATCCAATTATCCAATCATCCAATTATCCAATTATCCACTTATCGACTTATCGACTTATCGACTTATCTACTTATCTACTTATCCAATTATCCACTTATCCACTTATCGACTTATCGACTTATCGACTTATCGACTTAACTTCTTATCTACTTATCTACTTATCTACTTATCTACTTATCTACTTACCTACTTATCTACTTATCTACTTATCTACTTATCTACTTATCTAATTATCCAATTATCTACTTATCTACTTATCTACTTATCTACTTATCTACTTATCTACTTATCTACTTATCTACTTATCTTCTTATCTTCTTATCTACTTATCTACTTATCTACTTATCTACTTATCTACTTATCTACTTATTTACTTATCTACTTATCTACTTATCTACTTATCGACTTATCTACTTATCCACTTATCTACTTATCCACTTATCGACTTATCGACTTATCGACTTATCGACTTATCGACTTATCTACTTATCTACTTATCTACTTATCTACTTATCTACTTATCTACTTATCTACTTATCTACTTATCTACTTATCAACTTATCTACTTATCTACTTATCTACTTATCTACTTATCTACTTATCTACTTATCTACTTATCCAATTATCCACCTATCCACTTATCGACTTATCGACTTATCGACTTATCGACTTATCTACTTATCTACTTATCTACTTATCTACTTATCCACTTATCCACTTATCCACTTATCCACTTATCGACTTATCGACTTATCGACTTATCGACTTATCGACTTATCGACTTATCGACTTATCTACTTATCTACTTATCTACTTATCTACTTATCTACTTATCTACTTATCTACTTATCTACTTATCTACTTATCTACTTATCTAATTATCCAATTATCCAATTATCCAATTATCCGTTTATCCGATTATCCGATTATCCAATTATCCAATTATCGACTTATCGACTTATCTACTTATCTACTTATCTACTTATCCAATTATCCAATCATCCAATTATCCAATTATCCAATTATCCACTTATCCACTTATCGACTTATCGACTTATCGACTTATCGACTTATCGACTTATCGACTTATCTACTTATCTACTTATCTACTTATCTACTTATCTACTTATCTACTTATCTACTTATCTACTTATCTACTTATCTACTTATCTACTTATCTACTTATCTACTTATCTACTTATCTACTTATCTACTTATCTACTTATCTACTTATCCAATTATCCACTTATCCACTTATCGACTTATCGACTTATCGACTTATCGACTTATCGACTTATCTACTTATCTACTTATCTACTTATCTACTTATCCAATTATCCACTTATCCACTTATCGATTTATCGACTTATCGACTTATCTACTTATCTTCTTATCTACTTATCTACTTATCTACTTATCTACTTATCTACTTATCTACTTATCTACTTATCTACTTATCTACTTATCTACTTATCTACTTATCTACTTATCTACTTATCTACTTATCTACTTATCCACTTATCCACTTATCCACTTATCGACTTATCGACTTATCGACTTATCGACTTATCGACTTATCTACTTATCTACTTATCGACTTATCGACTTATCTACTTATCTACTTATCTACTTATCTACTTATCTACTTATCTACTTATCTACTTATCTACTTATCTACTTATCTACTTATCTACTTATCTACTTATCCAATAATCCAATTATCCAATTATCGACTTATCTACTTATCTACTTATCTACTTATCTACTTATCTACTTATCTACTTATCTACTTATCCAATTATCCAATCATCCAATTATCCAAATATCCAATTATCCACTTATCCACTTATCCACTTATCGACTTATCGACTTATCGACTTATCGACTTATCGACTTATCGACTTATCGACTTATCTACTTATCTACTTATCTACTTATCTACTTATCTACTTATCTACTTATCTACTTATCTACTTATCTACTTATCTACTTATCTACTTATCTACTTATCTACTTATCCAATAATCCAATTATCCAATTATCGACTTATCGACTTATCTACTTATCTACTTATCTACTTATCTACTTATCTACTTATCTACTTATCTACTTATCCAATTATCCAATCATCCAATTATCCAAATATCCAATTATCCACTTATCCACTTATCGACTTATCGACTTATCGACTTATCGACTTATCGACTTATCGACTTATCGACTTATCTACTTATCGACTTATCTACTTATCTACTTATCTACTTATCTACTTATCTACTTATCTACTTATCTACTTATCTACTAATCTACTTATCTACTTATCTACTTATCTACTTATCTACTTATCTACTTATCTACTTATCTACTTATCTACTTATCTACTTATCCAATTATCCACTTATCCACTTATCGACTTATCGACTTATCGACTTATCGACTTATCGACTTATCTACTTATCTACTTATCTACTTATCTACTTATCTACTTATCTACTTATCTACTTATCTACTTATCTACTTATCTACTTATCTACTTATCTACTTATCTACTTATCTACTTATCTACTTATCTACTTATCTACTTATCTACTTATCTACTTATCTACTTATCTACTTATCCAATTATCCAATCATCCAATTATCCAATTATCCACTTATCGACTTATCGACTTATAGACTTATCTACTTATCTACTTATCCAATTATCCACTTATCCACTTATCGACTTATCGACTTATCTACTTATCTACTTATCTACTTATCTACTTATCTACTTATCTACTTATCTACTTATCTACTTATCTACTTATCTACTTATCTACTTATCTACTTATCGACTTATCTACTTATCTACTTATCTACTTATCTACTTATCTACTTATCTACTTATCTACTTATCTACCTATCTACCTATCTACCTATCTACCTATCTACCTATCTACCTATCTACCTATCCACCTATCTACCTATCTACCTATCTACATATCTATTTATCTACTTATCTACTTATCTACTTATCTTCTTATCAACTTATCTACTTATCTACTTATCTACTTATCTACTTATCTACTTATCTACTTATCTACTTATCTACTTATCCAATTATCCACTTATCCACTTATCGACTTATCGACTTATCGACTTATCGACTTATCGACTTATCTACTTATCTACTTATCTACTTATCTACTTATCCAATTATCCACTTATCCACTTATCGATTTATCGACTTATCGACTTATCTACTTATCTTCTTATCTACTTATCTACTTATCTACTTATCTACTTATCTACTTATCTACTTATCTACTTATCTACTTATCTACTTATCTACTTATCTACTTATCTACTTATCTACTTATCTACTTATCCACTTATCCACTTATCCACTTATCGACTTATCGACTTATCGACTTATCGACTTATCGACTTATCTACTTATCTACTTATCGACTTATCGACTTATCTACTTATCTACTTATCTACTTATCTACTTATCTACTTATCTACTTATCCAATAATCCAATTATCCAATTATCGACTTATCTACTTATCTACTTATCTACTTATCTACTTATCTACTTATCTACTTATCTACTTATCTACTTATCCAATTATCCAATCATCCAATTATCCAAATATCCAATTATCCACTTATCCACTTATCCACTTATCGACTTATCGACTTATCGACTTATCGACTTATCGACTTATCGACTTATCTACTTATCTACTTATCGACTTATCTACTTATCTACTTATCTACTTATCTACTTATCTACTTATCTACTTATCTACTTATCTACTTATCTACTTATCTACTTATCTACTTATCCAATAATCCAATTATCCAATTATCGACTTATCGACTTATCTACTTATCTACTTATCTACTTATCTACTTATCTACTTATCTACTTATCTACTTATCCAATTATCCAATCATCCAATTATCCAAATATCCAATTATCCACTTATCGACTTATCGACTTACCGACTTATCGACTTATCGACTTATCGACTTATCGACTTATCGACTTATCTACTTATCGACTTATCTACTTATCTACTTATCTACTTATCTACTTATCTACTTATCTACTTATCTACTAATCTACTTATCTACTTATCTACTTATCTACTTATCTACTTATCTACTTATCTACTTATCTACTTATCTACTTATCCAATTATCCACTTATCCACTTATCGACTTATCGACTTATCGACTTATCGACTTATCGACTTATCTACTTATCTACTTATCTACTTATCTACTTATCTACTTATCTACTTATCCAATTATCCACTTATCCACTTATCGACTTATCGACTTATCGACTTATCGACTTATCGACTTATCGACTTATCTACTTATCTACTTATCTACTTATCTACTTATCTACTTATCTACTTATCCAATTATCCACTTATCCACTTATCGACTTATCGACTTATCGACTTATCGACTTATCTACTTATCTACTTATCTACTTATCTACTTATCCAATTATCCACTTATCCACTTATCGACTTATCGACTTATCGACTTATCTACTTATCTACTTATCTACTTATCTACTTATCTACTTATCTACTTATCTACTTATCTACTTATCTACTTATCTACTTATCGACTTATCTACTTATCTACTTATCTACTTATCTACTTATCTACTTATCTACTTATCTACTTATCTACCTATCTACCTATCTACCTATCTACCTATCTACCTATCTACCTATCTACCTATCCACCTATCTACCTATCTATTTATCTACTTATCTACTTATCTAATTATTTAATTATCTAATTATCTACTTATCTACTTATCTACTTATCTACTTATCTACTTATCTACTTATCTACTTATCTACTTATCTACTTATCTACTTATCTACTTATCTACTTATCCAATTATCCACTTATCCACTTATCGACTTATCGACTTATCGACTTATCTACTTATCTACTTATCTACTTATCTACTTATCTACTTATCTACTTATCTACTTATCTACTTATCTACTTATCTACTTATCGACTTATCTACTTATCTACTTATCTACTTATCTACTTATCTACTTATCTACTTATCTACTTATCTACCTATCTACCTATCTACCTATCTACCTATCTACCTATCTACCTATCTACCTATCCACCTATCTACCTATCTATTTATCTACTTATCTACTTATCTAATTATTTAATTATCTAATTATCTACTTATCTACTTATCTACTTATCTACTTATCTACTTATCTACTTATCTACTTATCTACTTATCTACTTATCTACTTATCTACTTATCTACTTATCTACTTATCGACTTATCTACTTATCTACTTATCTACTTATCTACTTATCTACTTATCTACTTATCTACTTATCTACTTATCTACTTATCTACTTATCGACTTATCGACTTATCTACTTATCTACTTATCCACTTATCTACTTATCTACTTATCTACTTATCTACTTATCTACTTATCTACTTATCTACTTACCTACTTATCTACTTATCTTCTTATCTTCTTATCTACTTATCTACTTATCTACTTATCTACTTATCTACTTATCTACTTATTTACTTATCTACT